>CM033644.1:95716485-95804179 GCA_019512145.1 Engystomops pustulosus
GGCACATGGCTGCAGGGGTGACACAGGGCACATGGCTGCAGGGGTGATACAGGGCACATGGCTGCAGGGGTGATACAGGGCACATGGCTGCAGGGGTGACACAGGGAACATGGCTGCAGGGGTGATACAGGGCACATGGCTGCAGGGCTGATACAGGCCACATGGCTGCAGGGCTGATACAGGGCACATGGCTGCAGGGGTGATACAGGGCACATGGCTGCAGGGGTGACACAGGGCACATGGCTGCAGGGATCCGCAGGGGTGGGGTATGCACATGGCTGCAGGGCAGGGTAATTAGCTTACCAAGAGATGCACGCTCCCGGGTACTGCTACTAGCCCATTCGTCCGGCAACAGTATTGCAGTTATCTCCTCCCACTTTTTGTGCTTGAGGGCACGGTTGTGGAAGTCTTCCAATCGCTTATCCCATAGGATAGGGTGCGCTTGCACCAGAGCCAGGAGCCTCTCCATCTGCACATAAGCCATGTTGTTTGCACCCACCAGCATTGCGGTGCTGCTCCAAACTTTTTCACATATACATTTTCAGCTGTATAGTTCACCACCAAAAATAGATGTTTTATATTTTTTTAGTTTCAATACTTTTTATTGGTTTTGTTCAATAATACATAAACACGAACAAACAGTCCACTGATTCGTGTTGCAAATGCTGAGAGAAGGGTAACACCAAGATACAATTGCACAAAATACAGATGGTGTATACTATCCAGTAATATGCATTATAATTGTCCCTCTCGATCTTCAACCCTCCCCCCTTAGTAAGTTTTATATATTATAATTTTGATAGATTGGGTGTTTAGGGAAGTGACAATACTTAACATGTTTAGAATGTTTTGGTTTATTTTTAAATCAGTTCTAATAAAAGGGGGGGTTTGAGTTTTTAGTTTTTTTTTTTTTATTTTCTGTATTTTTTGACCCTCTAGGGTGCTTGAATCCCAGGGGGTCTGATTGGTCCTAACATATAGTTTAATAGTACAGCATTTTAGTATATTTTGATTTCCCCACTGATCTATAACAGTGTGCCAAGACCACACTGTTAAAGAAGACATTACATGACACATTACATTACAATCTTGGGAGTCTCACATAGACTTCTGGCTGTTACAGCAACAGATTGCTGCCAACATAACATTGCAGGGGAAGATGACGAGGCTCAAGTTGGCGATGTCCACCAACCACAGGTTGTGTCCCCGGCAGCTTGGCGGTAAATGTATGAGAGAGCTCTGTCTGTGATCCCTCTTTATACACCCGCTGCCACATTATGGCATACTGGTGTGACAAGGGGTTAAAATTTGCAATGCATAGAAATTGAAAAACCACAGTATTTTATTTACTTTGATTTATATAATACCTATCCTGAACAGCCTGTGTTTGTAAATACCTACATATGAGAGGAAAATAATAGCTTGAATGGGGGTATTTATCATATGCCTGCGCTCATGTTGAGGTTTTACCTGGCATAAAAATAAGTGCAGTGAGTGCGTCGGTGGGGGGGACAGTTATTTCCCATGATGGCCCACTCCCCCACTGGTGATGCAGCTTTCATGCCACTCTACCCCCCCCCCCCCCCCCCCCCGCATACAACCCTCAACGGGCAAGTGCTGAGTATTGCTTTATTAATCAAAAAATGGCAAAAGTTTATGATTTATATTGATATTTTGGCCTTATTGTGTACAATTAAATTGACATATGCACATCCGCTTGTCAATGGGATATGACTTTCATTTCTGGAAGAATACCATAGCAGCAGCACAGTGCAATCTTACAGGAAGTAAATCTCCATATTTGTAATTTTGTGAGAAATGCCAGTATTCACTAAACTAAGTTGAGAGTTGACACCTCATGAATAAATGAAACAAAAAAAAATACATTGACCTATATCAGCCAATAAAGAGACTACAAAGACCCTGACACTAAAGAGCAGCAGCTGGTCAGATACTTTGTACTTCAACCCAGTCAACATTACATATTCGTCTGATGTGTACCACCTGTAATGTTTTTCCATAAATCACCCCTGTTCTAGTGGTTACAACTTATGATAAATGTGGTCATATTCATGAGTTTACACTCCATGCACTGACAGCAGTATTCACGGGCAGATCTTCAAACTCTGGGTTTCAAAATGCTTTTTTCATTTAAAAGATCATCTAGTTTTAAAAATCCAATTTCAAATAACCTCAAACCAGACCTTTAACTCTACAGATGTTGTAGAAAGCAGGTACCGAGTTATTCTCATGCCCTAGAGCGAACTGGTGAACTACTTTCCGAAATCTGAGGGGCCTACAGGTACATAGTTTTAGAATTGGGTCTGTCTGCACTTAAAGGGAATCTGTTAGCAGAATTGACTATACAAAGCAGTCCTGGAGATCTGTATAACCATACATTTGTGTGTAGCAGCAGGACTGTGAAAAAATTCATTTATATTCCTGACTTGCTGCTGGGGGAATCTCCCAAAACTGCTGTGTTCATAGGTCTCTGCATTCAATCTGCTACCTAGTCCCCCCCCCTCTGTTGTAATATCTAACCAGAAACCTGCTAAGGCCGAATTCACAAGCTTGTGGCCTTACGTATGTCTCCCCTAGACAGCAATGGCCGCACGGAGCGATATGCTAACACTCCGTACACATGAAAAAGATAGGACATGCTAACACTCCGTACACATGAAAAAGATAGGACATGTCCTATCTTTCCCCGTATGCATGTCTGTATGCTGCCCATCCCCATGGACATGGGAGGGGTCACCCATCCTCCTCTCCATCGCGCCGGATATTTGCCCCCCTGGCTACGTCCCGGTGGACATACTTTCATGTAAATTTGGCCTTAAGGTGTGTGGGAGGCTGTGAATAACATCAGTAAACAGTATGTGCATAATACCAGTGAGGTGTGTAAATTATTAATAAACCAAAATAATATACTCGAGTATAAGCCTAGTTTTCAGCACAAAAAAATGTGCTGAAAACCCAAACTCGGCTTTTACTCGAGTAAAAAATATAGGTTTTGTGAGGTTTTTGTGGTAAAATTAGGGGCCTCGGCTTATACTAGGGTTGGCTTATACTCGAGTATATATACGGGTACTTTTCCTGTTGCTGACCCCGGATTGAACCCTGACGTTGCATCTCTGCCGCTTGCCCTGACCCTGTGCCTGGACTTTGACCACGAGATTGATTGCCGTTCTTGTACCTCAACCTTGGCCGCCACTGCAGACAAGTCACGCCTGAGGAACAACCTGGTGGTACCACGCCGCAGCTTGTCTAACCCGCTTTGCGGCGGACTCTGGTGAAAACCGGGTACCACTTAGACTCCAGTCCCAGGTAGTGGCTTGAGTCATCGTCTGCAGTGGTCGAGTGGATCCACTACCCGCAAGCCTGACATTTGTATAATAGTTGTTGTTTATGCTGTCAGTAAATTTCCTCTTATGAGTAATGTATCTAGAAACTGCATCCATGAACTGTTTTGGGGGCCTTAGGAGTTCTCACAGTAGCTTCTATTTGAAGTGTTACTTTATTTATTTTGACATTCTAATCTTTTCTCTGGTTGAGATGACTTTGTCATTGGCAAGCACCTGAACCATTCAAAGTGATGTAGCCAAAGCCAAGTTTGACATTACCAGTCCAACATCTATGTAATGCTGATGACATGTTTCGACCCTGGTCATGTTCCCCACTGCAGGCTTACCTTTAGCCGCCATGTCCAGCCATGTTCCAGCTCCCTTACGGCATGGGCAGTGCCTCTTTCTCCTTCTTAAAGGAGCAGGGCATTTCCACAGCTTGGCTGTCCCAGCATATATCAGCATGCACCTCCAGCCATATAGCCCCGCATGCCCTGCTCCCCGCACCTGAGCAAAGGTTTCCAGAGTTTCTGCTGTATGGTGTTCTGCTGCTATTGTCTGTTTGTATGTGACTCAGGCCTGTTCTATGACTTTGCTCTATGTCCTTGATCTGCACTCCCTGGTTGACTCATTGACTTGTTTATGAACCCGTGCTGCCTGCCATGACCTTGCGTGATCCCAACTCCATAGTATGCTGCCTGCCATGACCCCAGATTCAACTTGAACTACCCGACCCTGCCTAACCCTTGATACCACGTACCGAGTGTCTTGTACCTGCTGGACCAGTGTGCTATCTATCTGGGACCACCACAAGAGGTAGAAGCCTTATGATCTTTACAGCGAAGTCGAGACACCTGCATAAGGGTTAAAGGATGAATACCAGAGAGGTCCCATTTTCCAATACTTACCTAGCTCAGGACCTAGAGCCCGAAATCATCATAGTGAATCTAAAAGTCATTGCCCTGTTAGGACTACAGCTCCATACTACCAATATATTTTCATTATCAAGCTCTGCCAGGAGGGGTGGAATGCATATGCATAATGCTAGCTTACTGCTAGGTAGCCGGATTCTCTGATTTATGGTCAAAGTTCATGCCAGGACATTACGTTCATCTTTAATCTGTATTTTACATACTGAATAAATGTAATGGGTTACCTTAGTGTATAGCCAGCTTAACTCAACTCTTTGCATTAAACTATCCTTTAATATCCTTTGCATTTTTCTGACTTCCTAAAGATGAACTTTTTATTTTGAACCATTAAGCGTTAGAAATTACCTCGTTGTACTACAAGCAATATAATAAAATATAATTGAAGAATAAAAAAATGGGCTGTAAATGGAATGGATAATATGGTTTTGTCATATCATTCTTTCTTCAGATGTCTGTACTTTATGTTTGAAATAATAGATCTTGGATGAAACATTTCTGCAGTTAGTTCATTGCACACAGTAAAATATATGTATTGTTAGGAATCTAAGTATCTTCATGTTTATAGTATTGGCAGATTCTTTTTTGGCGTAGGAGAAAGTCTTTAGGATTTACAAACATTAGAGGAACAATGGTTCTTGTCTATAAAGTATTCAAGAAAACCAGATATGATTCCCTATGTTAAAGTCACTTGCTTAATAAGTATTTTTTGTAAATCTGACATCTGTCTTATGGATTTGAATGTTTATTTTACAACTCAGAAAATGTCAACTTAAAGAGCTATAAAAGGCTATGGTGAAGTTGACTTTAAACACAGCCCCAATATTATACTAGAGCTGGGTGCAGTATACAATGGGCACCAAAAAAGCTTTAACATTGTAACATTTTGTGAATATTTAAGATATATGTGATAGACAAGGCTTATAATTCTTGCATCTCATAAATAATATAAATAGCTTTATAGGCCAAAATTACCTATTTCCTATAAAAATATGACGGCCATGCCTTTACTGATCCTTACAAAAAAATGTGGCCAACAAAGCCTGGTGAGTGCCAGGTTGTGTGATGTAGATATCACATCAAGAGTCAAATTAAAAACGCAAAATTCTTTAAACACCACTAAATTAAACCATATTCATTCCCCGTCCTATTAGAAAGCATACTCTAAGAAGTTCCATGAACAAGATAATCACAAGCATATCCCAGCTCCCAAAGCTTCTACCCTTTATTTAAGTTATCTGGAGAGAAATATGGGCTTTTATAAGGGTCCGCCAGATCGCATTTACATGGTTTTCCACCGTTTTAGGGATCGTGCTGCTGGGACAGGTACACTCACCGGCGGCCACTTTATTAGGTACACCATGCTAGTAACGGGTTGGACCCCCTTTTGCCTTCAGAACTGCCTCAATTCTTCGTGGCATAGATTCAACAAGGTGCTGGAAGCATTCCTCAGAGATTTTGGTCCATATTGACATGATGGCATCACACAGTTGCCGCAGATTTGTCGGCTGCACATCCATGATGCGAATCTCCCGTTCCACCACATCCCAAAGATGCTCTATTGGATTGAGATCTGGTGACTGTGGAGGCCATTTGAGTACAGTGAACTCATTGTCATGTTCAAGAAACCAGTCTGAGATGATTCCAGCTTTATGACATGGCGCATTATCCTGCTGAAAGTAGCCATCAGATGTTGGGTACATTGTGGTCATAAAGGGATGGACATGGTCAGCAACAATACTCAGGTAGGCTGTGGCGTTGCAACGATGCTCAATTGGTACCAAGGGGCCCAAAGAGTGCCAAGAAAATATTCCCCACACCATGACACCACCACCACCAGCCTGAACCGTTGATACAAGGCAGGATGGATCCATGCTTTCATGTTGTTGACGCCAAATTCTGACCCTACCATCCGAATGTCGCAGCAGAAATCGAGACTCATCAGACCAGGCAACGTTTTTCCAATCTTCTACTGTCCAATTTCGATGAGCTTGTGCAAATTGTAGCCTCAGTTTCCTGTTCTTAGCTGAAAGGAGTGGCACCCGGTGTGGTCTTCTGCTGCTGTAGCCCATCTGCCTCAAAGTTCGACGTACTGTGCGTTCAGAGATGCTCTTCTGCCTACCTTGGTTGTAACGGGTGGCGATTTGAGTCACTGTTGCCTTTCTATCAGCTCGAACCAGTCTGCCCATTCTCCTCTGACCTCTGGCATCAACAAGGCATTTCCGCCCACAGAACTGCCGCTCACTGGATGTTTTTTCTTTTTCGGACCATTCTCTGTAAACCCTAGAGATGGTTGTGCGTGAAAATCCCAGTAGATCAGCAGTTTCTGAAATACTCAGACCAGCCCTTCTGGCACCAACAACCATGCCACGTTCAAAGGCACTCAAATCACCTTTCTTCCCCATACTGATGCTCGGTTTGAACTGCAGGAGATTGTCTTGACCATGTCTACATGCCTAAATGCATGTTGCCGCCATGTGATTGGCTGATTAGAAATTAAGTGTTAACGAGCAGTTGGACAGGTGTACCTAATAAAGTGGCCGGTGAGTGTATTTAGCAGGCGATTGTGTTGCACGTGATCGTATTTTGGTGCAATTGCGACGGCTTTCATGTGACACAAACCGGTGGGCGGGCTGCTGGGGCAACAGCGGACAAATTTAACTTAAAAATTGTGTCGCAAGACTTGTACTTACATGCACCAAGAGGAAGATGGTGAACTCCGGCGAACCTGATCGGGGAAGCAACACATGCAGGATATCCGCCGAATGATCTTATCAGTCTGCATTTAATTTTCTTGCCTCATATACCTGTCTGTCTCATATACCATTTATTTCATCTTCTCTAACTTTCACACCTCTCTCCTTGCACATCACCCATCTTAAAAATATGTGGTCTCTTACACTACATCCCTTGGTCAGGCATAATATTTAAATTTCTGTGCCTGCATGTCACTTTCCGTTTAAGTCTATGGGAGTGATAAAATCTAATAATCTTTGATATTTTTGGCAACTCGGTTTTGGCTAGTAAGACAGGGACTTGGGTACCCTTACCCCAAGATAAATGTGGTTTCTTAAGGTTGGACCAACATCTATCAGTTCTTTAAGACATACCATGTAGATTGGTCATTAATAACTGAGATTATTTTTAATTTTAGGTCTGGTAATACAGTTGAACCCTATTCAGGTGAATTTAGCTGAGGCACAATTCCAAGAATCCCTCCAACAAATTGTAGTCACAGTTCATTCAGAACAAATGTATGGGTGAAGGTTGAATGATTCTTTTAGTACAGTACTGCACTCTTATGCACCTAAACCCATGGCAGAAAAATATAGTTAGCATACAACGGAAATTAAATTGAAGAGAAAATATTTAAAACATACCAGAAAGATTGTTCATTTTACATTTAGTGACTGTAGAGAGAGGGTGCCAGTCAGAAATTAAAGTAAATCTACCATCAAAATCCAGCATGGTTAAACAAGGGGCACTTACTCATTGATCCAGGCATAACAACCTCCAGAGCCCTTCAGGCTGATTACCATAATTTTCCAAGTAAATTTTAGAAGGAAGAAGGCTTTAAAGAAGAAGGATTTAAACAGTCATGGTGCCCGAAACTATGAGTAAGTGTCCCTGGTTTATCATTCTTGATTTTGATGGTAAATTTCCTTTAAGCTTTTCTAGATTAGTATTTTGCTCGTTCTGTCTGCTAAGGTATATGTCAAGTACTAGAAAACACAATTAAAGCCAGATTAGTAATTTAATATTCTGGCTATATATGGCAATTTATTATTGGTATCTTTATTTGAGAAGGATTAGACTTACTGTTTTGTTATATTGTCTTTTACCTTTTATCAGGTTTCATATAATGTTCAATTAAAATGGTGTTTTGTAAAATGGTTTGACATCACTTTTCACAAACAACATTATTAATAATGAAGCGCCAAGTGTTGAATACAGATTATCCTCTAGAAAGTGTGAATACTTGAATTATAGACTTGCTCTACTATACTTTTTGGTATTAACAATTATATAGCCAACATTCACCTGATTGACAAGACAGTGACATAGAGTTGTGACAGTGAGTTTTGGCAACCAAACAGCCATTTATACTGTAACATAAAATAATAGATTAAGAGTAAATTATGTGATACTTCTAAACACCAAACCCATGTGGGAAATGACTAGAATGAATGTCCTTCTATAGTTTTGGCTGTGAACCATTGTTTGCTTAATAAAGAATCATTGTGTATTGTGAAAAAGAAAAAAACAACAGAAATTCAAAGGTTCAGGACCGTAGTCTGCAGGTATGTTAGTACTGGCAGCTTTTCAGCCACAGGTTTTCTGACACCTCTTATTTCAAGAACATGTTCTGCAGTAATAGGAAATAAAAGAAAGAGCTGATTTATACAAGCAGCATCAGGACAAAATCTAAAACATTGACCAGAGAACTATTAAAATAGATCAACCATATATGGTATAATCACTAAAAGTATATCTTATTTCAAACCAGACAAACTTTTACATTTATTGTGCTTGTGACATGATTGCTGAGTTTTTATTTTTGAAAATTACTGTATTTTTATTTTAGAATTTTTTAAGTCTGAATATTTTTTAAACAAAAATTTAGACTTAAAATCTCATGTTTTTTTAAATTTTAGATTTTTTTTCTGACGGTAACGAACTGTTACCCTACAACAGAATTTGATATATGACATCTGTTACATGGTAACTGTCATGTAGGGTAAGATTTTTAAACGGAGGGGCAAACACATTTATGGGATATATTTTTCTCTATATTTTTGTTATTATTTTTTTATCCTATATAGTGAAAGCTGTAGCGTAAAAAAAAGTCTGAATGTCCATATCACAGCTTCTTGGGAAAAAAAAAAGATATAACACAACTATATAAATTTGGTTTCTCAAAAAAAAATATATATACTGGTCTAAAGAACAAAGTGGATGCATCTTCTGGACCAGATAATGAAAGTCGTAAGACAAAGGCTTCAAAAAAATGTTTTTTTTGTAACCTCCCCTGCATGGTAATTTTTTAAATAGCATCTCACTACTTTGCAATAAATGGTACCAAAGTAAAAAGTTATGTCATTTGAAATGCTGAAAGTAAAAAATGGAAATGCAAAAGCAGAAAAAGACGTGGACTTCTAGGATGCCATCTAATGCCAGATATCTGTGAATTCGGAAACTTAAACAGATTGTGGGACAAATGACTCAGGAAAGGGGCAAATGTGTGACTTCTCCGGTTTATAATACTATATGGCCTCTGATGTGGACATAACTACAAGTTTTTTACAGCAGTGATACAGAGCCCATATAAACTATTAGAGAACTTCCATATGGTTCCTATTTTATATGGGTGCAGATATAGGTGCAGATATAGGCTTTTTATGTTAAATTTCCTACACATGTGTTGACATGGACCATCAGAATGTATATATAAATCCCAAGCACCCAACAGAGCTGGCATTTAGAGTCAAGCCACATGGCTACACCCTAAGGCCCCTTCTACACTCGCGAGAGTGGTGCGATGAACTCGCATCACACTCGCAACGTGTGCTGCCTGGATCGCACGGCCCGAACACTGCAAACCAGAATTGAACTGATATGCTGAGTTCACTCCTGGTGTGCAGCGTTCGGCCGTGCGATCTGGGCAGCAAGCGTTGCGAGTGTGATGCGAGTTCATCGCACCACTCTCGCGAGTGTAGAAGGGACCGAAGACTCTACATTCAAAAACAGCATAGAAAGAGTCATAATAATGAGCAGTAATTTACAAAGTCAAAATAAAATCGTTGTTAGAAACTTTAATAATAAAAATATTGACATTTTGAGAGTTTAAAAATAATACATTGCACCAATATCAGTTAATTTGCATAAAACAATGACAGGCTGCTTACATCCATTCTTTCTGTGCTTCCATTTTGCCAGATATAAATCTCTTTATTTTCAAGAGTGCTCTGGGCTGTCAAATGTTCTGCAATATTTTATTTATCCACCAGATGTCACTTCTTTGCAAAGTCTTGATTGTTTTTCTTCTTTTCAAAAAGAAGTCAGAGCAAGGCGGAGCTTGTATTAGCTGATTGCGGTAAAACTGTGTGATATAGACCAAATATTTCAGTTCTGTATAAGCACAACTACTACATCAATGTTCTGGACATAAATCACAGTGTAAATTAGCAATTTCAGATAAAGGCATCCACCATGTTATTTATTTTGGATCTAGACTCACTCTCTTCAATCTTTTTATCTTATGCAGAACTGCAATCTTGACATTTTTTGTACAGATTGAAAACATTTATATATCATCAAGGTTTTACAATCAGTTTGACCTTAGAGAAAGTTATTTACGTTACACTGTGTGATGATACAATGCCATAAGCAAGTGATTATACACTGCTTATTGGCAAGAAGATTGTTTGACTTTCTCTATCTTGGCAATTTACACATGCAGGTGCTGAAGGAGGAATACCGCAAAAGCTTAGAGAAGCATGGGAGCTTCATTAAGGATAAAGAATACTCAATTCATACAATATAGCTATGGCCTAATATTTCACACATGTGTTCTACATTAGTAGTACAAATATTATTTCATATAATTGTTTTTAAAAGTTTAAACAAAGAGATGCAAACTGTAACAAACAATCATTGAGAATATCTGTAGGGAAAATAAATGGCAACTGATACCCTTGCATGTATACCAATGCACTGTATTGTTTGCGTGCTTCCTAAAACTTTATGAATAGTTGCTATAAACCAGACAGCATACTGCTTCTAGGTGTGTTGACTCTATCTGTTCTCCCCCTCTCGCTGTGTTAAATATAGGGACATGAGATTACAGCAATGGGAAAACATTCAAGTCTTCAGTCCAAATCAGACAAGTTGTACTATTTGGCTTAACAGGCAAGAAGACTCAGACACTAAGGGTATATAACACAGCCATATGTCCGCCCAGCTGCAGATGTGTGGGCATACCGCGGTGCGCTGGAGAGCAGGAGGTAACCCAACCCCCTTGATAGAGAAAACCAGTGCATGGCTACACACATGGGGAAAGATAGAGCATGCTCTATCTTTTCCCCGTGAATGGCGCAGAGCGGTGCCACACGTGCGGTCATTGCCGTCTATGGGGATGTATATGCGGCTGCATGCATCCCCATAGACAGCCGTCTGAATGTACCCTAAGAGACATAGAGGGAGTTTAATCAATCTATGCCAGAAAACTGGAGTAATTTGCACCTAAAATGCTGTGTGCCATGTTTACTGTAGGTTTTCGACAAATTTTCAACTGTTTTCTGATTCCTACTAAAATGTCCTTCGTATAAGGGGCAGAAATTATGTGTGCGCCAGAAAATAGAGTTTGTGCGCCAGAAAATTGAATATTGTGGCGCAGCAAACTACACCAAATAAACTACATGCAAACTACTTGACTCTCCAGTCTTATACTACACCAGATTAATCATTCAGTATCAGACACACTGATTAATCTGGCACAGCAGAGAACTGTGTAGTTCTACTCTGCACTGGTCTAAAGATCCACATTAATACATTTCTGCCATAGACTGGGTATCATTGTAAAGAGAAAGGAGAGCAACCACCGCAGGATCTGCACAGAAGAGGAAACTATGTACTGCTTAACATCAGTGTCTGTCAGAAGTAAAACATTGCAGGTCATACATGAGACCTGCTGTAGGCAGAAGAACCTCACATACAACATATACAGTATTACTAGTAGGGGGATAACCACAAGAGAAGTTGGAAACTAATGTGGGAGAATAAATGTTAGGAAGTGCAAAACATAAAACGTAAAGATTGGTTGATTGCTCTGTAAAACATACTTACCAGGCGGTAGTTATCGAAAGCGGTCTGCCATATGAGCTCAATAGAAATTAAAGTCACAGCCTTTGTCTAGAAATGGTTGCTCTTGTGAGCTCCCCATCTTCGGCGCTGCCTCCGGCACTTCCTATGGAGGCGCGAAAACTACCTCGGGGCTGTAAATCAAAATGTGTTTAAACCGCGATAAAGCTGATCACCCTGAGCTGGTGCCCGGTGTTTACATCTAATGCCTACCATCAGAATTGGTAGGTTTCCTTTAAGCTCTTTTCATTAAAAAAAAAAAAAAGAACAGTAACATCTACATGTTCATAAGGCATAGGGATTGCTCTTACCCTACCAACTTATATGGAACAAACAGGAAGGAGTAACATTCTAGATTATCAGTAAATCCTTAAAACTCTCATAGTATGATCCTATAGGATATGAGATGCAAAATATTGGATGTTAAAAGATGGCTCCCTGAAAACTCTAGGCCATCTTTCAGATTTCAACTTTTGCATCTCAATTCCTGTTTTATCAAAAGGATCAGAGCACAAAGTGATATCAGGATCAGGAAGGGCTGCCAGGCAATTTGAATTTTTCTCAAGGCATTTAACTAGAGATGAGAAAGCACTTAAATGTTTGGGTGCTCATTATTCGGTACAAACTTTTCCCGATGCTCGAGTGCTCGTACCGAATAACAAGCCCCATTAAAGTCAATGGGAAACCCGAGCATTTTTTCACTAACACAACACATTAAAAGAACAGTAAATAATAACACATTCCACATGTTTACAGATGTTTTAATTGTAAGAATACATTAACCCCTTACCGACATGTGACGTAATAGTACGTCACATGTCGGGTCCCGGTACATGGAGAGGGCTCGCGGGCCGAGCCCTCTCCATAGCCGGTAAGTCTTTGCTGATATATACATATTGCAGCAAAGGCTTACCGGTAACACCCGCAATCTGTGCCGGCACCGATCGCTGGTGTTTTACCGCTGATCGCCGCCGGCAAAGGTGCCTGCGGCTTCAAAAAGTCACGGTATGGCTGGTTTTCTTGCGACCGGCATTGACAAGCAACAATGGCTCTCTGAAGTGAATGAGGTATTCTCCGACAAAGCCTTTACCCCTAAAAAATATACCCCTACCTACAACTCAGCTTTCAAAGAATTGACTAAAACCTACAAAGATCAATGTACATCCTGGTGGGAGGTACAAAGTTTAGAGAACTACATCAAAAACAAGATTGTTCCAAGAGGTCTCAGAATCACCCTCACCCCAGGTAACAGGTTTAAGAGCAGTAGTCTCATAAATAAATGGGAGCAAGAAGCCACTGCTAGCTCCCTACGTTTTATGCAGATACTGCTGGACGAGGAGAGGGTGAATCTTGATACATTGGAAAAAAGACTGAAGGAACAAATTGACGTAGTACGTAAATTTAGTTCAGAAAGTGACTTTAATACTAGAGAACTACAACTACAAAATACACTTGAAAAGTTCCAATTTCACCTGAAGGAACGCAAACATCGGCAGTTCTCTAGGGATCTTCAGGACTTTAGAGAGAACCGCGCATACACCATTATGAATACAAGACAGACGACTAGGGAGACAGAAACCGAATACTCCTCCACTGAGGCAGAAACCTCCGATACAGAAGGTAAACCCAAATCATCTAGAGGACGGGGATCGAGAGGAAGGGGGGGAAGAGGTAGAGGAAGGGGTGGCGCAGGATCAACACAGGTCACGTCGCAACCTTTTTTAGAGAACAATTACCCCCATCGGAGTTGGAACACAGTACAAAAAACATACCCTCCCAGACCGTAAATATATCCAGTAAGATATTATCCCCTGAAGAACAAAGAGTATTAGCTAAAGGTTTATCGTTCGTACCTACGTCTGACTTAATATATTCGAATGGGTAAAGGACCTCCATCTATTTGCCAGACGTATACACTGGCGTAATCACTTCAAAAGGATGGATGAGAGGGAAATCCGGGAACTCGGGATACCTACAAACATGTTAGAAGATGTAAGATTGCTCTACCAACTGGGGGACACTTCTAACCTTGAGGCTAAAGGACCCTTCACCGACTTAAGATTGGGGAGCACAAAAATGCCACCCAAAGGGGAGGTCTCTTGTATGGATGTATTTGTTGAGGTGGTTACAAGGGACCTCGAAAAGTTGGCGAACAAACACATCAGTAAGAGATACAATATGTCCAAGGGAGAAATGCAAGCCCTACAGGGACTTGAGAGGGACAAGAATTTAATCATTAAACCCTCAGACAAAGGGGGTAACATCGTCTTACTCGATGCCCCCCGATATAAAGAGATGTGTTTGAACCTATTGGAGGATAAACAGTGCTACAATCTACTAGATAGGGACCCCACGGAACGCTTCTCAACGGAACTGAAACAGATTCTGTTAGAGGCAAAAAGAGACGAACTCATTACTGATGCTGAATTTGAATTCATGTTCCCCCGAACTCCAACATGCAGCACCTTCTATGCCCTACCGAAGGTGCATAAGGGCCTTGATCCACTGAAAGGCCGCCCCATAGTGTCGGGGGTGGGATCGTTATGCCAAAACATCGGCATTTACGTAGACAAAGTCCTCAGACCATTTGTACTGGCACTCCCTACCTATATAAGGGACACGACTGACCTACTTAAACACGTAGGAGGCATCAACATAGGGAGCAACTACCTCTTAGCCAGTATAGACGTAGAGGCTCTCTATTCGTCTATCCCACACGACAAAAGATTAGAGGCAGTGGCATTTTTTCTTTCAAGTCGAGGCACCCAGTTCACTAAACACAACCGGTTTATTTTACGCTTGCTTGAATTTTCACTTAAACATAATTTTTTTCAGTTTAACGGCAAGATCTACCACCAGCTCAGGGGCACGGCAATGGGGAGCCTGAGTGCCCCCACGTACGCCAATTTGCTACTGGGCTGGTGGGAGAACACGGTTTTATTTGGTCACACCCCATATCCAGGGATTGATGTAGCGGAGATATTTCTTCGCTTTATCGACGATATATTTATACTATGGAAAGGGGATAAGGAAAGCTTCAAAAATTTTGCAGAAAGCCTTAACAGGAACTCTATAGGGCTGCGGTTCACCTATGAGACAAATCCTGACAGACTCCCGTTCTTAGACGTACTTTTAACAAGAACTAAGGAAAACATGCTTGCAACAACCATCTATCGCAAACCAACTGCGACAAATTCCCTCCTGCGGTGGAATAGCCATCATCCTCTCCCACTTCGCAAAGGGATACCCAAAGGCCAATATCTCCGCATGCGGAGAAACTGTAGTGACAACAGGGAATACAGTAAGCAAGTGGGTGACCTTAGGAAACGGTTCAGGGAAAGGGGATACCCAGACAGGGTACTCCGCTCCGCTTACCAACACTCCTCATGGTTTAATCAAACAGAACTATTTGTGAGCACCACCAAAAACAATGAGGGGTCTGCAACATTGTCCCGACTAGTTACCACCTTCGACAATGGAGCAAACAAGGCGAGAGCCATACTTGAACAACACTGGCCAATACTAATGCTAGATGAGGACATTAAGGGAAGGGTTGGGCCCAGACCGTGAATCACCTTCAGGAGAGGACGATCCATAAAAGACAGGATTGTCCATAGCCATTTCTCTCCTGCGAAACCAGAGGGGTCATGGCTTAATCGTTGTCCTAAAGGTTGTTTTAAGTGTGGGAGAAACTGTGTCGCTTGCCCCTACATCAAAACCACCAAAACTTTTTACAGTAATGTAATTGGTAGAACCTTTGATATACGTGGCTTCATCAACTGCCGATCGAAGGGTGTGATTTACAAGGCAATGTGTAACTGCGGACTTGAGTACGTTGGAAAAACTTATAGGGAGTTTAGGAGAAGAGTTGGTGACCATCTAGGGGACATAAGGCATGACAGAGACACACCAATAGCCAGACATATGCATCAGATTCATGGGGGGGGACCCTAAACAAATACAGTTTGTGGGTATTGACATAATACCATACTCCTGATAGAGGAGGGGACTGGAACAAGAGGATTCTGCAAGTATAGGCCCAGTGTATCTACAACTGGGGACAGTGACCCCAATGGGACTAAATGAATCAACTACAATTTACCTGTTTCCTCTCAAATATTTCCCACAAGATCCACTACAGATACAACCTTCCACATCTCCCACCTCCGTGTCGAAAAGACTGGGTAGTGCCCCCTGCTTTGTATATGAGATTTAACCATGAACCTGATCGTGTTTTAACACTAAAGGGAAGGTGTCAGGTGATTATATCCTCACCTCTGGACTGGGCCCCCTCAACAGCGCCGAGATTAACCACCAAATTTTTTTTTTTTTTCACTTATTCAGACACTTGTTGCCTGGCATGGAGTAAAGAGTCCGAATCTGTGTCGCTGATACTATTTTTTACTCGCACCTTTTAAAACACACGTTTAAGGATCAGCAGTTATAGATGCTTGATGCTCTCTACACTGACAGCGGTCAATGCACTCATGAACAACCACATTTTTTTTTGGGATTCGACAAAACCCCCCCCTCCAAGGGTCATGTTACCGGATCACTGACTGGTGATCACTTACGTATCAACGTGACCGGGAAAGTTCCAGCCGTCATTGGGGCCTCTCAAGGGCGGTAAGTCAGACAGCAAGCTGTCACCAACGGACGGACATGTTTGTGTAGGATCACCCGATTGGTGGAGTGATCCACAGGAGGATGTACTAAGGAGAGTATAATTATCCGTCAGTTGATGGGACATGTTATCATCTCTACTACAAACCATCAGATAGTTATCAACAAGCCTGGGGCTTCCACACCAGGGGACCCGTAGGATGACTCTACACTCTGGGTGTATCCAGACCTATTTTACTACTACAACACCCCAAGGGATGCTCCTCTACATTGGATACCCCATGTTTTTATTGATTCCGACCGCAATCCCTCTGAAGAACCTACAGCGGGAATAAACGGCGTCAGGTGAATGGGAATGCGGGTGTTTTTTTTCTAACTAGGGCAAGTTTATTGGGACTGACCTTGTCAGGTGCGGGAGCTAATAACCTGTGGGACAGGGGCAGTTGTAGTCTTGTTACAAGTTCGTGACGTTTTGTTTCTAACATATACAGGTATGTCCTAACCATCTTAATGCTCCCGTCATACAACGTACTTTGGAAACCGCACAGCTTACCACTGGACACACGACAGACCATTATCAGAACCAATATCTTTTATTCCTTTTGCAAGGTATTTTTTGGATGGTTATGGGTGCATGGCACCGGATTTCAAGGTACTGGTATCCCCATTTTTTGATCCCCAACCGTTGGGGGTTGTGGTGATCAGTATAGTCGCCTAGGGGTCCGGCGTCTATATAACGGATTGTTGTTGTTGTTTTTTAAGAATTCACAACCTGTGACCTTTGTTAGATTTTAAGTATCTCTAATACAATATAAGTTTTAGTTCACAGGGCCATGCTGATAAATTTTGAATTGAGTGAACCAGAGGCCAAAACGTCTTGATTTTGGACCATAATAATAGATGCTTTGTGTTTAGAATGGATAGATCACATATAAATAACATTAAATCATAACCATTAGGTATTTGCCGAAAATGGCACTTTTTTTGCCAGGTAATTTTTTTTTTTTAAATTCTATAAAAAGTGTCAAAAGGTCGTCCATCCTAAAATGAATAACATTGTAAACGGCATCAAAATCCCAAAACCGACACCCAACCTGCCACAGCTCATAAATATAGCGAAACATTCCCAGCAAAAAAATTTATGTACAGAGGTTTAAATTTTTTTAAATGTATGAAAACATTATAAAACCTATACAAATTTGGTACCACCCCGCCCGATTAATCCGTACCCGGACCGTAACTAATACATCGATACCTTTTCCTTTTGGTTTTTCCCGATTTGAAACCACCCGTAAAATCCAAGCCCACAAGAAATACGGCAACAAATGCGTTTTTTACCATTTAAGCACTGCCATTTTGAAATTTTATCCTGCTTCTCGGTACATGGCTGAAATCTTAATTAATACCACATTTTGAAGTGTACTTTTGTGTACGCAAATAGCCATCAACACACGCGCTCTGTACATGAAAAATAGAAAAGTTACACACAGATTTTTGAATGTGGGGAGTGAAAAATTGAAAAGCCAATCCGCAAAGGGCCGCGTCGGGAAGGGGTTAAAAAAACAACTATTCTTTTCTTCATTTACAGGTGTTCGCCAAAGAGTGTCTCCCGCTAATTTTCGGAGATGTGCGCCGCACATCTGGGATGTAAGAATAGTGTCTTTCAATGTGTTCTGCATTAAATGCTCACTGTGTTCACTGTTTTTCACTGTTTTCACTGTTTTATTCTATGCTTCCTTTGCAAATGTTTAGCGGAAGTCCCTCCGTAATGTCGGAGAGGTGCGCGCACAGCAGCAATGTGAAGAAATAGTTGTTTATTTGAATAGTGTTCTGCACTTAAATCTTGTGTTTTTCATCACTGTTTGCACTGTTTTTTTCATTTCTATCTCAATTGCCAGATGTTCGCCGCTATGTCTCCCCGAAAGTTCGGAGAATCTTTCGCTAACATCAGCAATGTGAAGAATAAATAAAACAGCAAGTGAAAACACACAGCCGAGCATTTAAGTGCAAAACACTTCAAATAACACTATACTTTACATTGCTGATGTTCGGTGCAACCTCTCCGAACTAGCGGGAGACACGCACAGAACAACATGTAAATGAGAATAGTGGTTTTTTTTAAAATGTATTCTTACAATTAAAGTTCTGGAAACATGTGTACGTGTTGCAGAACAGTATAAACCACTGTTCTTCACTGTCCTTTTATTAATTTAAGCTCAACGACTCGGCCGTCGAGATACCGTCCGAGTAACGACTGGTCGGTATGCGAATACTCGACCGAGTCAGTATACTCAGACGAGGATACTCGCTCATCGCTACTTTTAACCCCCTTAACGCCCCTGACCCTTTTTTTTTTTCATTTCCCTTTTTTCATGTAAGAGATCCTTGGCAGCTTAGTTTTTTTGCATAACAAATTGCATAGTGAAGGGTATTCTAATTTTCCATGTCAATACTGGGAAGGCGGGAAAAAAAATTTTTTTCCCAAGGAATTAAAATGGGGGAAACACACCTTTGTGCCGTTGTTTCCTTGTGAGCTTTCCACTGTAATGCCCCAAATTTACAACAAACGCTACTTTTATTCTTTTGTGGTGCACATCACGGGATCCACGGGGATTTGTATAGGCTTTATAACTTTCATACACTTAAAAAAATCTAAAACTCCCATGACAGATTTTTTTTTTTTTTTGATTTTGTCATCTTCTGGCCTCAATATTTTTCACACGTTCGGTGTACGGAGCTTGTTGGTGGTGTCAATTTTTTGGCAAATATTTTCAATGCTACCCAATATGATGAACTGGTGGCGATGAATCCTCGCAGATGCTGTGTTTTCCATATTTTGAAAGACCGCCGGAAAAAGGCAAACACCTGTGATCGTGCTAGCAAATACGGCCGAAAAAAGACTTAACCGGCTATGAGAGGGCTCACCTGTGACCTCTCCATGCCCGGCACCTGAACTGCTCACCTTACTCTTATGGCGCTTCGGTAGGGGTTTAGGAGTTTTGCTATTAAGCAAAAATCAAAAAAAGGTTCGAGGTCTAAACACAGTTCACACCCACCCAGAGTAACCCCACCGTGGAGCAACCCATCCCCCTTTTTCTCCCTCATTTCCACTCTGTTTCTCAGACCGTCGCTACATCATCAATTTTCATACTTTTTTCTTTGACCTGTTTTGTTCATCTTCGAACTTGTAATGCTTGTGTTTTCACTGTTTGACACTTTTTTTATTCTAATGTTACTTCTTACAATTTGCAGATGTTCCGCATCTTCCTCACCTCTACTATTCTTATCTCTGTCTCTAACATCAGCAATTGATAATATAATAACAACAGTGAAACCGAGCCATTTAATTGCAAAACACATTCAAAACACTATACTTACATTTTCTGAGGTCTCGGCGACCTCTCCTAACTTAGCGGGAGACCCGCTAACGAACACTGTAAAGTGGAATGTTGTTTTTTTAATGTAATTCTTACAGTTACAAAGTTCTGTAAACATGTGTATACGTGTTGAAGAACAGTATAAAACACTGTTTCTTCCTGTCTGTTATGTAAGTTTAATCTTCGCACTCGAGCCGGCGAGATACTCGTCCGGTACGAGCTGGTCCGAGTAATGCTATAACTCAACCGAGCAGTAACCTCAACGAGTATAGCTCCCGCTCATCTGCTACTTTTAAACCCCTACCACGGCCTTGACCCTTTGTTGTTTTTTCATTTCATTTTTTTTCATGTAAATAGATCCGTGGCAGCTTGTTTTTTTTGCATAACAAATTGCAAGTGAAGAGTATTTAATTTTCATGCGTCAAGTACTGGGAAGCCGGAAAAAAATTCCAAATGCAATGGAAAATGGGGAAATACACATATTGTGCCGTTTCCCCTTGTGAGCTTTCACTGTTGCCCCCAATTACCCGTCACTTTATTCTTTGTGTGGGTGTCAAATCACTGGGATACCCTGGGATTTGTATAGGCTTTATACGACGTTGTCATACACTAAAAAAATTAAAACCTCCCATACAGTTTTTTTTTTTTTGATTTGTCATCGTTCTTCTGTTCTGGCAGCTATAACTTTTTCAACACTTCGGTGTAACGGAGCTGTGGTGTGTCAATGTTTGCAAATATTTTTCAATGCTACCATATAGGACTGGTGGCGATGATCCTAGGCAAGATGGCTGGTGTTTCCATATTTATAGAAAGACGCCGGAAAAAAAGGCATAACACCTGTGATCGGTGCTAGCAATAATGCAGAAAAGACTTACCGGCTATGGAGAGGGCTCAGCCTGTGAGCCCTCTCCATGCACCGGCACCTGACGCGCACCGTACTATTATGGCGCGTGTCGGTAAGGGGTTAAGGAGTTGTGCTATTAGCAAAATCAAAAAAAGGTTAGAGGTCATAAAACACAGTTCACATACAACCCAGAGTAACCCCACCGTGGAGCACCCATCCCCCTTTTTCTCATTTACTCGCGCGCACATCAGCAATGTGAAGAATAGTGTTATTTGAATGTGTTCTGCACTTAAATGCTTGTGTTTTCACTGTTTGCACTGTTTTTATTCTATTCTTCAATTTGCAGATGTTCGCGCATGTCTCCCGCTAAGTTCGGAGATCTGCGCTAACATCAGCAATGTGAAGAATAGAATAAAAACAGTGAAAACACGAGCATTTAAGTGCAAAACACATTCAAATAACACTATACTTTACATTGCTGATGTTCGGCGCACATCTCCGAACTTAGCGGGAGACACGCACGAACAACTGTAAAGTGAAGAATAGTGGTTTTTTTAATGTATTCTTACAATTAAAAGTTCTGGAAACATGTGTACGTGTTGAAGAACAGTATAAACACTGTTCTTCACTGTCTTTTATTAATTTAATGCTCGAACTCGAGCCGGCGAGATACTCGTCCGAGTAACGAGCTGGTCCGAGTATGCTAATACTCAACCGAGCAGTATACTCAGACGAGTATACTCGCTCATCTCTACTTTTAACCCCTTAACGACCTGACCCTTTTTTGTTTTTCATTTCCATTTTTTCATGTAAAGAGATCCGTGGCAGCTTGTTTTTTGCATAACAAATTGCATAGTGAAGGTATTTAATTTTCCATGTCAAGTACTGGGAAGCGGGAAAAAAAATTCCAAATGCAATGAAAATGGGGGAAAAACACATTTGTGCCGTTTTCTTGTGAGCTTTCACTGTATGCCCCAAATTACACGTCTACTTTATTCTTTGGGTGGGTGCAATCACGGGGATACCACGGGGATTTGTATAGGCTTTATAACGTTTTCATACACTTAAAAAAATTAAAACCTCCCATACAGATTTTTTTTTTTTTGATTTTGTCATCTTCTGGCGCTAATAACTTTTTCACACTTCGGTGTACGGAGCTGTGGGTGGTGTCAATTTTTGCAAATATTTTCAATGCTACCAATATAGGACTGGTGGCGATGATCCTAGGCAAGATGCTGGTGTTTCCATATTTATGAAAGACGCCGGAAAAAAAGGCATAACACCTGTGATCGGTGCTAGCAATAATGCAGAAAAGACTTACCGGCTATGGAGAGGGCTCAGCCTGTGCTATTAGCAAAATCAAAAAAAGGTGAGAGGTCATAAAACACAGTTCACATACAACCCACAGTAACCCCACCGTGGAGCACCCATCCCCCTTTTTCTCATTTACTTTCCAAAGTTTGATCCTAGAATTCATTGTTAGATTTTATTATGTATTATCAGTAGAAGTTACGTAGTAAGATATGTTTTCACTCCTTAGATGTAACAGTAGTAGTAGATGTAACAGATGCTTCCTGAGTGACTTCACATCCATAAGTTTACATTCACATGAAAGTAGCATGAACTGATATCTGGCCACACCATTTGTGGCCAGATAATGGACCCATTGACGGCTATGGCACCCAGTCACTGTGTGGTGAGCACACATTGCCTCACTGCACTGTGACCATACATAGCGATATATGGGACATGTCCTAAATTTTTTTGTGTTATGGCGCCGACCCTGTGCTGCTCTATGGAGAGGGGAGGGGCAAGCAATGCTCATCCCTAGTTCTCTCCATCAAATGTACCCTTACACTGGCCCTGGTAGCCAGTTAAATCAATCAAGAAAAATTTAGTGCCATCTAAACAAAAGGGGTTATTCACAGAAAGGGTTATAATAATCTCAGACATGAAACAATATACAATAAAAATCTAGCACATAGATGACTAATCTTAGAAATACCAATTCCCTTATGAAGGATCATATATACTATTTGAACACCCCTTATACACTCTAATTAGCAATAAAAATCCCTGTAAACATTCCTTTTTTCATTGTATATCCTGTCACAGTGTTTAATCTATCACCAAAGCAAACCAATGGGCTATACTTGAGGGATTTGGTCTCATTCAATATCTGGCAATGATCAGATCAGAATCCTACAGATAAAAGCTTTATGCTTTTTTAACCCCTTCAGGACTGTTCCACTTAAATTTATGTCATGACAGTGGCCAACTTTAAATGGCTATATCTCCAGAACCCTGTCATCTAGAAACACAAATCTGACAGCAAATTAAACATAAGAATCTCCAGTTAATTTGACACATGGATTATTGATTTTTATGTACAGCTACTGGATATCTCCAGTTCTGGTAGGCATCCATACACAATCCATATATCATATTAAAGGGACTCCCCGTAAAGAAAAGAGTTGTACTAAAATATAGACCACTCCTCTTAATTTCCAGCATAGAAATACAAATGTACCCTCAGAGTCAATTGTTGAGGAGAAAAGTGGAAATCAACTTTATGCGTTATGAATACAAACACTAACCCCACGAGAGAAAGTAGAAAGCACGGAGTGGAATTCCCTGCTCGCCCATCTACTCCTAACTCAAGCAACCCTATCCTTCGTAAGATGTGTTTTAAAGAGACACACTACAGCAGGAAGATGTCTCTGGATAACATCAAACACTTCACATCTCTTAGTCCTCTCTCCCAAGTCAAAACATAGTATTTTTTATATTAGGTGAGGGACAAAGGGCAAAGAAAGAAAAAAAAATTCTCTTACACTTTGCAACCAGCCTCTATATCTTTGAATGTTTCAATGGGTTTCCCTGGGGGAGTTCCCAAAATGTGTCAATTTTAGTACAACTCTTTTCTTTAGGGGAGCTTACCCTTCAGAATAAGAATTAAAAAAAAGTAACATTGTAAGCGTCAAAAAAAGCCGCAAAAAGTGACACCTCCCATAGCTCTGTACACTAAAGTTTCAAAAAGTTATTAGCGCCGGAATATGGTAAAATCCCCCCCAAAAAATTTTGTACAGGAGGTTTTAATTTTTGTAAAAGTATGAAAACATTATAAAACCTATACAAGTTTGGTAACCCCGTAATCATACCGACCCAAAAAATAAAGTAGACATGTCATTTGTGGCATACAGTGAAATCCGTAAGATCCAACCCCACAAGAATACGGCAAAAATGCGTTTTATTACCCATTTCACTGTATTTGGAATTTTTCTTTCTTGCTTCCCAGTACACGGCATGGAATATTAATTAACACCCTTTTGAAGTGTAATTTATTACGCAGAAAATAAGCCATAACACAGCTCTGTACATGGAAAAATTAAAAGTTTGTAGATTTTTGAAGGTGGGGAGTGAAAAATGAAAACGCAAAAAACAAAAAAGGGCTACGGCGGGAAGGGGTTAAAGACTCCCATCAGCCCTTATGGAATTAGTAAATGGTCAATTTGAACAATTGACATACTTATTTGCCAGCTGCCATTGGAGCTTTGGAGCTTTTAGACAACTTCACTGCAAACCAGTGTAGAACCTGTTGGTTCTCCCTACCATCACTCTGCTTACCCCATGAGGAGATCCTGTAGACACATTAGTTTAACCTACTGTGACAGCTTAATAACCACAGTAGCTGCCCCCACCAATTGTTGGAAGTTTATGCTCTTTATTTTTCTGCAAGAAATACCTGTTCAGTACAGGCAGTCCCCGGGTTACATACAAGATGGGTTTTGTAGGGTTGTTCCTAAGTTGAATTTGTATGTTAGTTGGAACTGTATTTTTTATAACCCCAGTCAAAATGTTTTTGGACTTTGTTTTGTTTTTGTGACAATTGGATTTTAAAAATGTTGGCTTGTCATAAGAACCCAGATTAACACTAAAGCTTCATTACAGACACCTTTGATAAACACCTGTTTTTTGTAACCTGGGACTAAAATACAGTAAATTACCATCATCCAGAGGTCAGTTTGTTACTAGGGGTCGTCTGGGAGTCGGGTGTTCGGAGTCAGGTATTCGCCTGTATTCTATTATAAAGTGAAATAGAGTTCACAGGAAGGTAATCATTTAAGTCATTTTACTTGGCCCTAAAATGACTGTACTGCAGTATATGATTGTAGGTGTTTCAGCTGGACCCTCATTGGCTCTGTTAAAATGAATTTATTATAGTTGATCACTATTGATAGAACTGTGGCCCCTCTGTGTGTTGTGAGATGAAAGTTAAATAAGGAAAATGGCCTCATATTTGTCAAGAGCTTCTCTGACTTGATTGCTTCCAGATTTTGTTATAATTTTAGTACGCAACAATTGGAAATGTCAACACATATATAAACTACAGATGACAATCGGTAAAGCATTTTTAAAGAAAAAAACAAAAATAAATTGAATCTATCCCTTCTAGGCTTTGTTTTGGCTAAACAGAAAATCCTCTGAACATGTTATTGGGGTATGACAGATGTGTTAAGACTGAAAAAATGTTTTGTAGACTTCAAAGCAAATACAGGTTAGCATGTAGGCATGGCCACATTTTTGCTTGCTACCCTATTGGACACAAAAAGAAAAAAAAATCCTGGAATATAAAGTAATCTCAGGTAAATGAAATCTCATTTTAAAATGGATTTTCACTTTAGAGAAAATTATGCCAGGTATATAGAAGGAGCATATATAATGTCTTTCATTTCCTGTCCACTAACATATTCCAATAAATATTATAAACATGGTAATAGTTTATGGGGTCAAGTAAAAATTCAATCTATTTCATCAAAGTAACATAAGAAAGCATTGTAATTATTCTAAATGAAATCTGTTTTCCCTTGTTTCAACTTAAATCACACATAAGCCCAGATAACACTGACCAACCCACTAAGTTCTAAATAATATTACAATACATTTCTAAGACATATTAGATATATTTTTGTACATTTACTTCATGTACTGAGTCATCTTTTAAATTATTTGTAACAGAACTATTTTAAGAATTTTTAACCTAAATGCTTTTCTTTTTAATCTGTTTATGTTCAGTACCACAGAACAATATGCCTGTTAACTTCTCAATTAAAATGAACATGGGTCATGATAGAATCAACTACTTGGTTTACCTCTGGACCTGGTGAATACCATGGGGGCAAATTACTGAATTATGAGCAGGAGTTTTTAAATCAGTTTTTCTTAATTCTGCGTTGCCATAATTTGCACTTTAGAGCTTACTTAAGTCTCATGGAATGTTGCTCCATTTTCAACACCACTTGCATCACTTGAGTGAGCTAGTGACACTTTTTATAACTTTTAAAAATATTTGGTAGTTAATTAAAGAGGCTTATGACACCTACACCCAGTAAGAATTGAGAAACTGCAACAAGTCTCAAAAATCTAGTTCAAGTATTCTCAAAAGGCTGCAAACTCCCCTAAGAGGTTCTGCGGGTGTTACCACAGCCCCTCAGTAAGGAATTTTTACAGGCTGTTACAATAAGAAGAACATGTCTCTCCAGGATCTCTCCATCTCCTCTAACTGCCTGCTTAATCTAGCAGCATCAAGAAGTGCAGGGGGAGAGGAGACCTGCCATGCACATTGTAACAGCAATTGAAGCTACAGTACTGACAGGATCTGGAAACATTTTCCTTCAGGCTCATAAATAATATAATAATAGAAGACCATGAATATACGGTAGATTACCACAATTAAAGTCCCTAAATCCATGAGTAAATGTCCCTGGTTTTAAATGCTTGATTTTGATTGTATATTTTAAGTAATTCCTGCTGTTAAGTACTTTGGTAGCATTTTGGTAACCTAGAGTCTCCTTGATAATGGTGCTAATGGTAGCCAGGAAAAAACAGTGTTCTGTTGTGCTCAGTCAGAAGACCGAGCTGCCTGGTGCAGGTGATCCCCTACAGGTACCCTACAAGAGGTGGGGGTAGTGCAGTGGGGTATGGTCTCTATATGGTGTGTTAAGGAGCTTGGTGGGGCCTAGTGGGAGAAGCAGGCGTTCAGTCAAGGAGTGGGACCAAAAAATCTACTGGGTTTATATTAGCAAGCCCAAGAAACCCCCTTGGTCAGTCTTTTGGGGAATTTATTGCATGAAAGGGCTGTCCGGATGATCATTCCTCTTAATTTCCATAGCCATAGAACTGCTACTATTTATTAGTAAGGCTATTCATTTACATCGCTTTTTATGTTACTGTTTATGCATGTTTTGTTTGTATGTCCTTGTAACCATTGATTTTATCAGATATATAAAAACTGGTGCAATCTGCCTCATTGCAGTTTGCCCCACTAATGTGTATTTTGCTCTCCATTATTTAATAGTTTTCCATGCTCTTAGTTAACCTGGTCTGTTTTAAGGATGTGCACACAGTTGCACCTTCTTGTTCTTGGTGCACTTTTCAATAGTGGTAACTGGAGGAATACACTGGAGATCAAAATTGTAAAATGTATTGCAACACCCTCGCCGATTCAAGGCAGAGCTGTGTTTGCAAATACGTCCCACCATGTAGCTTGCAGCCTGTGTAGGGTCTGATTAGCATGTCACTACATAACACTAGATAACACAGATGAACTCTGCAGTGGTAGATCCTGCCTGGTAAGGCAGGAGTTAATTGCTTTATGTGATGTAAAATGTGTCATCCAATCACATGTATTATCCTAATGTATTGTAAGCTTGAGTAATTGGAGAGGTACCCCCACATGACGAAGAGCTGAGAAAAAGTGACATTTGCGATATTTCCAACAGTCATTCAGTTCAGAGAAGTTGAGTCTGACAGGAAAGACCTAGCCAGTCAGACCAGGCAGTGAGTAAGACAGAGAGAGGAAAGGGGTATCATCCTACCTCCAGGGTGATACCTGAAGCAAAACCTAGGCCCAGCTGAAGCAGCCTTTTAGGACACAGCTATCTCCACAGCCTGCCATTGCATCCGCTGATGTCCTCCTGTTGGCTCCCTCCAAATGCATCTCAGTACTCCACCATTTGTTAAGGCACGTGCTGCAGTTCCTGTCGGTTCCAATAAAGACTGTAAGTTGTTTTTGTTCAAACTTGCCTCCGTCGGTCCCTGCTCCACGGCTGCCATCTTCACGGCACCCTGCCACTACACAGAGACTTATACTCTAGACACCAAAGGTTGCCCCAGGAGATCCGCTATAGCAGCCTCTCCCTCATCATTTCTGTGCCAACACCACCCTTGCTGGAGACCTCCAGGCTGTAGGACAGCCCTCCGGTCCACATAACCAAGCACAGTGCACTAGCGTTCCCTAGTCCGCAACGCACCACTCAGGTACTGCGGCCCCGCTGACCCAGGCCCCGAGAAAAGGCTAGGTCCCCGTGGGGGATGTTGCAGTATGATCACTTGATTTTTTCAGAAATAATGTAATCTGCATCGATCAATATTTGATGTTTCTTTTGTAAGGGGTATTACATGTGTTATTGAAGAAGGTACTGATTCACACTTGCATTCACTCTACCATGTACATGTACAAGAGATCCAACTCCTGCTGCAGAAAACCTTCCCCAAACCATGACACTTCCTCTATCTCTTTTCCTGACTTCTTTGCACACTTTTGGTTCAATCTTTACCCACTGAAAAAAATGTGCGTACTGCTTGCACGTGTATTTATAAAAAGTCTGCGCTAGTTTTGTTTTGAGGCTGCACTGTGTCCAACACAGAAAAAAGTGCACCTAAAGAGGCATGTTAGTGCTTAGTCACAGTTTACACCACATTTATTACTGATGTGCGCCAAAATTCTGTCTTCACCACAATTCTTCAGCATAAACAAAGAGCACCAAAATAATAAGTGCACACTTCCAGAGCAGTGCAGGGGGCGCCAGATTAATGAAGAATGTGCTCCAGTTTTGATAAATTTGATGCACTCTGCGCACTCCACAGCAAACTACACATAGTGCAGTTTGCACTACTTTTGATGAATGTGGCTAATAATGTTTTTCATCAGATGCAAATAAATTAAACTTGCTTTCATCACTGCAATGAACTGTGGACCACTTCTCCTCTGTCCGCACAATATGCTCCTCAGCAATGGTGAGAATAGCCTTTTGATGAGAGGTTTGTTCACCATAGAGTAGGCTTGCTGGCAACAATCACGGGTATTAACACTTCCGAGACCGCTGACTGGGGCATCACCATCTTTTTTTTCCGATCGTCATTGGTTATTGGCGATCGGTTGCCATGACAGCTTCGGGTCTTCGTCACACCCCAGGCTGCATGGCATATGCAGTTTCGTTTCAATTAAAAAAAAAAAATTGAATCACCCCCCCTTTTCCTAGAACTGATATAAGACATAATAAACAGTAAAAATCTCAAACATGTTGGTCATTGCTGCGTTTAAAAATGCCCAATCCATCAAAATATAAAAACGGTTATTCCCGGCGATGAATCCCATAACGGAAAAAAGTGCCCAAATGTCCGAAATGTTACTTTTACGCCAATTTACATAATATAAAAATCTTATTAAAAGTGAACAAAAGGCCATACAGTCCACAAAATGGTAGAAATGAAAATTTCATCTCATTTCACAAAAAATTACACCTCACATAGCTTCATACGTAATAGCATGAAAGACGGCAAAAACATATTTTTTTGTACACATTTGTTTAATTTTCTGAAAATGTATTAAAACACAATAAGACTTACATTAATTTGGTAACACCGTAAGCATACCCAACCAAAGAATAGAGCATATATATTATTCAGAGCGTATAGTGAAAGTTGTAAAAAAATAACACACAAAATAGTGATGTAATTTCACCACATTTGGATTTTTTTTCAGCTTCCCAGTACATGGCATGGAATAAGAAATTAAATCACTGAAAGGTAAAATTTATTATGCATAAAATAAGCCCTTACACAGCTCTGTACACGGAAAAATAAAAAGTTATGGATTTCTGAAGGTGGAGAGCAAAAAATGAATAAAAAACCTTGGATTGAGTGTCTGTGAGCTCTGTCCTGGACTGCAGGGGGCGGGGGTATAGTGCAGGCACAGAGAGAGGAACTCGCCCACGGCCATCATACAGAAAGTTACAGGGGCAACCAAAATTGTATACACCAGGACTGATAGAGACTGGAATTATATCTGTGAAATGCTGTATTTTTGTTAATAACAGTGAATTATAGAATGTGTTATTTTGTTATCCTGAGTACATTTAGGAAACTTGTCTTCGTGGGGTTAGGGATATTGACACCAGGCTCCATATTAACACCTATTAACAGCTATTGACAGATTGCATGGACCAATATTTATTCCATCTGGTTTCTGTTATGGTTTCTCTTGTCATTATACTAAAGAATGGTTTCTCTTGTCATTATACTAAAGAAAATAGCACATGATTCTGCACAATTATTTTCAGTATTTTTGGTGTAACCTTCAATGCAGACATTAACACAAACTTATTAAGTGTTACACCTGTACCTATGTCATCCTCTGTTTGTAAGGTATGGCAGAGGATACTCTGATATGTCAAATTTGTTCATGTTGTTTTTTGTGAACACTGGTCTCCAACCTCCTCCAACCTCCCGCAACCCCTACTACCGTAACTGATTCTCTCTCCACTCACATTGCTCCCTTGCTGTTGCTGGATTTCAAAGTTCTGGCCCAATCACTTCATTTGGTTTACTTGGATAATACCCTTATATTTTGTCCCGGCTAGGCCACCCATATAGAACAGGTCAGAAATGTACTTTTAAGACTAAATCAAAATGTATTGTTTGCTAAACTGCACAAATGTTGTTTTCATGGGTTACATCATCACCCCTGAATCTATTTGCATTGATCCACTTTAAGTTACAGCTAATGAGAATTGGGAACACCCTACGAGTCTTAAAGCCCTTCAACATTTTTGTGCTTTTTTAGCTACTACCACATGTTTTTTTATTCAGTTTTAGCCAACCTGTTCACTGATATTACAAAAAAAGATGCTGATTTGACCAGTAGAACTCTTGAAGCTGAACTAGCATTTGTGCAGCTTAAGAAATGCTTTATAAATGTGACAGTCCTGATTTAAATTGAAATATGCCCTCCCCTGCATCCCCTGGTATGTGGTTTCCATAATTGATCATGCTCAAGCCATTTCTATTGCTAATTACCAAGATCTTGCAACTAATGACACTCCCACCAATAAATTGATTGCCCCTCCTAATCTAAGGATTAGGAGTGCTAAAAAAGATACATTTTTCAGTTCTAGGGGGGATACTCTGGTATAGCTGGAGCCAAATATCTGTTGGTTATGTCTCACTGGTGCCCATCCCTTGCTGTTCTGTCTTTTTAAAAGTCTTGTCCAAGAACTTCCTGGGGTCGAGACTCTCATATCAAATAAGAGGTCTATCTGTTATTTGCTTGCTATAGTATTAATACTTAGTAATCACGTGGTTATTTTGCTATTTTGTACTCAGTATCCTGCCATCTTTACCTTTCGGTCATATTCAGATTATGTCATATTGTTAAGTGTTGTATGATTACAAGTTACTGTAGTTACATGTAAAGCAATATCTCGGGTCGCAGGCACACCTGAGTGCACACCCGAGTGCCCCCAGAGCCTGCCTGCGGGAGAACTCACCTCATCTGCCTCAAGCAATCGGGTGTGCACTTCAGGTGTGGACTGAGACCCGAGAGATGCTTTCATGTAATACCGAACTTGTAATCATAAACAAACCACGTAACAATATAAGCATAATATGAATATGACCGAAAGGTAAAGATGCCGGGATAATGAGTGCAAAATAGCAAAATTACATCTGCTTACTAGTATTAATACTATAAAAAGCCAAATACACTGATAGACCTATTATTTGATATGAGAGTCTCGACCCCAGAAAGTTCTTGGGACAAGACTTTTAAAAAGACCAGAACAGCAAGGGTGGGCACCAGTGAGACAAACAACAGATATTTGGACTCCAGCTAACCGAGTATCCCCCCTAGAACTGAAAATGTATCTTTTTAGCACTCCTAATCTTTAGATTAGGGGGACAATCAATGTATTGGTGGGAGGGGTCATTTAGTGCAAGATCTGGTAATTAGCATATAGAAAATGGCTTGAGCATGATCAAATATGGAAACCCAAATACCAGGGGTGCAGGGGAGGGCATATTTCAGTTTAAAGCAGGGATGGTCACATGATAAAGCATTTCTGAAGCTGCACAAATGTAGTTCAGCTCTCAAGAGTCAAAACTGGTCCAAATCAGCATCTTTGTTTGGTAATATCAGTGGAACAGGTTGGCTAAAAACGGAATATAAAAAAACCATGTGGTGTAGCTCTAAAAAGCACAAAAAATGTTGAAGGGCTTTAAGACTCGTAGGGGTGTTCCCAATTCTCATTAGCTGTACTTAAAGTGGCTCAATGCAAATAGATTTAAGGGGTGATGATGTAACCCATGAAAACAACATTGTGCAGTTAGCAAACAATACATTTTGATGTAGTCTTTAAAAGTACATTTCTGACATGTTCTATATGGGTCGGCCTAGCCGGGGACAAAATATAAGCGGTATTATCCAAAGTAAACAACTGAAGTGATTGGGCCGAACTTGAAAGCCAGCACACAGCAAGGGAGCAATGTGAGTGGAGAGAGAATCAGTTACGGTAGTAGGGGTTTGCGGGAGGTTGGAGGGAGGTGGAGACCAGTGTTCACAAAAAAACCAACATGAACAAATTGGAACAATCAGAGTATCCTCTGCCATACCTTACACAACAGAGGATGACATAGGTACAGTTGTAACACTTCAATAAGTTGGTGTAATGTCGCATTGAAGGGTACACCCAAAATACTGACACTAATTGTGCTGCAGAATATGGCTATTTCTTAGTAGAATGACAAGAGAAACCCATAACAGAAACCAGATGGAATAAATATTGGTTCAAGGCAATCTGTCAATCGCTGTTAAGCGGTGTTATATGCGCCTCGGTGATTCCAATATCCTAACCCCACGAAGACAAGTTTCTACTAAATTTACTCAGGATAACAAAATAATAAACATTCTATAATTCACTGTTATTAACAAAAATAAAGAATTCACAGATTTAATTCAACCTGTCTCTATCAGTGCCTGGTATATACAATTTTGGTTGCCCTTTGTAACTTTCTGTATGGATGGCCGTGGGCGAGTTCCTCTCTCTGTGCCTGCACTATAGCCCGCCCCCCATGCAGTCCAGGACAGAGCTACAGACAAGCAATCCAGGTTTTTTATTCATTTTTTTTGCTCTCCCTCAGAATTCCCTAAACCTTTTTATTTTTCCGTTGTACCAGAGCTTGTAAGGGCTTATTTATGCATAATAAATTTTACCTTCAGGGATTTAATTTCTGTTCCATGCCATGTGACTGGGAAGCTGAAAAAAATCAAATGTGGTGAATGGTGAAATTACACTCCACTATTTTGTGTTTATTTTTACAAATTTCACTAACGCTGCTGAATAATATATAGCTCTATTCTTTGGTTGGGTTGCTTACGGTGTACCAAATAATGAAGTCTATTGTGTTTTACTAAAATTTTCAGAAATTATAAAACAAAATGATGTCCAAAAAAAATCTATGTTTTGCCGTCTTTCATGCTATTACGATGAAGCTATGTGAGGGTAATTTTTGTGAAATGAGATGAATTTTCATTTCTAACCATTTTGTGGACTGGGATGGCCTTTGTCACTTGTAATAACGATTTTTATTTTATGTAACATAGGCGTTAAAAGTAACATTCGGAATTTTGGGCACTTTTTCGTTATGGATTCATCGCGGGAATAACGTTTTTATATTTATTGGATTGGGCATTTTAAACAGCAGAGCACCAGAAAGGACCAAACAGGTTTGAGGATTGTTTTTTTTTTTTACTTGTTTTTATGTATTATATCAGTTCTAGGAAAAGGGGGGGGTGATTCACTTTTTTTTTTTTAATTGAAACGTGAAACGAAACTGAATATGACATGCAGCCTGGGTTGTGACGAAGACCCGAAGCTGTTCATGGGCAACCGATCGCCAATAAATAACCAATGACGCTCGGAAAAAAAAGAGTGGTTGATTGCCCCAACAGTCCAGCGGTATTCGGAACGTGTTAATACACATGATTGTTGCCAGCAAGCCACTATATGGTGAAACAAACCTCTCATCAAGCTATTCTCACCATTGCTGAGGAGCTATTGTGCGGACAGGAGACGTGGTCCACAGTTCCATTGCAGTCGATGAAAGCCAAGTTTAATTTATTTGCATATGAGAAAAACATTATTAGCCCCATTCATCAAAAGTAGCTGCAAACTGCACATGTTGTAGTTTTGCTGGAAGTGCGCAGCGGCATCAAATTTATCAAAATGGAGCACATTTCATTCATTAATCTGGCGCACCCTGCACTGCTCTGGAAGTGTTGACAATTATTATTTTGGTGCCTCTTTGTTTATGCTGACAGAATTGTGGTGATGAAGACAGAATTGGCGCCACAGTAATAAATTGGTGGTAACTGTGACTAAGCACTAAAAGATATTTTTTAGGTGCCACTTTTTTCTTGTGTTGGACACAGTGAGCCTCAAACAACAACTGGCGCAGACTTTTAGAAATACCACGGGCAAGCAGTAGCACATTTTTTGCAGTGCGGTAAAGATTGAACAAAGGTTGCAAAGAAGTCAGGAAAGGAGAGAGAGGACGTGTATGTTTGGCGGAGGGAAGGTTTTTCTGCAAGCAGGAGGTGGATCTCTTGTACTGTACATGGTAGCGGAATGCAAGTGTGAATCAGTACCTTCTTCCAAACACATGTTACATACCATACAAAAGGGACACATCAAATATTGATCGCACTGCAGAGTACAATTCAGTTCGAAAAAATCAAGTAATCATACTGCAAACCTCCCCCACAGGGGACTAGCCTTTTTCTCGGGGCCTGCGAGTCGCGGGGCCAGCAGTACCTGAGTGGTGCGTGCGGACTAGGGCAACGCTAGTGCACTGTGCTTGGTTGGGACCGGAGGGCGTCCTACAGCTGGAAGGTCTCCAGAAGGGTCGGTGTTGGCAAGAAATGATGAGGGAGAGGTGTATAGCGGATCTCACTGGGGCAACCTTTGGTGTTAGAGTATAGTCTCTGTGTATGTGGCAGGGTGCCGTGAAGATGGGCAGCCGGTAGGAGCAGGGACCGACGGAGGCAGAGGTTTTGAACAAAAAACCAACTTAAGTCTTTATTGGAACCGAAGGAACGGCAGCACGTGCCTTAACAAATGCGTGGAGTACTTGAGATGCATTTGGAGGGAGCAACCGGAGGACATCAGCAGGTGCAATGCAGGCTGTGCGGATAGCTGTGTCTAAAAGGCTGCTTCAGCTGGGGCCTAGGTTTTGCTTCAGGTATCACCTGGAGGTAGGATGATACCCCTTTCTCTCTTGTCTTACTCAACTGCCTGGTCTGACTGGTGGTCTTTCCTGTCAGACTCAACTTCTTGACTGAAATGACTGTTGGAAATTCCAAATGTCACTTTTTCTCAGGCTCTGTCCATGTGGGGGTACCTCTCCAATTACTCAAGCTTACAATACATTAGGATAATACAGTGATTGGATGACACATTTAATCACAAAAGCAATTACATCATGCTTCCCAGGCAGGATCTAACCACGAAGAGTTCATCTGTGTTATCTAGGGGTATGTAGTGACATGCTAATCAGGACCCTACACAGGCTGCAAGCTACATGTGGGACGTATCTTGCAAAACACAGCTCTGCCTTGAACGGCGAGGGTTATTGTTGCAATACATTTTACAAATTTTGAATTCCAGTGTATCCTTCCAGTACCCACTATTGAAAAGGGCACCAAGGAACAAAGAAGGGGCAACTGTGTGCACATCCTTACAAACAGACCAGGTTAAACTTAAGAGCATGGGAAAACACTATTAATAATGGAGAGCAAATAAACATTAGTGGGGCAAATGCAATGAGGGAACAGACATTGCACCAGGTTTTTATATATTGATAAATCAATGGTTTACAAGGACATAACAAAACAAAACAGTGCATAAAACAGTAACATAAAAAGCGATTGTAAATGTAGCCTTAATAATAATAGTAGCAGTCTATGGCTAAGGAAATAAGAGGATGATCATACGGACAGCACTTCATGCAATAAATTCCCCACCAAAAGATCTGACCAAGGGGGTTTCTTGGCTGTAATATAAAACGTAGATTTTGGTCCCCACTCCTTGATACTGAACACATGCTTCTCCCACTAGGCCCCACAAGCTCCTTAACACCCATAGAGAGACCATAACCCACTGCACACCCAACCTATTGATAGGGTACCTGTAGGGATACCTGCACCAGGCAGCTCGGTTCTTATGGACTGAGCACAACAGAACCACTGTTTTTTCATGGCTTACCATAGCAGAGCACCATTATCAAGGAGAATCTAGGGTTACCAAATGCTACCAAAGTACTAAACAGCAGGAATTACTTATAATATACGATAAATCAAGCATCTAAAACCAGGGACATCCTTACTCAGGATTTAGGGACTTTAATCTTGTGGGTTAATCTACCGGAATATTCATGGTTTCTCTATTTATTATATATTTATGAGCTGAAGGGAAAATGTTTCCCTATCCTGTCAGTACTGTAGCTTCAATTGCTGTTCAATGTGAATGGCAGTCTCTCTCCCCGAACTTCTTGATGCTGTAGATAAGAGGCAGTTAGAGTTAGAGGAGATGGAGGAGTCATGATGGAGAGCATGTTCCTTCTTATTTTAACAGCCTGTAAAAAATCCTTACTGAGGGGCTGTGGTAAACAACGCGAACATCTTAGGGGTACGTTTGCAGCCTTTTGAGAATGACTTGAACAGATTTTGAGGGACTTGTGCAGGTTTCAATTCTTACTGGGTGTAGGTGTCATAAGCCTCTTTAATTAAATACCAAATATTTTTCAAAGCTTATAAAAAGGGTCACAGCTCAATCAAGTGATGCAGTGGTGTTGAAAATGGAGCAGGAGCAACATTCCATGAGATTAAGTAAGCTCTAAAGTGGCAAATAGGGCAACGCAGAAGAATTAAGGAAAAATGATTTAAAAATCCTGCTCATAATGCAGTTAATTGCCCCCATGGTATTCACCAGGCTCAGATTACAACAAGTGTTGATTCTATATGACCCATGTTCATTTAATGGAGAAGTTAAACAGGCATATTTGTTCTGTCGGTACTGAACAAAAACAGATTAAAAAGAAAAGCCATTTAGTTAAAAATTCTTAAAATAGTTCTGTTACAAAAATAATTCAAGATGAATCAGTACATTGAAGTAAATGTACAACAATATATCTAATATGTCTTAGGAAATGTATGTAATATTATTTGAACTCGTGGGTTGGTCAAGTGTTATATGGGCGATGTGTGTGATTTGAAGTTGAAAACAAGGGAAAACAGATTTCATAGAATTAATTACAATGTTTCTTATGTTACTTGATGATGACATAGATTGGAATTTTTACTGTGGACCCCATCAACTATTACCATGTTATAATATTTATTTGGATATGTAGTGGACAGGAAATAACGACATTATATTATGCTCGTTATATACCTGGCATAATGTTCTATAAAGTGAAAATCCATTTAAAATGAGATTTCATATACCTGAGATTTAATTGATATCCCGGATTTTTTTTCTTTGTGTGTCCAATAGGGTAGCAAGCAAAAACTGTGGCATGCCTCATGATAACTGTATTGATTTGAAGTCTACAAAAACATTTGTTCAGTCCAAACACATCTGTCATAACACAATAAAACATGTTCAGAGGATTTTGTTGCCAAAACAAAGCTAAAGGGATAGATTCAATTTATTTTTGTTTTTTCTTTAAAAATGCGTTACCGATTGTCATCTGTAGTTATATTATGTGTTGAATTTCCAATGGTTGCGTACTAATAATTATAAAAAATCTGGAAGCAACAAATCAAGTCAGAGAAAGCTCTTGACCAATAGAGGACATTTTCCTTATGGAAACTTTCATTTTTTTACCCCCAAAAAAACAAAAAAAAAAACCCCACCAAAGAGGGGCCAAGTTTCTCTCAATAGTGATTCAACTATAATAAATTCATTTTAACAGAGCAATGAGGCGTCCAGCTGAACACCTACATCATCTACTGCAGTACAGTCTTTAGGGCCAGAAAATGACTTAAATGATTACCTCCTGTGACTCTATTTCAACTTTATAATGAAGAATACAGGCTGCATACCTGACTCCGAAAACACCCGACTCCAGAAGACCCCTAGTAACAATTGACCTCTGGATGATGGTAATTTACGTATTTAGTCCCAGGTTACAAAAACAGGGTTTATCAAATGGTTGTCTTGTAATGAAGCTTAGTGTTACTCTGGTTCTTATGACAAGCCAAACATTTTTAAAAAATCCAATTCGTCACAAAAAACAAAACAAAGTCCCAAAAAATTTGAATGGGTTATAAAAAATACAGTTCAAAGAACATACAAATTAACTTAAGGACAAAACCCTACAAAACCCATTTGGATGTAACCCGGGGACTGACCGGTACTGACAACAGGTATTCTTGCAGAAAAATAAAAGGCAATAAACTTCAACAACTTGGTGGGGGCAGCTACTGTGGTTATTAAGCTGTAACAGAGGTTAAACTAATGGGTCTACAGGATCTCCCTCATGGGGTAAGCAGAGTGATGGTGGGAGAACCCCAACAGGTTCTAAAATGTGTTTGCAGAGTGACGTTGTCTAAAAAGCTCCAAAGCTCCAATGGGCAACTGGCAATAAGATGTCAATTGTTCAAAATGCACCAGTTACTGAATTCAATAAGGCTGATGGGAGTCTTTAAACCCCCTTCCCGCCGTAGCCCTTTTTTGTTTTTTGCGTTCTTTCAGGTTGAACTCCCCACATTCAAAAATCTACAAACTTTTAATGTTTTCCATGTACGAGCTGTGTTATGAGCTTATTTTCTGCAGTAACTAAAAATTACACTTCAAAAAAGGGTTGTGTTAATTTACTTCATGCCGTGAATGGGGAAGCAAGAAAGACAAAAATTCCAAATAATTGAAATGGGTAATAACACGCATTTTTGCCGTAGTCTTGTGGGGTTGGATCTTACGGATTTCACTGTAGCACAAAAGACAGTGTCTACTTTATTTTTGTGTCGGTCTGATTACGGGGTACCAAACTTGTATAGGTTTGAAATGTTTTATACTTTTAAAAAATTAAAACTCCGCTACAAAATTTTTTGGGGGGGATTTTACAAATTACGGAGTTAATAACTTTTTGAAACTTTAGGTACAGAAGCTATGGGAGGGTCACCTTTTGGCGGCTTTTTTGACGTTACAATGTTACTTTTTTTAATTTCTTATTATGAAGGGTAGCTCCCTAAGAAAAGAGTTGTACTAAAATTGAACATTTTGGGAACTCCCCAGGAAACCATTGAAACATTCAAAGGACTATAGCGGCTGGTTTGAAAAGGTGTTGTAAGAGAATTTTTTTTTCTTTATTTGCCCTTTGTCCTCACCTAATATAAAACTAGATGTTTGACTTGCGGAGAGAGGACTAAGAGGATTGTGACGTGTTTGTGTATCCAGAGACATCTTCCTGCTGTAGTGGGTCTCTTTAAAAACACATCTTACGAAGGATGAGGTTGCTTGAGTTAGGAGGTAGATGGGCGAGCAGGGAATTCAACTCCGTGCTTTATAACTTCTCTCGTGGGGTCGTTTTAGTGCTTTATTCATAACGCATAAAGTTGATTCAATTTCTCTCAACAATTGACTCTGAGTTGGTACATTGGTATTTTATGCTGGAAATTAAGAGGAGTGGTCGATATTTAGTACAACTCTTTCATTTACGGGGAGTCCCTTATATGATATATGGCTTGTGTAGGGATGCCTACCAGCAATGGAGATATCCCATAAGATGAGACATAAAAAGATCAATAAATCCATTCGTGTCAAATTAAACTGGAGATTTCATATGTTTGAATTTGCTGTCGATTTGTGTTTTTTCTAGAGGACAGGGTTCTGGAGATATAGCCATTTTAAAGTTGGACCACTGTCATGACAAATTTAAGTGGAACAGTCTGAAGGGGTTAAAAAGCATTAAAGCTTTTATCTGTAGGATTTCTGATATGATCATGCCAGATATGAATGAGACCAAATCCCTCAAGTAAGCCACATTGGTTTTGCTTTGGTGATAGATTAAACACTGGACGGATATACAAGAAAAAAGGAAGGTTTAAGGGATTTTTATTGCTAATCTAGAGGTACTACGGGGTGTTCAAATCGTATATATGATCTTCATAAGGGAATTGGTATTTCTCAGATAGTTATCTATTGTGCCTAGATTTTTATTGTATTTGTTAATGTCTGAGAGTTATTAGAACTTTTCTGTGAATAACCCCTTTGTGTTTTAGATGGCACTAATTTCTTGATGATTTATTTAACGGGCTTCCAGGGCCGTGTAAGGGTACTTTGATGGAGAGAAGCTAGGGTATGAGCATGCTTGCCATCCCCTCTCATAGAGGCAAGCACAGGGTGTCGGCGCCCATAACACAAAAAAAATTAGAAATGTCCCATATATCGCATGTATGGGTTACAGGCAGTTGAGGCAATGTGGCCTCAACCACACATGTGAACACATGGGTGGCTAACCATCAAAGGGGTCCATTATCAGCCCCAAATGGTCCATCATTGGCCAGATTATCAGTTCATGCTACTTTCTGTGAATGTAAACTTATGGATGTGAAGTCATCAGGAAGGCATCTGTTACATTACTACTATGTACATCTCGGAGTGAAAAACATATCTTACTACGTAAATTCTACTGATTAATAATAATAAAATCTAACAATGACTTCTAGGATCCAACTTGGAAAGTAAATGAGAAAAAAGGGGGGGATGGGTGCTACCACGGTTGGGGTACTCTGGGTGATGTGAACTGTGTATGTATACCTCTAAACCTTTTTTGATTGTTGGCTAATACCACAACTCCTTAGACCCTTACCGACAAGCGCCATAATAGTACGGTGCGCGTCATGTGCCGGTTGCATGGAGAGTGCTCACAGGCTGAGCCATCCTCCATAGCGGGTTAAGTTCTTTTTGCATTATTTGCTAGCAAGATCACAGGTGTTATGCTTTTTTTCCGGCGTCTTTCATAAAATATGGGAAACACCAGACATTCGTGCCTAGGATCATCGCCACCCCAGTCCTATATTGGTAGATTGAAAATATTTGACAAAATGACACCACCCACAGCTCGTACACGAGTGTGAATGAAAAAGTATTAGGCCACGAAGCTGACAAAATCAAAAAAAAAAAAATCGGTATGGGACCGGGTTTTAATTTTTAAGTGTATGAAAACGTTATAAAGCCATACAATCCCCGTGTTATACCCGTGATTTGATTGCACCCACCAAAGATAAAGTAGACGTGTAATTTGGGGCATACAGTGAAAGCTTCACAAGAAGAAACGGCACCAAAGTGTTTTTCCCCCATTGTATTGCTTTGGAATTTTTTTTTCCCGCTCCAGTACTTGGACAGGGAAAAGTAAATACATTCACTATGCAATTTGTTAGGCAAAAAACAAGCTGCCACGGATTCTTTCCATGAAAAAATGTAAATGAAAAACAAAAAGGGTCAGGTCTTAAGGGGTTAAAAAGTGAGATGAGCGAGTATACTCGTCTGGAGTATACTGCTCGGTGGAGTATTAGATAGCGGACCCAGACGTTACTCGGACGAGTATTCTCGCCGGCTCAGTTCGAGCATTAAAATTAATAAAGAGACAGTGAAGAGAACAGTGTTTCTATACGGTGCTTCAAACCCGTACACATGTTTCCAGAACTTTTAATTGTAAGAATACATTAAAAAAAACACTCATCTCACTTTAAGTTGTGCGTGCGTGCTCCCGCAAAGTTCAGGAGATGTGACGCAAAACATCAGCATGTAAAGTACACGGCAGGTCCCCGGGTTTACATTCCAGATAGGGTCTGGAGGTTTGTTCTTAAGTTGAATTTGTATGAATCGAAAATGTATATTTTTAGTGGAAAGTTCTAGACAATTTTTTTCTTTGGCCCAGAGTGACAAATTGGAGTTCAAAATTTTTGGTGAATGGGACCAAGAATTATACAATACGCGTGCATTACAGACAACTACAAGTGATCATTGCCGTCTGGGATATAGTAAAGCATCCAGAGAGCTTCACCAGTGAGGCACAGTGGGCAGAGGGGTCTGCGTCTGTAACTAGGGAGTTGTCTGTAAGGCGGGTCCTTAAGTAGGGACCGACTGATAGCTGTTATTTGAATGTGTTTGCATTAAATGCTCATGTGTTCACTGTTTTATTCTATTCTTCACATTGCGATGTGTAGCGCAGATCTCGAACTTAGCGCGAGACATGCGGACATCTGCAAGTGAAGAATAGAATAAAAACAGTGAAAACAGTGGAAAACACAAGCATTAAGTGCAGAACACATTCAAAAAACACTATTCTTCAATTGCTGATGTGCGCTGCCGCGAGTAAAATGAGAAAAAAAGGGGGGATGGGTGCTTCCACGGTGGGGTTACTCTGGTGTATGTGAACTGTGTTTATGAACTCTAACCTTTTTTGATTTTGCTAAATGAACAAACCTCCGTAAACCACTTACCGACACGCGCCATAATAGTACGGTTGCGCGTCAGGTGCCGGTCGTGCATGGAGAGGGATCACAGGATGAGCCCTCTCCATAGCCCGGTAAGTCGTTTCTGCAGTATGCTAGCACCAGATCACAGTGTTATGATTTTTTTACGCGTCTTTCATAAATATGGAAAACACCAGCATCTTGCTAGGATCTCGCCACCAGGCCTAATTGGTAGCATTGAAAATATTTTGCAAAATGACCCCACCCACAGCTTCCGTTACACCGAAGTGTGAAAAAGTTATTGACGCCAGGGAAGAGACAAAATCAAAACAAAAAAAAAAAAAATATGTAGGGGATATGGGATGGTTTTAATTTTTTAGTGTCTGAAAACGTTATAAGACTATACAAATTCCGTGGGATCCCCGGATTGCACCCCACACAAAGAATAAATGAGACGTTTGTATAATTTGGGGCATACAGTGAAGCTCACCAAGAAAAACGGCACACAATGTGTTGTTCCACCCATTCTTCATTGCATTTGAATTTTTTTTACCGCTTCACAGTACTTGACATGGAAATTAAATACCTTCACCTGGCAATGGTTATGCAAAAAACAAGATGCCCAGGATCTCTTTACATAAAAAAAATGGAAATGAAAAACAAAAACGGGCAGGTCGTAAGGGGTTAAAAGTAGAGATGAGAGAGTATACTCGTCTGAGATACTGCTGGTGGTATTGCAAGCATACTCGGAACAGCTCGTTACTCGGACGAGTATCTCGCGCTCGAGTCGAGCATGAAATAAAAAAAGCAGTGAGACAGTGTGTATAAGTTCTTAACAAGTACAACATGTTTCCAGAACTTTTTAATTGTAAGAATACATTAAAAAAACCACTATCTTCAATTTAAGTTGTTCGTGGCGGTCTCCCCGCTAAGTCGGAGATGTGCGCCCGAACACAAGCAATGCAAGATAGTGTTATTTGAATTGTGTTTTGCACTTAAAGCTAGTGTTTTCAATGTTTTTATTTATTCTTCACATTGCTGATGTTAGCGCAGAATATCGAACTTAGAGGGAGACCGGAGGACCAGTGCGCGAAACATCTGCAAATTGAAAGGGGACAGAATTAGAATAACAAACAGGCAAACAGTGAAAACACAAGCATTTAAGTGCAGACACATTCAAATACACTACTCTTCACATGCTGATTGTTGCCGCGCGAGTAAAGAGAAAAAGGGGGAGGGGTTTGCTCCACGGTGGGGTTACCTCTGGTTGTATGTGAACTGGTTTTATGACCTCTAACCTTTTTTTGATTTTGCTAATAGCAACAACTCCTTAACCCTCCTTACGACAAGCCCATAATAGGTACGTGACGCGTCAGGTGCCGGTGCAAGGAGATTGCTCAGTAGTAGTGGCGAGCCCTATTCGTCATCGCCCGGGTAAGTCTTTTATGCATTATTGCTAGCACCGATCAAAGGTGTTATGCCTTTCTTTTCCGGCGTCTTTCATAAATATGGAAACACCAAGAATCTGCCTAGATCTCGCCACCAGTCCTTATTGGGTAGGCATTGAATACTTGCACAAAAACTTGACACCACCACAGCTCTACAACCGAAGTGTGAAAAGTTATTAGCGCCCCGAAGTGGACAAAATCAAAAAAAACAAAAGTTCTGTATGGGACGTTTTTTTTAATTTTTTTAAGAGTGTATGAAAAAGTTATAAAGCCTTCTACTACAAATCCCGTGGTATACCCGTGATTGCAACCCACCCAAAGAATACAGTAGAAGTGTAATTTGGGCATACAGGAGAAAAGCTCACAAGAAAACGGACACAGTGTGTTTTTCCCCCATTTTCATTGCATTGGAATTTTTTTTCACGTTCCAGTACTGCATGGAAAATTAAATCCTTCACTATGCAATTTGATTATGCAAAAAAAAGTTGCCACGGATCTATTTACATGAAAAAAGGAAATGAAAAACAAACAGGGTCAGTCGGTAAGGGTCTTAAAAGTAGAGATGAGCGAGTGACTCGTATGAGTATACTGCTCGGTTGAGTATTAGCATACTCGGGACCAGCTCGTTACTCGGACGAGTATCTCGACAGGCTCGAGTTCGAGCATTAAATTAATAAAAGAACAGTGAAGAACAGTGTTTATACTGTTCTTCAAACGTAACACATGTTTCCAGAACTTTAATTGTAAGAATACATTTTAAAAAAAACCACACTTTCTTCACTTTACAGGGTTGTTCGTTGGTGGTCTCCCGACTAAGTTCGGAGATGGGCAACGAACATCCAGAGCAATGTAAAGTATAGTGTTATTGAATGGTTTGCATTACAGCTCGTGTTTTTCATGTTTTTATTCTATTCTTCAATTGATGATGTTAGCGCAATCTCCGAAACTTAGAGGGGGGAGACATGCGCGAACCATCTGCAAATTGAGAATAGCATTAAAACAGTGCAAACAGTGAAAACACAAGCATTTAGTGCAGGAACACATTCAAATAACACTATTCTTCAATTGCTGAGTCGCGCGCAAATCTCCAGACAGTACGGGGACTTCCGCGAACATTTGCAAAGGAAGAATAGAATAAAAACAGTTAAAACAGTGAAAACAGTGACACTAGGAGCATTGAAGGGCAGAAAACAATTTGAAAGAACACTTTTCACATTCAGATTGATTCGGCGGCACATCTCAGAACTTAGCGGGAGACCACTCGAGAACACCTGTAAGTGAAGAATAGTGTTTTTTAACCCCTCGACGCGGCCCTTTTTCGATTTGGTTTTCATTTTCCGCCCACATTCAAAAATCTGGATACTTTTTATTTTTCCAGTACAGAGATGTGTGATGCTATTTTCTGAGTAACCCAAATGACACTATCAAAATGGTGGTATTTAATATTTCATCCATGTACCGAGAGGCAGGAAAAATTTCAAATGCAGTGAAATGGTAAAAAAAACGCCCTTGTGCCGTATATATTCTGTGGGCCTGGGATTTTTTAAGGGTTTCACTGTGAACCCAAATGACATGTCGAATTTAGTCTTGGGTCGGTACGATACGGGCCGTACCAAATTCGTAGAGGTTGTATAATGGGTTCAGACAGGGAAAGCCCCAACCGTGAAACAGTCGAGTACAAAAGTCTATTTGGGAATTTGGAAATCTTTATGGAGAGTGACGGTGGTGTCGTTTTTTTGCGGGGAAGTTGATGAAGTTCTACCTCCGCCCCCAGAGCCTGCCTGCGGGAGAACTCACCTCATCTGCCTCAAGCAGTGGTCTTAAAGGGCCTGCACGCCGATAATTGGCGCTGGCCTGCCGCCTTCCTTGATACATTCCCAGACCATTCCTGGGTCCCCATGTTGGATCTTTTTGCTTAATACCCCCCCCTCCCCCCCAAAGGCAAAAAGTCCAACATGGGGACCCAGGCATGGTTGGGAATTATAAGGAAGGCGGCAGGCCAGCGCGATTATCGGCGTGCAGGACCTTTAAGGACCATGCTTGAGGCAGATGAGGTTGCAGTTCTCCAGCAGGCAGGCTCTGGGGGCAATCGGGTGTGCACTTCAGGTGTGGACTGAGACCCGAGAGATGCTTTCATGTAATACCGAACTTGTAATCATAAACAAACCACGTAACAATATAAGCATAATATGAATATGACCGAAAGGTAAAGATGCCGGGATAATGAGTGCAAAATAGCAAAATTACATCTGCTTACTAGTATTAATACTATAAAAAGCCAAATACACTGATAGACCTATTATTTGATATGAGAGTCTCGACCCCAGAAAGTTCTTGGGACAAGACTTTTAAAAAGACCAGAACAGCAAGGGTGGGCACCAGTGAGACAAACAACAGATATTTGGACTCCAGCTAACCGAGTATCCCCCCTAGAACTGAAAATGTATCTTTTTAGCACTCCTAATCTTTAGATTAGGGGGACAATCAATGTATTGGTGGGAGGGGTCATTTAGTGCAAGATCTGGTAATTAGCATATAGAAAATGGCTTGAGCATGATCAAATATGGAAACCCAAATACCAGGGGTGCAGGGGAGGGCATATTTCAGTTTAAAGCAGGGATGGTCACATGATAAAGCATTTCTGAAGCTGCACAAATGTAGTTCAGCTCTCAAGAGTCAAAACTGGTCCAAATCAGCATCTTTGTTTGGTAATATCAGTGGAACAGGTTGGCTAAAAACGGAATATAAAAAAACCATGTGGTGTAGCTCTAAAAAGCACAAAAAATGTTGAAGGGCTTTAAGACTCGTAGGGGTGTTCCCAATTCTCATTAGCTGTACTTAAAGTGGCTCAATGCAAATAGATTTAAGGGGTGATGATGTAACCCATGAAAACAACATTGTGCAGTTAGCAAACAATACATTTTGATGTAGTCTTTAAAAGTACATTTCTGACATGTTCTATATGGGTCGGCCTAGCCGGGGACAAAATATAAGCGGTATTATCCAAAGTAAACAACTGAAGTGATTGGGCCGAACTTGAAAGCCAGCACACAGCAAGGGAGCAATGTGAGTGGAGAGAGAATCAGTTACGGTAGTAGGGGTTTGCGGGAGGTTGGAGGGAGGTGGAGACCAGTGTTCACAAAAAAACCAACATGAACAAATTGGAACAATCAGAGTATCCTCTGCCATACCTTACACAACAGAGGATGACATAGGTACAGTTGTAACACTTCAATAAGTTGGTGTAATGTCGCATTGAAGGGTACACCCAAAATACTGACACTAATTGTGCTGCAGAATATGGCTATTTCTTAGTAGAATGACAAGAGAAACCCATAACAGAAACCAGATGGAATAAATATTGGTTCAAGGCAATCTGTCAATCGCTGTTAAGCGGTGTTATATGCGCCTCGGTGATTCCAATATCCTAACCCCACGAAGACAAGTTTCTACTAAATTTACTCAGGATAACAAAATAATAAACATTCTATAATTCACTGTTATTAACAAAAATAAAGAATTCACAGATTTAATTCAACCTGTCTCTATCAGTGCCTGGTATATACAATTTTGGTTGCCCTTTGTAACTTTCTGTATGGATGGCCGTGGGCGAGTTCCTCTCTCTGTGCCTGCACTATAGCCCGCCCCCCATGCAGTCCAGGACAGAGCTACAGACAAGCAATCCAGGTTTTTTATTCATTTTTTTTGCTCTCCCTCAGAATTCCCTAAACCTTTTTATTTTTCCGTTGTACCAGAGCTTGTAAGGGCTTATTTATGCATAATAAATTTTACCTTCAGGGATTTAATTTCTGTTCCATGCCATGTGACTGGGAAGCTGAAAAAAATCAAATGTGGTGAATGGTGAAATTACACTCCACTATTTTGTGTTTATTTTTACAAATTTCACTAACGCTGCTGAATAATATATAGCTCTATTCTTTGGTTGGGTTGCTTACGGTGTACCAAATAATGAAGTCTATTGTGTTTTACTAAAATTTTCAGAAATTATAAAACAAAATGATGTCCAAAAAAAATCTATGTTTTGCCGTCTTTCATGCTATTACGATGAAGCTATGTGAGGGTAATTTTTGTGAAATGAGATGAATTTTCATTTCTAACCATTTTGTGGACTGGGATGGCCTTTGTCACTTGTAATAACGATTTTTATTTTATGTAACATAGGCGTTAAAAGTAACATTCGGAATTTTGGGCACTTTTTCGTTATGGATTCATCGCGGGAATAACGTTTTTATATTTATTGGATTGGGCATTTTAAACAGCAGAGCACCAGAAAGGACCAAACAGGTTTGAGGATTGTTTTTTTTTTTTACTTGTTTTTATGTATTATATCAGTTCTAGGAAAAGGGGGGGGTGATTCACTTTTTTTTTTTTAATTGAAACGTGAAACGAAACTGAATATGACATGCAGCCTGGGTTGTGACGAAGACCCGAAGCTGTTCATGGGCAACCGATCGCCAATAAATAACCAATGACGCTCGGAAAAAAAAGAGTGGTTGATTGCCCCAACAGTCCAGCGGTATTCGGAACGTGTTAATACACATGATTGTTGCCAGCAAGCCACTATATGGTGAAACAAACCTCTCATCAAGCTATTCTCACCATTGCTGAGGAGCTATTGTGCGGACAGGAGACGTGGTCCACAGTTCCATTGCAGTCGATGAAAGCCAAGTTTAATTTATTTGCATATGAGAAAAACATTATTAGCCCCATTCATCAAAAGTAGCTGCAAACTGCACATGTTGTAGTTTTGCTGGAAGTGCGCAGCGGCATCAAATTTATCAAAATGGAGCACATTTCATTCATTAATCTGGCGCACCCTGCACTGCTCTGGAAGTGTTGACAATTATTATTTTGGTGCCTCTTTGTTTATGCTGACAGAATTGTGGTGATGAAGACAGAATTGGCGCCACAGTAATAAATTGGTGGTAACTGTGACTAAGCACTAAAAGATATTTTTTAGGTGCCACTTTTTTCTTGTGTTGGACACAGTGAGCCTCAAACAACAACTGGCGCAGACTTTTAGAAATACCACGGGCAAGCAGTAGCACATTTTTTGCAGTGCGGTAAAGATTGAACAAAGGTTGCAAAGAAGTCAGGAAAGGAGAGAGAGGACGTGTATGTTTGGCGGAGGGAAGGTTTTTCTGCAAGCAGGAGGTGGATCTCTTGTACTGTACATGGTAGCGGAATGCAAGTGTGAATCAGTACCTTCTTCCAAACACATGTTACATACCATACAAAAGGGACACATCAAATATTGATCGCACTGCAGAGTACAATTCAGTTCGAAAAAATCAAGTAATCATACTGCAAACCTCCCCCACAGGGGACTAGCCTTTTTCTCGGGGCCTGCGAGTCGCGGGGCCAGCAGTACCTGAGTGGTGCGTGCGGACTAGGGCAACGCTAGTGCACTGTGCTTGGTTGGGACCGGAGGGCGTCCTACAGCTGGAAGGTCTCCAGAAGGGTCGGTGTTGGCAAGAAATGATGAGGGAGAGGTGTATAGCGGATCTCACTGGGGCAACCTTTGGTGTTAGAGTATAGTCTCTGTGTATGTGGCAGGGTGCCGTGAAGATGGGCAGCCGGTAGGAGCAGGGACCGACGGAGGCAGAGGTTTTGAACAAAAAACCAACTTAAGTCTTTATTGGAACCGAAGGAACGGCAGCACGTGCCTTAACAAATGCGTGGAGTACTTGAGATGCATTTGGAGGGAGCAACCGGAGGACATCAGCAGGTGCAATGCAGGCTGTGCGGATAGCTGTGTCTAAAAGGCTGCTTCAGCTGGGGCCTAGGTTTTGCTTCAGGTATCACCTGGAGGTAGGATGATACCCCTTTCTCTCTTGTCTTACTCAACTGCCTGGTCTGACTGGTGGTCTTTCCTGTCAGACTCAACTTCTTGACTGAAATGACTGTTGGAAATTCCAAATGTCACTTTTTCTCAGGCTCTGTCCATGTGGGGGTACCTCTCCAATTACTCAAGCTTACAATACATTAGGATAATACAGTGATTGGATGACACATTTAATCACAAAAGCAATTACATCATGCTTCCCAGGCAGGATCTAACCACGAAGAGTTCATCTGTGTTATCTAGGGGTATGTAGTGACATGCTAATCAGGACCCTACACAGGCTGCAAGCTACATGTGGGACGTATCTTGCAAAACACAGCTCTGCCTTGAACGGCGAGGGTTATTGTTGCAATACATTTTACAAATTTTGAATTCCAGTGTATCCTTCCAGTACCCACTATTGAAAAGGGCACCAAGGAACAAAGAAGGGGCAACTGTGTGCACATCCTTACAAACAGACCAGGTTAAACTTAAGAGCATGGGAAAACACTATTAATAATGGAGAGCAAATAAACATTAGTGGGGCAAATGCAATGAGGGAACAGACATTGCACCAGGTTTTTATATATTGATAAATCAATGGTTTACAAGGACATAACAAAACAAAACAGTGCATAAAACAGTAACATAAAAAGCGATTGTAAATGTAGCCTTAATAATAATAGTAGCAGTCTATGGCTAAGGAAATAAGAGGATGATCATACGGACAGCACTTCATGCAATAAATTCCCCACCAAAAGATCTGACCAAGGGGGTTTCTTGGCTGTAATATAAAACGTAGATTTTGGTCCCCACTCCTTGATACTGAACACATGCTTCTCCCACTAGGCCCCACAAGCTCCTTAACACCCATAGAGAGACCATAACCCACTGCACACCCAACCTATTGATAGGGTACCTGTAGGGATACCTGCACCAGGCAGCTCGGTTCTTATGGACTGAGCACAACAGAACCACTGTTTTTTCATGGCTTACCATAGCAGAGCACCATTATCAAGGAGAATCTAGGGTTACCAAATGCTACCAAAGTACTAAACAGCAGGAATTACTTATAATATACGATAAATCAAGCATCTAAAACCAGGGACATCCTTACTCAGGATTTAGGGACTTTAATCTTGTGGGTTAATCTACCGGAATATTCATGGTTTCTCTATTTATTATATATTTATGAGCTGAAGGGAAAATGTTTCCCTATCCTGTCAGTACTGTAGCTTCAATTGCTGTTCAATGTGAATGGCAGTCTCTCTCCCCGAACTTCTTGATGCTGTAGATAAGAGGCAGTTAGAGTTAGAGGAGATGGAGGAGTCATGATGGAGAGCATGTTCCTTCTTATTTTAACAGCCTGTAAAAAATCCTTACTGAGGGGCTGTGGTAAACAACGCGAACATCTTAGGGGTACGTTTGCAGCCTTTTGAGAATGACTTGAACAGATTTTGAGGGACTTGTGCAGGTTTCAATTCTTACTGGGTGTAGGTGTCATAAGCCTCTTTAATTAAATACCAAATATTTTTCAAAGCTTATAAAAAGGGTCACAGCTCAATCAAGTGATGCAGTGGTGTTGAAAATGGAGCAGGAGCAACATTCCATGAGATTAAGTAAGCTCTAAAGTGGCAAATAGGGCAACGCAGAAGAATTAAGGAAAAATGATTTAAAAATCCTGCTCATAATGCAGTTAATTGCCCCCATGGTATTCACCAGGCTCAGATTACAACAAGTGTTGATTCTATATGACCCATGTTCATTTAATGGAGAAGTTAAACAGGCATATTTGTTCTGTCGGTACTGAACAAAAACAGATTAAAAAGAAAAGCCATTTAGTTAAAAATTCTTAAAATAGTTCTGTTACAAAAATAATTCAAGATGAATCAGTACATTGAAGTAAATGTACAACAATATATCTAATATGTCTTAGGAAATGTATGTAATATTATTTGAACTCGTGGGTTGGTCAAGTGTTATATGGGCGATGTGTGTGATTTGAAGTTGAAAACAAGGGAAAACAGATTTCATAGAATTAATTACAATGTTTCTTATGTTACTTGATGATGACATAGATTGGAATTTTTACTGTGGACCCCATCAACTATTACCATGTTATAATATTTATTTGGATATGTAGTGGACAGGAAATAACGACATTATATTATGCTCGTTATATACCTGGCATAATGTTCTATAAAGTGAAAATCCATTTAAAATGAGATTTCATATACCTGAGATTTAATTGATATCCCGGATTTTTTTTCTTTGTGTGTCCAATAGGGTAGCAAGCAAAAACTGTGGCATGCCTCATGATAACTGTATTGATTTGAAGTCTACAAAAACATTTGTTCAGTCCAAACACATCTGTCATAACACAATAAAACATGTTCAGAGGATTTTGTTGCCAAAACAAAGCTAAAGGGATAGATTCAATTTATTTTTGTTTTTTCTTTAAAAATGCGTTACCGATTGTCATCTGTAGTTATATTATGTGTTGAATTTCCAATGGTTGCGTACTAATAATTATAAAAAATCTGGAAGCAACAAATCAAGTCAGAGAAAGCTCTTGACCAATAGAGGACATTTTCCTTATGGAAACTTTCATTTTTTTACCCCCAAAAAAACAAAAAAAAAAACCCCACCAAAGAGGGGCCAAGTTTCTCTCAATAGTGATTCAACTATAATAAATTCATTTTAACAGAGCAATGAGGCGTCCAGCTGAACACCTACATCATCTACTGCAGTACAGTCTTTAGGGCCAGAAAATGACTTAAATGATTACCTCCTGTGACTCTATTTCAACTTTATAATGAAGAATACAGGCTGCATACCTGACTCCGAAAACACCCGACTCCAGAAGACCCCTAGTAACAATTGACCTCTGGATGATGGTAATTTACGTATTTAGTCCCAGGTTACAAAAACAGGGTTTATCAAATGGTTGTCTTGTAATGAAGCTTAGTGTTACTCTGGTTCTTATGACAAGCCAAACATTTTTAAAAAATCCAATTCGTCACAAAAAACAAAACAAAGTCCCAAAAAATTTGAATGGGTTATAAAAAATACAGTTCAAAGAACATACAAATTAACTTAAGGACAAAACCCTACAAAACCCATTTGGATGTAACCCGGGGACTGACCGGTACTGACAACAGGTATTCTTGCAGAAAAATAAAAGGCAATAAACTTCAACAACTTGGTGGGGGCAGCTACTGTGGTTATTAAGCTGTAACAGAGGTTAAACTAATGGGTCTACAGGATCTCCCTCATGGGGTAAGCAGAGTGATGGTGGGAGAACCCCAACAGGTTCTAAAATGTGTTTGCAGAGTGACGTTGTCTAAAAAGCTCCAAAGCTCCAATGGGCAACTGGCAATAAGATGTCAATTGTTCAAAATGCACCAGTTACTGAATTCAATAAGGCTGATGGGAGTCTTTAAACCCCCTTCCCGCCGTAGCCCTTTTTTGTTTTTTGCGTTCTTTCAGGTTGAACTCCCCACATTCAAAAATCTACAAACTTTTAATGTTTTCCATGTACGAGCTGTGTTATGAGCTTATTTTCTGCAGTAACTAAAAATTACACTTCAAAAAAGGGTTGTGTTAATTTACTTCATGCCGTGAATGGGGAAGCAAGAAAGACAAAAATTCCAAATAATTGAAATGGGTAATAACACGCATTTTTGCCGTAGTCTTGTGGGGTTGGATCTTACGGATTTCACTGTAGCACAAAAGACAGTGTCTACTTTATTTTTGTGTCGGTCTGATTACGGGGTACCAAACTTGTATAGGTTTGAAATGTTTTATACTTTTAAAAAATTAAAACTCCGCTACAAAATTTTTTGGGGGGGATTTTACAAATTACGGAGTTAATAACTTTTTGAAACTTTAGGTACAGAAGCTATGGGAGGGTCACCTTTTGGCGGCTTTTTTGACGTTACAATGTTACTTTTTTTAATTTCTTATTATGAAGGGTAGCTCCCTAAGAAAAGAGTTGTACTAAAATTGAACATTTTGGGAACTCCCCAGGAAACCATTGAAACATTCAAAGGACTATAGCGGCTGGTTTGAAAAGGTGTTGTAAGAGAATTTTTTTTTCTTTATTTGCCCTTTGTCCTCACCTAATATAAAACTAGATGTTTGACTTGCGGAGAGAGGACTAAGAGGATTGTGACGTGTTTGTGTATCCAGAGACATCTTCCTGCTGTAGTGGGTCTCTTTAAAAACACATCTTACGAAGGATGAGGTTGCTTGAGTTAGGAGGTAGATGGGCGAGCAGGGAATTCAACTCCGTGCTTTATAACTTCTCTCGTGGGGTCGTTTTAGTGCTTTATTCATAACGCATAAAGTTGATTCAATTTCTCTCAACAATTGACTCTGAGTTGGTACATTGGTATTTTATGCTGGAAATTAAGAGGAGTGGTCGATATTTAGTACAACTCTTTCATTTACGGGGAGTCCCTTATATGATATATGGCTTGTGTAGGGATGCCTACCAGCAATGGAGATATCCCATAAGATGAGACATAAAAAGATCAATAAATCCATTCGTGTCAAATTAAACTGGAGATTTCATATGTTTGAATTTGCTGTCGATTTGTGTTTTTTCTAGAGGACAGGGTTCTGGAGATATAGCCATTTTAAAGTTGGACCACTGTCATGACAAATTTAAGTGGAACAGTCTGAAGGGGTTAAAAAGCATTAAAGCTTTTATCTGTAGGATTTCTGATATGATCATGCCAGATATGAATGAGACCAAATCCCTCAAGTAAGCCACATTGGTTTTGCTTTGGTGATAGATTAAACACTGGACGGATATACAAGAAAAAAGGAAGGTTTAAGGGATTTTTATTGCTAATCTAGAGGTACTACGGGGTGTTCAAATCGTATATATGATCTTCATAAGGGAATTGGTATTTCTCAGATAGTTATCTATTGTGCCTAGATTTTTATTGTATTTGTTAATGTCTGAGAGTTATTAGAACTTTTCTGTGAATAACCCCTTTGTGTTTTAGATGGCACTAATTTCTTGATGATTTATTTAACGGGCTTCCAGGGCCGTGTAAGGGTACTTTGATGGAGAGAAGCTAGGGTATGAGCATGCTTGCCATCCCCTCTCATAGAGGCAAGCACAGGGTGTCGGCGCCCATAACACAAAAAAAATTAGAAATGTCCCATATATCGCATGTATGGGTTACAGGCAGTTGAGGCAATGTGGCCTCAACCACACATGTGAACACATGGGTGGCTAACCATCAAAGGGGTCCATTATCAGCCCCAAATGGTCCATCATTGGCCAGATTATCAGTTCATGCTACTTTCTGTGAATGTAAACTTATGGATGTGAAGTCATCAGGAAGGCATCTGTTACATTACTACTATGTACATCTCGGAGTGAAAAACATATCTTACTACGTAAATTCTACTGATTAATAATAATAAAATCTAACAATGACTTCTAGGATCCAACTTGGAAAGTAAATGAGAAAAAAGGGGGGGATGGGTGCTACCACGGTTGGGGTACTCTGGGTGATGTGAACTGTGTATGTATACCTCTAAACCTTTTTTGATTGTTGGCTAATACCACAACTCCTTAGACCCTTACCGACAAGCGCCATAATAGTACGGTGCGCGTCATGTGCCGGTTGCATGGAGAGTGCTCACAGGCTGAGCCATCCTCCATAGCGGGTTAAGTTCTTTTTGCATTATTTGCTAGCAAGATCACAGGTGTTATGCTTTTTTTCCGGCGTCTTTCATAAAATATGGGAAACACCAGACATTCGTGCCTAGGATCATCGCCACCCCAGTCCTATATTGGTAGATTGAAAATATTTGACAAAATGACACCACCCACAGCTCGTACACGAGTGTGAATGAAAAAGTATTAGGCCACGAAGCTGACAAAATCAAAAAAAAAAAAATCGGTATGGGACCGGGTTTTAATTTTTAAGTGTATGAAAACGTTATAAAGCCATACAATCCCCGTGTTATACCCGTGATTTGATTGCACCCACCAAAGATAAAGTAGACGTGTAATTTGGGGCATACAGTGAAAGCTTCACAAGAAGAAACGGCACCAAAGTGTTTTTCCCCCATTGTATTGCTTTGGAATTTTTTTTTCCCGCTCCAGTACTTGGACAGGGAAAAGTAAATACATTCACTATGCAATTTGTTAGGCAAAAAACAAGCTGCCACGGATTCTTTCCATGAAAAAATGTAAATGAAAAACAAAAAGGGTCAGGTCTTAAGGGGTTAAAAAGTGAGATGAGCGAGTATACTCGTCTGGAGTATACTGCTCGGTGGAGTATTAGATAGCGGACCCAGACGTTACTCGGACGAGTATTCTCGCCGGCTCAGTTCGAGCATTAAAATTAATAAAGAGACAGTGAAGAGAACAGTGTTTCTATACGGTGCTTCAAACCCGTACACATGTTTCCAGAACTTTTAATTGTAAGAATACATTAAAAAAAACACTCATCTCACTTTAAGTTGTGCGTGCGTGCTCCCGCAAAGTTCAGGAGATGTGACGCAAAACATCAGCATGTAAAGTACACGGCAGGTCCCCGGGTTTACATTCCAGATAGGGTCTGGAGGTTTGTTCTTAAGTTGAATTTGTATGAATCGAAAATGTATATTTTTAGTGGAAAGTTCTAGACAATTTTTTTCTTTGGCCCAGAGTGACAAATTGGAGTTCAAAATTTTTGGTGAATGGGACCAAGAATTATACAATACGCGTGCATTACAGACAACTACAAGTGATCATTGCCGTCTGGGATATAGTAAAGCATCCAGAGAGCTTCACCAGTGAGGCACAGTGGGCAGAGGGGTCTGCGTCTGTAACTAGGGAGTTGTCTGTAAGGCGGGTCCTTAAGTAGGGACCGACTGATAGCTGTTATTTGAATGTGTTTGCATTAAATGCTCATGTGTTCACTGTTTTATTCTATTCTTCACATTGCGATGTGTAGCGCAGATCTCGAACTTAGCGCGAGACATGCGGACATCTGCAAGTGAAGAATAGAATAAAAACAGTGAAAACAGTGGAAAACACAAGCATTAAGTGCAGAACACATTCAAAAAACACTATTCTTCAATTGCTGATGTGCGCTGCCGCGAGTAAAATGAGAAAAAAAGGGGGGATGGGTGCTTCCACGGTGGGGTTACTCTGGTGTATGTGAACTGTGTTTATGAACTCTAACCTTTTTTGATTTTGCTAAATGAACAAACCTCCGTAAACCACTTACCGACACGCGCCATAATAGTACGGTTGCGCGTCAGGTGCCGGTCGTGCATGGAGAGGGATCACAGGATGAGCCCTCTCCATAGCCCGGTAAGTCGTTTCTGCAGTATGCTAGCACCAGATCACAGTGTTATGATTTTTTTACGCGTCTTTCATAAATATGGAAAACACCAGCATCTTGCTAGGATCTCGCCACCAGGCCTAATTGGTAGCATTGAAAATATTTTGCAAAATGACCCCACCCACAGCTTCCGTTACACCGAAGTGTGAAAAAGTTATTGACGCCAGGGAAGAGACAAAATCAAAACAAAAAAAAAAAAAATATGTAGGGGATATGGGATGGTTTTAATTTTTTAGTGTCTGAAAACGTTATAAGACTATACAAATTCCGTGGGATCCCCGGATTGCACCCCACACAAAGAATAAATGAGACGTTTGTATAATTTGGGGCATACAGTGAAGCTCACCAAGAAAAACGGCACACAATGTGTTGTTCCACCCATTCTTCATTGCATTTGAATTTTTTTTACCGCTTCACAGTACTTGACATGGAAATTAAATACCTTCACCTGGCAATGGTTATGCAAAAAACAAGATGCCCAGGATCTCTTTACATAAAAAAAATGGAAATGAAAAACAAAAACGGGCAGGTCGTAAGGGGTTAAAAGTAGAGATGAGAGAGTATACTCGTCTGAGATACTGCTGGTGGTATTGCAAGCATACTCGGAACAGCTCGTTACTCGGACGAGTATCTCGCGCTCGAGTCGAGCATGAAATAAAAAAAGCAGTGAGACAGTGTGTATAAGTTCTTAACAAGTACAACATGTTTCCAGAACTTTTTAATTGTAAGAATACATTAAAAAAACCACTATCTTCAATTTAAGTTGTTCGTGGCGGTCTCCCCGCTAAGTCGGAGATGTGCGCCCGAACACAAGCAATGCAAGATAGTGTTATTTGAATTGTGTTTTGCACTTAAAGCTAGTGTTTTCAATGTTTTTATTTATTCTTCACATTGCTGATGTTAGCGCAGAATATCGAACTTAGAGGGAGACCGGAGGACCAGTGCGCGAAACATCTGCAAATTGAAAGGGGACAGAATTAGAATAACAAACAGGCAAACAGTGAAAACACAAGCATTTAAGTGCAGACACATTCAAATACACTACTCTTCACATGCTGATTGTTGCCGCGCGAGTAAAGAGAAAAAGGGGGAGGGGTTTGCTCCACGGTGGGGTTACCTCTGGTTGTATGTGAACTGGTTTTATGACCTCTAACCTTTTTTTGATTTTGCTAATAGCAACAACTCCTTAACCCTCCTTACGACAAGCCCATAATAGGTACGTGACGCGTCAGGTGCCGGTGCAAGGAGATTGCTCAGTAGTAGTGGCGAGCCCTATTCGTCATCGCCCGGGTAAGTCTTTTATGCATTATTGCTAGCACCGATCAAAGGTGTTATGCCTTTCTTTTCCGGCGTCTTTCATAAATATGGAAACACCAAGAATCTGCCTAGATCTCGCCACCAGTCCTTATTGGGTAGGCATTGAATACTTGCACAAAAACTTGACACCACCACAGCTCTACAACCGAAGTGTGAAAAGTTATTAGCGCCCCGAAGTGGACAAAATCAAAAAAAACAAAAGTTCTGTATGGGACGTTTTTTTTAATTTTTTTAAGAGTGTATGAAAAAGTTATAAAGCCTTCTACTACAAATCCCGTGGTATACCCGTGATTGCAACCCACCCAAAGAATACAGTAGAAGTGTAATTTGGGCATACAGGAGAAAAGCTCACAAGAAAACGGACACAGTGTGTTTTTCCCCCATTTTCATTGCATTGGAATTTTTTTTCACGTTCCAGTACTGCATGGAAAATTAAATCCTTCACTATGCAATTTGATTATGCAAAAAAAAGTTGCCACGGATCTATTTACATGAAAAAAGGAAATGAAAAACAAACAGGGTCAGTCGGTAAGGGTCTTAAAAGTAGAGATGAGCGAGTGACTCGTATGAGTATACTGCTCGGTTGAGTATTAGCATACTCGGGACCAGCTCGTTACTCGGACGAGTATCTCGACAGGCTCGAGTTCGAGCATTAAATTAATAAAAGAACAGTGAAGAACAGTGTTTATACTGTTCTTCAAACGTAACACATGTTTCCAGAACTTTAATTGTAAGAATACATTTTAAAAAAAACCACACTTTCTTCACTTTACAGGGTTGTTCGTTGGTGGTCTCCCGACTAAGTTCGGAGATGGGCAACGAACATCCAGAGCAATGTAAAGTATAGTGTTATTGAATGGTTTGCATTACAGCTCGTGTTTTTCATGTTTTTATTCTATTCTTCAATTGATGATGTTAGCGCAATCTCCGAAACTTAGAGGGGGGAGACATGCGCGAACCATCTGCAAATTGAGAATAGCATTAAAACAGTGCAAACAGTGAAAACACAAGCATTTAGTGCAGGAACACATTCAAATAACACTATTCTTCAATTGCTGAGTCGCGCGCAAATCTCCAGACAGTACGGGGACTTCCGCGAACATTTGCAAAGGAAGAATAGAATAAAAACAGTTAAAACAGTGAAAACAGTGACACTAGGAGCATTGAAGGGCAGAAAACAATTTGAAAGAACACTTTTCACATTCAGATTGATTCGGCGGCACATCTCAGAACTTAGCGGGAGACCACTCGAGAACACCTGTAAGTGAAGAATAGTGTTTTTTAACCCCTCGACGCGGCCCTTTTTCGATTTGGTTTTCATTTTCCGCCCACATTCAAAAATCTGGATACTTTTTATTTTTCCAGTACAGAGATGTGTGATGCTATTTTCTGAGTAACCCAAATGACACTATCAAAATGGTGGTATTTAATATTTCATCCATGTACCGAGAGGCAGGAAAAATTTCAAATGCAGTGAAATGGTAAAAAAAACGCCCTTGTGCCGTATATATTCTGTGGGCCTGGGATTTTTTAAGGGTTTCACTGTGAACCCAAATGACATGTCGAATTTAGTCTTGGGTCGGTACGATACGGGCCGTACCAAATTCGTAGAGGTTGTATAATGGGTTCAGACAGGGAAAGCCCCAACCGTGAAACAGTCGAGTACAAAAGTCTATTTGGGAATTTGGAAATCTTTATGGAGAGTGACGGTGGTGTCGTTTTTTTGCGGGGAAGTTGATGAAGTTCTACCTCCTATGCCTAAGAGAAAGCTTTGTTCCATGCCCTCTGCGATTATCCTAATTTCCCGTTGTGACCTTGATTCCGTTCCTGACTCCAATCCTGTGCTGCTTGTCCTGACCTACCGCTACATCCCCGACTCTGATCCTGTGCTGCCTGTCTCGACCTCCTGCCTGTATTCAACCATGAGATTGCCTGACGATTTTGTACTACGCCTTGGCCACCACCGCGGACAAAGTCACGCCTGTGGAACAACCTAGTGGTACCACGCCTCAACAAGTCCACCTGATCCCAGGTGTCAGCTTACGTCATCGTTCGCGGTGGTACAGAGGATCCACTCTACTGATCCTGACATGTAATTTATCTACTTATTTTAACTAAATAATAAAGTTAATAAAGTTAGCTAACAAAAAGTAATAGTCAAGCATCTGAGAAGGTGTTTAATATCTGCCATGTTATTTAGGCTGTAAAATAATTTAATTTGAATATTAAAAACTTTTTATTTGATCTCTGCTCATTTTGTATATTTTAATCTTCTGCAAACCTTGAAGTATTTATTTCTATGACATGTGACATACTGTAAATAATAGTAAAGTTATCTCAATATTAAATTATTTTCAGGGAGTACTTTAAAATACTGCATATCATCTTTCTCTTTGGCTAGGTTGCTTTTCTGATGATTTTTGGTAGAAACTGAGGCAAAAAGTGCATAAATATATTTCAGCTTCAACCATAACATGTATTATTTTCAGCCATGAATACCTCAAGTACCATGGAGGGGGGGTGGGCCTAAAAAAAGCTAAAGAAAAAAAAAGTTCAAAAGACCCACTTTCCCTCGAATGGAAACAATAATAATAATAATAAACAATTATAAAAAATAATTATAAACATGTTAGGCATCCCAGCATCCCAAAATGCTCAATCTATCAAAATATTAAAAAATGATTAATCCCTGCGGAGAAAGAAATAAAACATCCAAATGTTGCCAATTTTATGCCAAACATAAACATTCTAGTATTTTGATGAAAAGGGAACAAAAGGACATACAGACCCCAAAATGGTATCTGCATTTGGAACTTTTTTACAGCTTTCCGTACATTACATCACATATTAAATATGACACTTTGCCCTGGAGACAACAAGATCTCATACAACAGAAAGTAAAAGGTAATGGCATTTGGAAAGCAGGAAGTTAAAAAAGAAAAAGTAATACTGTAATTAGAGATGAGCGAGCACTAAAATGCTCGGGTGCTCGTTATTCAAGACAAACTTTTCCTGATGCTTGTCTCGAATAACGAACCCCATTGAAGTCAATGGGAGACTCAAGCATTTTTCAAGGGGACCAAGGCTCTGCACAGGGAAGCTTGGCCAAACGCCTGGAAACCTCAGAAAATGATGGAAACACCACAGAAATGGACAGGAAACAGCAGGGGTAGCATGCATGGATGCCTCTGAGGCTGCTTAATTGCACCATTATGCCAAAATTATGGGCACCAGCATGGCAATGACAGAGTGACCGAATGAGGCTAGATAGCATCTAAAACATGCAATAATTGACCCTGACACTATAGGGGATGGCATGCAGAGGCAGCGGAAGCAGCAGCAGGCTAGAGAGTGTCATGGCGACATACCCTAAATGGACTCAGGCTTCAAACCAATAGATTTTTGTAAATGTATGAAAAAATTATAAAACCTATACAAATTTGGTATCCCTGTGATCGAATTGACCCATTGAATGAAATAGACCTGTCATTTGGGGCGCACAGTGAGAGCTGTACAAACCAAGCCCACAAGAAATGGCGCAAATGTGTTTTTTCATCATTTTCACTGCATTTAGAATTTTTTTCCTGCTTCCCAGTACACGGCATGGAATATTTAATACAATCACTACGAAGTGCAATTTGTTACGCAAAAAATAAGATATCACACAGCTCTGTACATGGAAAAATAAAAAAGTTATAGATATTTGAAGGTGGGGAGTGAAAAATAAAAACGAAAAAACGAAAAAGGGCCTGGTCCTTAAGGGGTTAAGGAGTGAGTAACCAAAGTTTGCAATGTGAACTGTTAAGAACACTAAGATTTTTTTACTTGTACAAGGAGAACTGTGGAATTTGGGTACTATCTTGATTATCTGTGATTGCATTGAAACAAGAGTGGACAGATTATATGTAACAGGTTAGTGTAATATCCCCAAGTATAATAATATACATAGAAAAACTAGTAGAGTTTAGAGAATTGACCTAGATATGCGAAGTAGATATATTCCATAACGGATTATAATATAGGTGGTTTGTGTAGTAGCCCAGGACTCATGCCCCGGATCTTTTGGCCAGAGCCCCGGATCTCCCTGGGTCAGCAGCATCCTCCCCTCACTCATCACGATCTGTGTCCTGCATTACTTTTCCCTGGAGGGGCTAACCTCACTGAAGATAAGACTCCAGGAGGCTGCAGGACCTGTGATGATGTTAGGATCACATGACCAGCAGGGAAATGTAATGCACAGGGCTGCACGATTGAGGTGAGGAGCAAGCATAACAGCAGCTAAGAAAGGGAAATGAAGGGAACCATACTTGCTGTAGGGTGGCACTTTTACTTGCTTGGGAAAAACACATTACTGCTGGGGGGGGCACATTACTTGTTTGGATTTGTGGGGGGACACTACATGCTGGGGGGAGACATTCTTGCTTTGGGGGCACAAATTACTTGCTGGGAGAGTGTGGGGGCGCAATACTTGCTGTGGGGAGCACATTACTTGCTGTGGGGGGCACAGTACTTGCTGTGGGGGCACAATACTTTCTGGGGGGAGCTATGTGGGGCACAATACTTGGTAAGGGGAGCTGTGTGGGGCACAGTACTTTCTGGGGGAGCTGTGTGGGGCACAGTACTTGCTGGGGGGAGCTGTGTGGGGGACATTGCTGGGTGGCTGTTTAGTGCACATTTTTTGGGGCACATTCACACGTGACACTAGGACAGGCTTCGGTTTGATGTCATATGTTTTCCAGTGAAACACATGTGATGGGTAACGAGCACCCGTTTTTGTTTAAATGCAAAACGTGTGAGCGCAGCCTTGGAGTATTTGGGGGAGATTGTTAGAGGCAGTAGCTTTATAATGATGTCAGGGAACCAAGATTTAGGGACAATGAGAAACATGATGTGGTGATGCCTAATGGGAAAGATAGAGGACGCATCACCAGCAATCACTGGATGTAAGTAGGGATTCCTCCTGTGGTTTCTGTAGCTGTATATACACTCAGTAAATTTGTTATTGGCACAATCAAATGTGAGGGGAGTGGGTATTACTTAAAGTGCGATACACATGCATTGGGGCCCGTGCCCCGGATCTCTCTACCACCTCAGCAACGCCCCTGCCTTTACTCATGGAATCCTCTTATTTCTTTTTCCTACTCATAATACATATGTACACAAAAACCATTTCAGGACATGAATCCACAGATTAAAAGCAGGTAGAAGGGAAGCATCCTCCATTCCACAAAAAGCTTGATTTTAGTTCAATTTGTTGGAAGTGCATTCCAGACTTGTAGGGGCTATACTATTCTTACAGCCCAGGGCCCATGTCAGTCTTAATCTGCCCTTGGATTTACTAGCTGCAGCGCAAGACCTCGCAGATCTCATATGTTAATTTAATTTAAAGGAAATCTTCTACATGGATGCGCTGCTCTAACATACTGCTAAGTACTAACCTACTGCTAAGCACTCTTGCCTGCTGGCATATGCCCTTTGAAACAGGATCAATTGTTGTTTTTGCTTCAAATAGCTTAGTTTTTGAGAAGAGATCTTGTTTAATATATTAATTAGCCTCAGTGGCTTCTGTCTTCGTCGTCTGCTAATTACTCACCCCTTCATTCAGTGTTTCTGCCTGTCTCCTTCCTCCTTTCCCCAGCCAGAGAGCCAGTGACATCCGCTGGCTCTGATGACGGAATATAAGTGTGCTTTGTTTAGAAGAACTGCATCCATGTGGTAGATTTCCTTTAAATACAGGTTTCATATAGGTTCTATACAGTAGTTACATAATACAGCATTTTTATTCATTTTGGTAGAAATTCAATACTGATAAGTACAACTGGGTACTGTAACTCTAAAGAAGACAAACCTAGGAAGAACATCTGAATTTCACAATCATACAATTCACCAATTATCTATACAATAGGGTTCATTATGAATAAACGAGATGCAGAGCGAAGAAACTTGTGTCCATAACCTTCCTGCTTTGATTAAAATGTTCAATGTGTTCCTTCATATAAATTACCTGGATGCAGTCTTTTTCTTTTTACTTGCAGTAAAACTTTTTACTTCTTCTTACTACTGTGCAAAAGACTAATTTAACTGGAAAATCAAACAGAGCTTTTTTATTGGCAATAAATTTGCGAACTGCTCTTTTTCTCCCTTTCACCTACTGTTATTGTGTATTTACAGAATAAATACGTATGTACGCTTATTTCCCTAAGGCAAATATATTCTCATTTGGTTTTGAAGTGTTATGAAAACAGAAAGATCCCATTCTGAACACAAAATACCACCCTTGACTTGACATAAAAAAAGTGTTATATGTTGGCTCCTTTAATTTATTAGGTGACAAAAAATAAACTGGCGAACCACAAGATATAAAGAAAACAGGATTCAGTTGGTCACTCCAGGTTTCCTGCTAGGTGAAAAGACTGCTAAATTCATTACAGCACCCCACTAGATTGATTATTGCATGTCTGGAAGGGGTGAAGCAAGACAGACTGGTAAGTGTATTATTTGCTGGGTAATACTATATGCATGTTACTGTGGACTTTTCATGACCTTTTTAAACTAATAGGTTAGACATAAAGCCATGTCCAAACCCAGCGCTAAGCTTCCAAGTGTGCTTAATTCTAATTGGTTTTAGTATAATCCGGGCATCTGTGACATTTAAATAATGTTTCACATAGTCTGCAGTTTGATCTGTGCATAATGAATTCGCTGTTTAGTCAATGACAGATTCACCAAGTCATAAACAAGATTAAAAATGTCCATGTACTAAACTTTCAAGAAAAACAATTATTAATTTAGAAGATTAAAAAGGAAAATACTGTATGCCTTCCTAAAACTCGTTATTACAGAATCCAGCAATATTCTTTCTTTGACAAGTCCTTATATTCCTCCTTCCTGCTATACAATAAGAACTTTCGTTGTTGACTTCCATTGGATACACATCTGCCCATGATCGCCTAGCATACAGGTGCTATTTTGCATCCTTATGGAGTAAACAGTGAAAGTCCTGCAGAGACCTTAAACTTTGAGTAATTGATACAGAATATGTAATCTTAGATAATAAAGTGATGATCATACAAAAATAATATTTGGAAAGAGGAATATATCTTCAATAGTTTTGAAGAAGTCTTCCCTGAATGAGAACTAGGGTCAAGGAATCTGTCTCTGACTTTTTGTCATGTGCTGTCATTTGTAAACTCTTTGTAATGTCTTTGGGCCACATGTATCACTCGTTGTTTCTGTTTGGTTTTTGCTCCGTTTTCAATTCAGGCGCCCCCTCCGTTTTTGCACCATTTTTGCGATTAAACGTCAAATTAGCCTAAAATAACTAGCTTTCCCTCATCTATCTTACCAATCCAGATGTTTTGCTGCGCCTAATGATATTCATCACTTGCAACGTCTTCATTTAGGCGCAAAAACGGGCGCAAAAACACTCAAGCCCGAAGGTGGCGTTAACTGAGAAGAAAGCACTGAGCCCCTTTGCAGAACAGCTCATTTCTAGCAGCAGAGATCAGCCAGACACTGGAACATATGATAGACACATTAGATTCACTGCAGACAGGAGCTGCAGACTCTATTTAGTACATAGGGGCAGTATTATATTAGTTATATTCCTGTACATAGGGGGCAGTATTATAGTAGTTATATTCCTGTACATAGGGGGCAGTATTATAGTAGTTATATTCTTCTACATAGGGGGCAGTATCAGATCGCTGTATAAATCAGGTCTTCTATATAGGACATTATATCGATTGTATAATAATGGATGTAACATTGATTGTTTGGCTTTATTATTTAACCCCTTTCTTTCTGGTCCCCTCCTCTTCCTAGCATTAACCCTTCATTCCCCCATGTGTAAGGGGTGGCAGTGTTATATCGGTTGTACATTGTGTATACATAAATCAGTGTCACAGGTCCATGTGTCTTTGTGGCTCCCTTCAGATCTCTGCATATCATAAGGTGACAGTCTCCTTGCATCATCATGGCGGTGATCCAGCGACTATCTGAGGAATGTCTGGTCCTGACAATGCGCTGATTATCAGGAAAGGTCAGGACTTGGCGGTCAGGTGCTCGCGGCTCCGGGATGTAGCGGTTTCTCTTGTCTTGTTCTTTTTGGCTTTTTTTCAACAATTCACTCAGGCGGTGCAGAAAGGTGATGATGTCGCTGTTCACACCGGTGATACAATACTGTTTAGTGACTACCAGAATGAAGGCTCCAGCTACAGGGAGGGGGGAGGGTGGGGGTCCTGATTACTGGGGCCCCATGGAATATAGATACTCTGCTCCACTCTGTATTGTATAGATGATCTAGGCTGAATACATTGTAACAAACCCTCTGCAGTAAATCAGATTTCTATGGCAGTTGCTATATGTCACAATATTTCTATGAGATGATGGCACAGATCTCTCTGTATATACTGAAGACTGATGAATGGATCATCCTGTAGACATGAGCGCTCGTCCTCCCCTCCGCTCTCAGGTGCACGGCCCCAGGCGCTATGACATAACCTGTCTGTCCCAGAATATTATGCTCAGACATCCTGCAGATGGAGGATCCGGAGACAATCAGGACTTGTTCACTTCTTATGAGGCTTTTACTGGAACAATAAACACTTGCTTGTGTAACCCACTAATGTGTGACCCCTCCTCCTGGACACCAAAAAATAGCAGAAGAAAGGAGTCACAACCTGTACATGAGATATATGTAAAGGAAACCTGTCAGCAGGTGTGACTGTGCAGATATTGGGGCTCATTTACTAAGGGGCCGAATTGCCTGGTTTCCTGAATATTACCGATTTTATTACTGTTTTTCCCTGAATTGCCCCAGGTTTTTGGCGCATGCGATCGGATTGTGTCGCATCGGCGCCGGCATGCACGCGACGGAAATCGGGGGACGTGGCCATCAGAAAACCCGACGTATTCGGAAAAATTGCGGTATTTAAAAAAGAATTTGTGTCGCTTGACAGGCACTTACATGCACCGGGACGAAGAAGGTGAACTCCGACGGACCTCGGCGCAGCAGCGACACATGCAGGATATCGGGACCCGAATCCACGTCATGTAAATGTGCCCCATTGTCCCTGGAGAGATGTTGTGCTCTGTGCTCTCTGCAGTGTTATGTATTGCCCTGTAGAGATGTGTAATGAGACCTTGGTGTTTGTTGTTAGTAGTCCTGCTGCTACTAATAATATAAACAAAGGATTGATTACACATCTATCTATCTATCTATCTCATATCTATCTATCTATCCATCTATCTATCTATCTATCTATCTATCTATCTCATATCTATCTATCTATCTATCTATCTATCTTGAAAATGGAAAGTTCAGAGCAGCACAGCAACTTGGTTGGGTGCAAGGTCCGTAAAGCACTCTGGCTAGAGTGTCCTCAATATAGATGTCCACAAACAGGCAGCACTAAAGTGTTCAAAGCGATTGGGGTGTCTTTATTCCATGTGCCTCTATCCATCTATCTATCTATCTATCTATCTATCTATCTATCTATCTCATATCTATCTATCTATCTATCTATCAAAGTGAAGACATACAGGAGCTGCAGACTCTATTTACAATTCATCACCTTCTATTTACAAAACATGCTGCAGAATCCTGAGCTCAAAGCAAGAGAGAAGAGAGCAGAATGTTGCAGAAGTTTGCAGAATGTTGCAGATACTGCATACAAGTGTCCCCCATGTAATTCTGCACAGTATCACCAGTGTGTCTGAGGGGGATACTGTGCAGAATTACAGGGGTGCAGCAGGAGACCAGCACTGGGGGATCCCCTCCAGGAGAAGCCACTGCTGAGGAGGTCACTGGGTGCAGGGTGTCACACACCTGGGTGCTGCTGTGAGTGTTATCTTCATTCTGGGCTGTGGGAGAAGCAGAGAGGAGCTTGTAGCAGGATGACATGTAAGTGCCCGAATCTAACATTGCGCCTAAACTGCGCCTAAACTGCGCCTAAACTGTGTTAAAGTAAAGTGATTAATAAGAGGCAGGAAATTAACTTATCACAGAGGCGCAACTACTACACTTAGGCGCACAAAAGAGATAAATGTGGCCCAATTTATCTAAGAGAAGAGGGACTGAGATACACAGAGGCAACAATGTATCTAAGAGAAGAGGAATTGAGATACACAGAGGCAAGAATGTATTTAAGAGAAGAAGGACTGAGATACACAGAGGCAACAATGTATCTAAGAGAAGAGGGACTGTGGTACATGGAGGCAATATTGGGGCTCATTTACCAAGGGACCACGGACCACGTTTTGCGCTGCATTTAACAGGGGGTTTTGAGACACTCGATCAGCTTTTGGCGCCGAATTTCATGCAACGCAAATAGGGGGGAGGGTGGTCAGACAACCCAACAATGGGCCAGATGTATCACTTGCGCCTAAACACCAAACTTGCTGCGTAGCAGAAATAACCATGTTTTCCTCATTTATCTTACCAATCCAGATGTTTTACTAATAATCATTCATCATTAGCAACTTGTTCATTTAGGCGCAAAAACACTCCAGCTTGAAGGTGGTGAAAACTGAGAAGCAACAATCAGCTTTTGTGCAGAGCATCTTATCCCCAGCAGCAGAGCTCAACAGGGCTCACTACACACACTACAGACACTACTGAGAAGTTTGTAGAATTTTGCAGACAGGACAGAGAAGTGTCCCCCATGTAGCAGCATAGAAGAGAAGTAAATGGGAGCTGCAGATAGGACAGAGAAATGTCGACATGTAGCAGGATAGGAGAGAAGTGAGAGGGAGCTGCAGACAGGACAGAGAAGTGTCTCCGTGTAGCAGGATAGAAGAGAAGTGAGAGGGAGACCAGCACTGGGGGATCCCCTCCAGGAGAAGCCCCTGCTGAGGAGGTCACTGGGTGCAGGGTGTCACACACCTGGGTGCTGCTGTGAGTGTTATCTTCATTCTGGGCTGTGGGAGAAGCAGAGAGGAGCTTGTAGCAGGATGACATGTAAGTGCCCGAATCTAACATTGCGCCTAAACTGCTCCAAAATTGCGCCTAAACTGTGTTAAAGTAAAGTGATTAATAAGAGGCAGAAAATATACTTATCACAGATGGTTGTAGCTTGTGATAATTCTGAAAAACAGTGCGCCAGAATTTAAGCGCAACTACTACACTTAGGCGCACATAGATAGATAGACAAATAGGAGATAGATAGATAGATAGATGATACATAGATAGATAGATGATAGATGATATACACTCACCGGCCACTTTATTAGGTACACCTGTCCAACTGCTCTGCGCCAGAATTTAGGCGCAACTACTACACTTAGGCGCACAAACGTCATAAATGTGGCCCTTTGTTCCTTATTTGATATATATGGAAATTCTTTTCTGTACCTTACCAATTCTTGTTAGCACCTGCCTTTTGAGAGAACATGAAGTGACTACTGCTATAGACAATGTCGAATTGGGAAATCTAGGCCACCCTGAACAATCTGTTCTTGAAATACAGTGAGGGGACTCACTGTATTTCAAATGTAGGGTGTGTAGTGCACTGCAAATGTAGGGTGTGGGGGCCCGCTGGTGGATTCACCGGTCACCCGTTGGCCTGTCTGAGCCCGAGTATAGACAGTACAGTTTATTCTATTAGAATTGCTGTGCCAAGTGTTACAAATCATATAGAAAAATACACTGGTTTCAAACAATATGATTCTTATGGTATTTAGTAGAGATGAGCGAGCACTAAAATGCTGGAGAAGTTAAAAACTATGTTAGTTGGATTTGAGTGGAAGCTGGCGGCCACTGCAGACGAGCGCGCCTGTCAAAGCCCCTTTCTTCTCGGCTCCTCCCCAAACCACGCAATTCTAAGAACCTTTTGTATAGATCAAGGTATAGTAGTGTAGTATAAGTTTGGGTTATGGCGGTGAGGGGAATGTTAAACAGATGGCAGAAGCGCTGAAATAAATATCGGTAAATTTAAATGATAAAAGTTTGCCAGTATATTTTGTGGATAAAACCCAGCAGAAGTGGGTGGCGACAAAGTTAACAAGTTTGATGTGGAAAGCACATGACACAAACCCAAAAATTCTGCCTGACACAGCTGTTTTAAGGGGAAGACTGTATGGAAGGCAAGCTATATGGAAGACTTTGGGAACTGGCAGCTATGGAGTCATGTGTGGAGGGGTAGCAAACGGAGAAAAACGTTGGACTGGCCGCTAGATATAAAGACGAGTGTGAGGCTGCTGTAGAGACAATTAATTTGGATAGGGCCTGTAGTGGCAGTCCAAAAAAAAGTTTCAACCGGAGGAGGGCAGGTAGGTAGTCCTCCAGAAAAAATAAATAGATTGAGTGCTGTATGTGGCACTCCCAAAAATTGTTTAATTAAAAACAGAGACCAGGTAGGTGGCTCTCCAGAAACATTAAATACATAGAGTACATAGCTAGAGCCGTTGGCCCGGCAAAAAATAGCCAGTTTCCTCTTGCTGTACTGTACAAAGAGGAGGAGAAGGGGAAAATGAGGAGGAGGAGTGGCATTACATATGCAGGTTGAGCTTCTTCACCTGGGGGAGAATGGAAATCCTGAGAAATCAAGGATGTATTCTCTTGATAGGTCGCCTGTCAGCTGCTGTCAGTCGACGAGGCGTGTAGTTATCAGTGATGATGCCACCAGCTGCATGAAAACCCGATCAGACAACACGCTTAGCGGCAGGGCAGGTACAGTCCCAGTTCGTGCCACATGATCCAGCTTTGAAACCCAGTAGTTGTCAGGGAGCTGGTTGATCATTTAGGATGATGGTACGGTCAGCTACGTACTACCGCACCATATTCTGTAAAGATCAGCCCACTTGCGAGGACTGGGGACAGCTGACAGTGTCTGCTGGCGGTGACATAAAACTGGCAAAGGCCTGTTGAAAGCGTACCCCTGCAGTGTGGACAGCTGCCTGCTCGCCTACTCTCCCTCGCTACGCCCTCTGCCGCTAGCGGCTGTCAGAAGCAAGGAAATACTGTTTCAGCTTGTGCACAAGGGAGCTGCTGGTATTCATGCTTCTCACACTCCTGCCTCTCAGGGATGAGGTGTAAAGATTGTTGCTTGTTTGTACCGTGGGTCAAGGAGAGTTAAACCCAGTAATAGGTTGTGGAATAAATCTTGAACCGAGGGTTCACCGGGATAGGCAAGCCTAGCATGAAATTGCCACATGCGCCAGAGTCCAATCGCAAGAATTCACTCCCTACACAGCCGCTGCCATCTCTCCCTCCTCACCTCCTCTTTCTTCATGGCCCATACACGATGAACAGTGAAGGACTGAACAATGGTCCTCTTCTGTATAGCCAACATTCTCCTCTCTTCTCCTCATTCTCCTCCACCTCTCCGATATGCGCTGAGGAAACAGAACTGAGGTGCTTTGGCTATCAATAAGGGAATCTTATTCCCCCGTCTCTTGTGAGAGCGCAAAGCTTCGACTTCATGTGGCCGAGAGTTTTTCAACAGGCCCAAGCAAGCGGGGGATGGTGAGGCTGATTTGATGGAGGCATAGCCCACGACCATCTGTTTTGACTCCTCAAAGTTACTCAGCACCTGACAGATTCAGACATCCCCGTCCACTCTCCTTAGACTTGAGGAAGAAGCTGGACTGACCTGACTCACAAGTCGGGTGGAAGTTGACATCTGGCAGTCTACAATCGCTCTGGCAGCTGGTAAAATGAGATAACATGAGTTAATGTTGATTCCACCCGTGGCACGTCGCACAACAGTCGGGAGCGGGAGTGGAAGGCGGCGCTTGCCGCTGCCCTGAGAGTAGGCAGCATCTGGCTGTGACTTCCTGCAAAATGCGCCAGATGCGGCGCACCTTCGTGACCAAATCAGACAGATTGGGGTATGTCTTGAGGGACGCACTGATACTATGAGTAGTTAATCTACATGGCCAGGTTATGGCACATGTGTCAGTCGGCGAGCAGTTGCAGTGCATCGCCACCTCAAGTTTACGGCCGTTGTCAACACACAACCTATGCCATGCTTCAGGTTCAGCGGTGCCAGCCACAGATCAGTCTGGCCATGTATGCCCTGTAATAGCTTTGGGTGATGTGCCTTTTCGCCTAGGCTCCGCTAGTTTGAGCACCGCTTGCTGTCGCTTATCGTACGGCAACTGCTGCTGTGCCTGAGCACAGACCTGATGGCGCAGTGCCAGGATGTAATTTGGAGGGGAGGTGGTAGATGGGTAGGAGGAGGAGGACATAGTAGGCCTGAGAGACCAGGACCGAGTCAGGGTCGTTGCGATACTCGGGTCGGCAGATTTAGTAGGTATGTACCAGCTGCAGGGTCAGACTCGTCCCAGCCTCACCAAGTTTAACCCAATGTGCCATTCAGCACATATATGGCATGCCCCAGCACGCACTGTCACGTGCTCGTGGTCAAGCGGACCTTGTCAGAAACGGTGTTGGTAGGGACACGGAGAGGTTGTCTGACACGTCGTGTGCAGGGCTGGTGGCACACTCGGAAAAGTAGTGGCGGCTGGGACCGATACGTCGGGGCGGCCGCCCGCCATGAGGTTGCGAAACCTTGGTCTCTACCAGCCCTAGGGCAGCATACTCTCAGGCTTGGATATGTAGTTTGGAGTATGTGGAACGTTGAGGGCTTGGCGTGTGGGGGTGGGCTGCACTGTACTTCGTCTGCGCTATCCAGAGTTGGGGTATGGGAGCTGAACGTTGTGCATGGAGGACTTGGTGATGCATCTGGAGGATCGTGGAGGCGAAGGTGTGGTTTTCGCCCATGGGAGGTGTGTGGGCCGGGGGTCATTGGTCCTGGGCAGGGGGGGGTGGACTAGCAGGAGGCAGCAAGGAATGACACAGGGGAAGGAGCAGTGGTGTGCACCGGCCGGAGGTGAACGGCATTGGTTCCCATTAGTGGGGTTGTCTAGCATCATATGCCTGCGCATACTAGGTGTGGGTTTAAGCTGGTAGTGGTGAAAACCCTGCTGTGTCATGGTGTGGCAACAGTGTTTTGCACACCCAGTCCGTCGTCATCCGGGGTTCTTTCAAGAACCTTCAGGACTCCGAAAATCTAGCCTTCGCATGGGAGCCTTCACTACGTTGGAAAAATTGGCAGTAGTGCACGAGCTCTGAGACCCTGCCTCTCCGTCTGGCCCAATGGCCTCTTCCAACCTGTTCTCTTCGAGGACTCTCCTCCCGTTCAGAAGCCCTGGTTCAACGGCCTATCACACCCCGCTTGGGTCTGTAACTCATCATCTCCGATCCCTCAGTCATGCTCCCCCTCGGACTTCCTGCCCAGAAACAACTGCACACTGTCTGACAACCGTGCCTCTCTCCGTCCAGACACCTCTTTACAGACGTCTTCACACGTCAACAATGTCAATCATCACCAATGACTGGCCCGAACGGTGGAAAACCCTGGCATACGAGAAAAGAGCTCAGCAGCAACCGGACAAGTGGTTTGTGACTCTGGGAAGGGTCCAGAATGACGTGTCCTCAGAGTATGCCGGTTCAATTTCCTGGAGGGGGCACAAACTGGGGGGAAGGAGGCGAGGTGGAGGCTGAGGGGCTGAGTGCGGGAGTGCTGATTTCGGTGACAAGGGGGGATCCTCGGGAAAGAAGATGACTCAGGGACAAATGCTGAAGAAGATTGTTCCGCAATCACGAAATCAAATGTGTTGACATTTGTTCTGTGACCTTTAATCTAACAGGGCTACCACGCAGGCCCAGAACTTGAGACATGAACCTAGGGAGTGTAGCTCTGCGGCGTTCCCCTGCTCCCTCATTAAGCAGGTGGTGTTCACCACCGCCCAGGACCACGGCCCTCTGACCCCTGCCGTAGTTAGGGAACGCCACAATACCACGCCCTCGTCCTCTACCCAGCCCTACGGGTTCAACATTTTCAAAATGAAAGTATAACTGACATTATTTTGGGATATATTTTTTTTTTTTTTACCAAAATGATGCTATCTATTGCTATGGCTAGTTTCTAACATACACTGACAGCACACAACCGGATTTGTGCTGGCTGTGGATTTGAGTAAAAAAACTAATAAAGTGTATAAAAAAAAAATCAGCAGACTGATGCCTAATTCAATATATATAATAATATATATATATATTATATATATAATATATTATAGATATTATTATAACGTATTGTAGCTACGGAAAGTACGTTGGGGTTTATGTTGTGCCAGTTTTCTAACAGCACACAAGAAACTGGACTTAAGTCCACTTTAAGTTTGGAAAAAAAAAAAATGTCAGAGTTCCCTTCTGTGCCTAATTCAATCAAACCCCTAATAAATTGTCCCAACTGTTGTTGGGGGTGTGGTCACTAAGTGGAATAGTAGCGTTAGCAAGTCCTCCATGCAATCACTCACAACATCGGTCCAGCTGCACTACTAGGGCAGCAAGGCCAGCCACAAGCAAATCAACATTTATATACAATATTGTTGAGCTTGTGCCAAATTGAGCCTGTCAGTTTCCTTGTTCTAAGCGGAAAGGAGTGGCAACCCGGTGTGGGTCTTCTGCTGTGTAGCTAACCTGCCTAAAGTTCGACAGTATGTTGACGTCAGATGATGCGCTTCTGCTACCTGGTTGTAACAGGGTGGCGATTTGAGCTCACTGGTTGCTTTCTATCAGCGGCAAACAGTCTGGCACAGTATACCTCTGACCTATGGCATCAACAAGGCATTTCCGCTCACAGAACTGCCCTCAACTGGCTGTTTTTTTCTTTTTCCCTGTAAATCCCTAGAGATGGTCGTGCCCCCGTGAAAAATACCCAGAGATCAGCAGTTCTGAAATACTCAGACCAGCCTTCTGGCAACCAACAACCTGCACGTTCAAAGGCACTCAAATCAACCTTTCTTCCCCATACTGAGTGCTCGGTTTGAATGCAGGAGATTGTCTTGGAATGGTCTAACATGCTAACTGCCCCAACTGAGTTGCCGCCATGTGATTGGCTGATTAGAATTAGTGTTAAGAGCAGTTGAAAGGTTACCTCAATAAAGTGGGTGGTGTCTATATATCATATATACATATAATATATATAACGCATGTAGGACTAAAGAAAGGCGGTTGGGTGGTCTTGGTATGCTAGTTTCTAACAGACACACAAGAACGGATTTTAAGTCACTTTAAGTTTTGAAAAAAAAAAAAATCGTCAGACTGTGCCTAATTCAATCAAACAGCTGCTAATATTGTTCCACCTTAGGTGTTTGAGATGGATATGTGTGTCACATAAGGGCTAAACAGAACATTCGGCAAGTCCCTGCAAATTCCTCACAAATCATGGTTTTACTAGCTGCATACTAGTGCCAGCTTAAGGCGTCACAATGCAAATCAACAATATGATTATCTAATATATATAACGCTATATGTAGGATTAAGAAGCGGTGGGTCATTGTATGCCTAGTTTCTAACTACACTGACAGCACACAACTGGATTTTAAGGTCATTGCGTTGAAAAAATAAACAATAAAATAACGTCAAGACTTTTTTTTTTGTGTCGGCCTGAATTCAATCAAACCCCTAATAATTGTCCCACTTAGGTGTTTGAGGTGGATCTTGTTGTGTCACTAAGAGCTACATAGAGACAATGTTCAAGCCTCCTGCAACTTCCACAAATTATGGTACTAGCTGCATCATAAGTGCCAGCAAGCACCAGCACAAAGCAAACATATAAAAAAGTAAATAAAGATTAGTAACGCTGGGTTTTAGGGGGGGGGTGTTGGGGTGTCACTGCCTAACATCTGGAGGCCATCGACTGGTACTAGGTTATTGGGGGTGGGTGCTGTGCGGGGGTGGGAAGTGCGGCTCCTGCCTAGTAATGCTCAAATAACGCCAACGCTATCCCGCAGCAGCGCAGCTCTCTCCCATAATGGTATTTCCAGATGACAGAGAGATTGATGCAGCGGCGGGCAGGGGCTAGTTATTCAGGGTCACATGATCTGGCCAGCCAAACCAATGCGATCGAGTGTAAGGGTCCACGTTGCGGGTGGAGTCGGAGTCCCTGCTTGTGATTGGCTCTGTTTTTGGCCCGCCAAAAATCAAAACGGCGGGAGATGCCATTTTCTCGAGCTGGCAAACGTCTTCGTCAGACCAACAAGACAGTACGATGTACGTAATGAGTCGAACGAGCATATAAGCTCGGACGAGTGTGTAGCTCACTCTAATGTAATACAAATGGAGGGTACTCTACAAAAGTATAATTAATCTAAGAAAATAATCTCTCCTTCTACTTAACCCCATAGCGCCACTAAGAGTACCCTTCCGTTTGCTGCGCATGGGGGAGCGTATAAAAGCAGGGCTAACTGCGCTGAGACCATCTTCATGACTCACCGGGCATTTGCTTCATGATGAAGCAAACGCCCGTCGCGTAAACACCCGCGATCAGTGTTGCACCGATCGCGAGTCAGTGTAACCACTTGATGCCGCCGGCAAAGTGCCGCCCGCATTAAAGAGCGTGCGCCGCCCCCACTTGGATTGCCGGATCGTCAACTCCCTGACGTCACCGGGGAGCGGCGATCCGTTGTCACTGACCAGCCTCGGATCACATAGATCGAGGATCATGTTCTAGGCTATCATACTAAGGGTGCGATCGAGACATATAAAGATGGTATGCAAAATCCCCATATACTGCCCTACGTAGTATGGCAGTATAATAGGATCATCGGAAACTAGGCGTTAAAGTACCGTTAGGGCCCAGTCTGAAAGATAGTAAAAAAAAAATAAAAAAAAGTTAAAACAAAAAGATCTCTGAAAAAAACATAAAATTCAAATCACCCCCCTTTCCCAGACATGATATAAATATAATAAACAGTAAAATGTCCTAAAACTCATTAGGAAACACCACGTCCAAAAAAGACCGAATCATCAAAATATTTAATAACCGTTTTCACTGCGCTTTACCACGTAGCGGTAAATTAGCGTCCCGATAGTCGCAAATAGCATTTTTTTGCCATTTGAAAAAATAGACAAAATAGTTCTCATAAAAAAGTGATCAAAAGGTCGCACATGTTCTAAACATAAAAGCGTTGAACAACGGCATCAGAAAGTTATTAGCGCAAGAACACTGTAAAAGAAGAATTGTTGTTGTTCTGTACAGGAGGTTTAATTTGTGTAGAAAAAAAATTATAAAACCTATTTTTACAAATTTGGTATCCATGTGATCGAATTGACCCATTGAATGGAAATGACCGAGTCATGGGGGCGCACAGTTGAAAGGGTACAAACCAAGCATACAAGTAAGAATGGCGGCAAATGTGTTTTTTCATCATTTCCTGCATTTAGAATTTTTTCCGCTTCCCAGTACACGGCGATTCGATGTACCGTATTTTATCTTAATAACCATCACTATAAGATGCATTTGGTACGCACGAAAATAAGATATCACACAGCTCTTGTAACATGGAAAAAATAAAAAGTTATAGATTTTTGAAGGTGGAAGTGACAATAAAAAAACGCAAAACGAAAAAGAGGCCTGGTCCTAAGGGGTGTTAAGGGTGTAGTTAACCAAAGTTTGCAATGTGAAACTGTTAAGAACACTAAGATTTTTTACTGTGTATAAGGAGCGAAACTGTGGAAATTTAGGTACTATTCTTGATTACTGTGATTGCATTGAAACTAAGAGGGGGACAACCGATTATGTAACAGGTTGTGTACTATATTTCCCCCCAGTTATAATATAACATATAAAAACACGGTAGGTATAGAGAAATGACCTAGATATGCGAAGTAGATATATTCCATAACGGATCAAAATATAGGTGGTTTTGTGTAGTAGCCCAGGAACTCAGCCCCGGATCTTTTGGCAAGAGCCAGGTATCCCTGGGTCAGCAGCATGCCTCCTCACTCACACCGATCGGTGTCCTGCATTACTTTTCCCATGAGAGGGCTAACCTCACTGAAGACTAAGATCCAGGAGGACTGCAGGCGTGATGCTGTTGTATTCACATGACCAGCAGGGAAATGTATGACACGGGCGGCACGGATTGACCGGTGAGGCGCAAGATAACGCAAGCTAACGAGAAAAGGAAGAGGAGGAACATGAAGGGAACACATTATTGCTGTGTGGGGGGCACAGTACTGGCTTGGTGTTTGAAGCACCAGACTTGCTTTGGGGGCACATTACTTGTTGGGGAGTTGTGGGGGACACATTACATGTGGGGGAGTACATTATGATTTGGGGGGCCACATTAATGCGTGGAGAGTGTGGGGGGCGCAATACTTGCTGTGGGGAGCACATTAATTGCTGGGGAGTTGTGGGGGCGCAATATGCTGTGGGGAAGCACATTAACTGCTGTGGGGGCACAGTACTTGTGTGGGGGCACAAATACTTTCGGGGGACGCTATGTGGGGACAATACTTGGTAAGGGGAGCTGTGTGGGCACAGATACTTTCTGGGGGAGCTGGTGGGCACGTAACTGCGGAGAGGAGCTGTGTTGGGGGACATTGCTGGGTGCTGTTTAGTGACATTTTTTGGGGCACATCACAGTGACACATAGGACAGGCTTCGCGTTGATGTCAATATGTTTTCAATGTGAAAAACATGTGAGGGTAACGAGCACACCGTTTTGTTTAAATGCAAAACGGTGAGCGCAGCATTGGATATTGGGGGATGTTGTTAGAGGCAGTCAGCAGGTAATGAGGTAGGGAACAAGATTAAGGGAAAATGAGAAACATGATGTGGTGATGCCTAATGGAAAGATAGAGGAAGCGTCACCAGCAATCACTGGATTGTCACGTAGGGATTCCTCTGTGTTTTGTAGTGTATATACACTCCAGTAAAATTTGTATAGCTGCCACAAATCAAAGGAGGTGAGGGGTGATTATTAAGAGTGCGAATACACATGCTTGGGGCCGTGCCCTGGATTCTCTAACTCTCAGCAACGCACCTGCTTACTCATGGAAATCTCTATTTCTTTTCCTATCATTTTAATACATATGTACACAAAAACCATGTAGGACATGACAATCCAACAGATTAAAAGCAGGAGAAGAGGAAGATCCTCCTTCCACAAAAAAAAGCTCTGTTTTAGTTCAAGTTGTTGGAAGTGCATTCATAGACTTTGTTTGTTTTTTGGGGCTATACTATCTTACAGCCCAGGGCCCAGTCAGGTTCTTAATTTGTCCCTTGGATTCCTAGCGGTGCATGCGCATATCGACCTTGTTCAGATCTATATGTTAATTAATTTAAGGAAATCTACTACATGGATGCGCTGCTCTAACTTATACTGCTAGCACTAATGCCTATCTGGCTAAGCTGACCTTGCACTGGCATATGCCAGCTTATGAACAGGACTCAATTGTTGTTTTTGCTTCAAATAGGTCTCGTAGTTTTGAGAGAGAGATACTTGATTTATTATATTAATTAGCCTTCAGTTGGTTCTTCTGTTTCGTCGCTCTGCTAAGTACTCACCCTGTCATTCAGTGTTTCTGCCGGTCTCCTTCCTCTTCACCAGACCAGAGCAGCAGTGCATACTCCGCTGGCTCTGATGACGGAATGTAAGTGGCTATTGTTAGAAGAACTGCATCCATGTGTCTAGATCCTTTTAAAATACAGGTTTCTATAGTTCTAATAGTAGTACATAATACGGCATTTATTTCATTTGGTAGAGAAATTCAATACTGATAAGTACAAACTGGGTACTAGACTCTAAAGAAGACAAACCTAGAAGAACATCTGAATTACACATCATACAATTCACCAATTTATCTATACAATAGGGTTCATTATGACATAAACGAGATGCAGACGCCAGAAGAGGGAAAAGAAACTTGTGTCCATAACTTCCTGCTTTGATTAAAATGTTCATGTGTTCCTTCAGTATAAATTACTGCGGATCAGTCTTTTTCTTTTTTAATTGCAGTAAACCCTTTCTACTTTTATACATGATGCAAAAGGACTAATTTAACTGGAACAATAAACAAGAGCTTTTTATTGGACAATTACAATTTGCGAACTGCTCTTTTCTCCCTTTACCTACATTTATGTGATTACAGACTAAATAGTATGTACGCTATTTCCCTAGGCAAATATATTACTCATTTGGTTTTTGAAGTGTTATGAAAACAGAAAGATCCCATTCTGAACACAAAAATACCACCCTTGATGGAATAAAAAAAAGTGTATTATGTGTGGCTCCTTTAATTTTATTATATCGCTGACAAAAAATACAATGGGCGAACAAAGAAATAAAGGAAAACAGAGTTCAGTTGGTCACTCCAGGTTTCCTTGCTAGGTGAAAAGATGCAATTCATTACAGCCCCCATAGATTGTTATTGCATGTCTGGAAGGGGTTGAGCAAGCAGACTGGTTAAGTGGCTAATTGACTGGGGCTTTTTATATTATACTATATGCATGGTACGTGGACTTTTATGCCCTTTTATTAAACTAATAGGTAGACATAAACGGCATGTCCAAACCCAGGCTAAGCTTCCAAGTGTCGCTTAATTCTAATGGTTTTATATAATCGGGCATATTGTGACAGTTTAATAAGTGTTCACTAGTCTGCAGTTTGATCTGTGCTAATGAATTCGCTGTTTAGTCACGATGACAGATTCACCAATCATAAACAGATTAAAAGTCCATTGTACTAGACTTTCAAGAAGAACACCAAATTATAGTTAGAGATAAAAAGGAAAAACTGTTGCCTTCCTAAAACAAAGATTTATGGACAACTTGAACTCGTTATTACAGAATCCGCAGACTATTATTTCTTGACATTAGTCCTTATATGAACTCCTTCCTGCTTACAATACGAACTTTCGTTGTTGACTCCATTGGATACGATCTGCCCACGATGCCTAGGCATACAGGTGCTATTTGAATCCTTCTGGAGTAAACAGTGAAAGTCTGCAGAGACCTTAAAACTTTGAGAATTGATACAGAATATGTAATACTTAGATAATAAGTGTGATATACAAAAATAATATTTGGAAGAGGGAATATCTCACAGTTTTGAAGAAGTCTTCGCTGAATGCGAACTAGGGGTCAAAGGATTGTTACTGGACTTTTTGTCATGTGCTGTCATTTGTTAAACTCTTTGTAATGTCTTTGGGCACTAATCACTAGTATCACTAGGTTTTTGTGTTGTTTGCGCCTTTTCATTCAGGCACGCACCGATTTTGGCACATTTTTGCGATGTAAACGTCAAATTAGCCTAAAATAACTAGCTTTCCCTCATCTATCTTACCAATCCAGATGTTTGCTGCGCGCCTAATGATATTCATCACTTGCAACGTTTCATTAGGCGCAAAAAAACGGGCGCAAAAACACTCAGCCGAAGGTGGCGTTAACTGAGAAGAAAGCACTGAGCCCCTTTGCAGAAAAACAGTCATTTCTAGCAGCATAGATCAGCCAGACACTTGGAACATATGATATATGACACATTAGATTCACTGCAGACAGGAGCTGCAGACTCTATTACAGTTATGACTTCTATTTACAAAACATTCTCAAAAACGCTGAGCTCACAGCAAGAGAGCTCAAAAGTTTGCACACGTTTGCAGAATGTTTCAGATACAACAGACAAGTGTCCCCCCATGTAATTCTGCCAAAGTATCACCAGTGTTTCTGAGGGGGATACTGTGCAGAATTACAGGGAGTTGCTGCAGCAGCGAGACAAGCACTGGGGGATACCCTCAGGAGAAACCCTGCTGAGCGAGATCACTGGTGCGTGGGTGTCACACACCTGGGTGCTGCTGTGGAGTGTATTTCATTCTGTGGGTCTTGGGAGAAGCGAGAGAGAGGAGCTTGGTAGCAGGATACATGTAAGTGCGCCGAATTCTAACCATTGCGACTAAAACTGCGCCAAATTGCGCCTAAATGGTTTAAAGTACAAGTGATTAATAAGAGAGGCAGAGAAAAATAATTATCACAGCTGGTTGTAGCTTGTGTAATTCTGGCCAAAACAGTGCGCCAGAATTTAGGGCACAACTACTACACTAGGCGCACAAAGTCATAAATGTGGGCACATTGTTCCTTAGTTTGGATATCATATGGAAATTCTTTCTGTACCTTAGCCAATTTTGTTAGCACTGCCTTTGAGAGAACTGAAGTGACAATGGCTATAGACAATGCGAACTTGGGAAATCATAGGCCACCTGAAATCTGTTGCTTGGAAATACAGGTGAGGGGAATCACTGTATTGCAAAATGTAGGGTGTGTAGTGCACTGCAAATGTTTTTTAGGGGTTGTGGGGGACGGCTTGGTGGATTCAACCGGTCATCCCGTTGGCCTGCTGAGCAGCCTGACGTTCCCGACCGCCGACTATAGACAGTAACAGTTGATCTATTAGAATTGACGTGTACCAAGAGTTACAAATCATATAGAAAAATATACACTGGTTTCAGAACAATATGATTCTTATGGTATTTAGTAGAGATGAGCGAGCACTAAAATGCTGGAGTGCTCGTTATTCGAGACAAACTTTTCCTGATGCTCGAGTGCTCGTCTCGAATAAGAGCCCCATTGAAGTCAATGGGAGACTCAAGCATTTTTCAAAGGGACCATCGTTCAGGAATAAAATGTGTTTAATTGAAAAAGAATGTCTTCTGATAAGTTAGCAAATGTATGCAAACATCTGCAATCTATTCTTCACTGTTCCGCGCGTACATTATCTCCTGACAAGTTAGCAGATGTGAAGAACAGTGAAGAATAGAATAAAAACAGTGAACACAGTGAACACAGGATCATTTAAGTGAAAACACAATGAAAAACACAGTGAAGAATAGATTACAGATGTTCGGCACATCTGCTTACTTGTCGGGAGATACGCGCGGAACGGTGCGAACAAAATAGCATGTGAAGAACACTATATATGTGTGGGAAGAACACATTGCAGATGTTTCCATACCTCACCCTCTATGCCCTTCCCCCCTCTCCTGGTGAACCTCTCTTATAACTTGTCCTGTCATCTCTTATCTGCAACTTTCTTTCTGAGCTTTCAGCAAGTGTCTGAGACCTCGGGATCTTCTCCTGTGAGACCCCCATTCACACATAGCGGATTTACCTGATTGCAGGGTCTGGAGTCTCCCCGATGTCTCTGTCCTTAGTGCTGTTCTCCTGGATGCGCTGTCCCGGGATCCGCTCCTCTTCTTCAACTGAAGTCTCCCCGATCTCTCTGCCCTTTCCGATTACTATGCCCGTCCTATGTCTCTGTGTCATGTTCCCCGATCTCATCTGTTCCCATCCCACGATGCTCTGTTCACTCACAGAGATGTATGTTTCACTCCCCGCATGTCTAATGTTTCAATTCCCGATGTCTCTGTCCTGATCCCCGCATGTTCTGTTCTGCTCCTCAAATGTCTCTTGTCTGCCCCTGTGTCTCTGTGGTTTGTTGCTCCCCGCTGTCTATGCTGCTGCTCCCCGACTGTATCTGCCCTCCCGAGTCACTGTCCTGTTCCCTGATTTCTCTGTCTTCCTCCCAATGTCTATGTTCTGTTCCCGATGTATAGGTCCTCCCTTATGTTATTTCTGTCCCCAATGTCCCTATGCTGTCTCCGGATGTCTTGTGCTGTCTCCCGATGTCTTTGTGCTTGTCTTCCCGTTGTTTGGTTGCGTCTCCGAGTTTGTGCTGTCTCCCGATGTCTCTGTTTCACTGTCCCGATGTCTCTGATTTCACTCCCGAAATGTCTCGGTTCACTCCACGAGTGTCTCAGTGTTATCGCTCCCCATTGTCGTCTGTTTCGCTCCCCGATTGTCTCTGTCCCGTCCCGATTTCTCTGTTTCCACTCCCCGATGTCTCTGTTTCACTCCCGACTGTCTCTGTTTTTCACTCCCCGATCTCTGTAACCGCTTCCCGAGTTTCTCTGTCCCGCTCCCACGAGGTCTCTGTCACATCCACGATGTCTCTGTCCTGCTCATCGAGTATCTGTCCTGCTCACTGATGTCTCGTGCTGCTCCCTGATGTCTCAGTCCGGACTCCCCGATGTCTCTGTGCTGCTCCACGATGATGTCTCTGATGCTGCTCACCTGATGTCTCTGTGCTGCTCCCCACGATGTCTCTGTGCTGCTCACCGTAGTTCTTCAAGTATGTTATGTACACATATTATTTGTTCTCACAACTCTTTGTTCCGCACTGTTCTGCGCGTATACCCCGACAAGTAAGCAGATGTGCGCAACATCTGTAATCTATCTTCACTGTGTTTTTCACGGTGTTTTTCACTTAATTGACGGATCCGTGTCCTCCACTGTGTTCACTGTTTTTATTCTATTCTTCACTGTGTTTTTTTAATTAAATACTCGATCTCGAGCAGGGGAAATACTCGTTCGAGCAACGAGCCGTTTCAAGTATGCTAATACTCGAACGAGCATCAAGCTCGGACGAGTATACTCACTCATCTCTAGCATTTAGCTTAAAAAACAACTTTTTCAGAATCTCATTAAATATTTCTGAAATTTTAAGGTAGATATATTTTACAGTGTATTTTTTGTCTTTGAACCAACTGTATAGTAAAACTCATACAATTAATTTTGTATAAGAAGTGCAAATTGATGGACAATGCATTGTATATAATACATTGAGCATCTTTTCTACTATCTCCTTTGTCGTGGACATCAGTAGTATGTGTATATATTCAGTTGGGGCTAAATGCAGCAAAAGATGATCATATGACTGTTGTGTAAGTCAAGTGTTATGTTTTCAAAGCTGTGTTAAACCTTCAGTTTTTCTTTGCTGATGCAGAGACAACACGGAAGGAAAACAGACACAACAGAAACAAAATGCAATGGATGTGCAACGGATACGGACCAACATCAATGTGTAACTAAGTTAGATTAACATACTATAGGCACCCTCCACATCTCTTCATTGTTTGCGCTCTCTATACTTCCTCTATATTTATAATGCCTCATCACTTTTATTGTTTTATTTTAAGTAGAATCAAACAACCCATTGAATTTAATTACTGTAAAAAAACATATTATTATCACCAATGAGTTAAGCCACCATGAAATTCCCCAACATCATGGTGAGGCAGGGGGTGTATGAAGAGGGCTCAATGGTAGAGCTGCCAGCTACATGTAACAGACGGTGGCGCGTGGGTGTTGCCAACTTGGTTGTGATCATTGCTCCCCATGATGTCATCGGGGATGCACGATCAGTTGCCATGACATTTCTGTCATTTCTGAAGATCTGATACATTGTTACAGTGATACAATGGGGTTTATTTACTAAGGGTCCTGCGGCCGCATTTTCGTCTGGTTTCCCGACTATACAGGGATTTGGCGCATCAGCGATGGATTTCATGTGACAGATATCGGGGGCAGGCAGCCGGGCGATCCATTGGATTCGGACAAACTGCAGGATTTAACATTTAAATTGTGTCGCAAGCCAAGCACTTACATGCATCGGGAAGAAGAAGGTGAACTCCGGCAGACCTGATCAGGGAAGCCACAGATGCAGGATGTTGGGCGCACGATCGTAGTGAATCGTGGCAGCTGTGCATTCTCATCGGGGATCACACCTCGGGCATCACGCAGGGACTGGTAAGTAAATCTGATCATGTGCAAAATCCCCATATACTACTATACTGTAGTATAAACTTGAAAAGGATGAGGGTCGCACTCTTGCTTGTTGGTATCAAAACACTTTAAGCTTTATTCTTGCATGGATACAGCAGTTACAACATGAAACAGTATCTGACGCGTTTCTGACCTTCTCGGTCCTTAGTCATAGATAAAAAGTGATTGTGGTGAGGGAGACATTTATACTCTAGATACCGGAAATGGTAAGATAATTAGCAGGTGTATGTGTCTCTGGCTCACCTCAGACACTCTATGTTAATACAATAAAAAACATTGTGGTATAAAACAAAATGTAATAACGTATTCCAGAAACACAAACAATAGTTTGGGATTTTAGTAATTGACTAACAAGTCATTTCTCACATTGAATCCTTTGGGATAGATACAATCCATTCTTATGGTATTTAGTAGAGATGAGCGAGCACTAAAATGCTGGAGACGAACTTTTCCTGATGCTCGAGTACTCGTCTCGAATAAGAGGCCCATTGAAGTCAATGGGAGACTCAAGCATTTTTCAAAGGGACCATCGTTCAGGAATAAAATGTGTTTAATTGAAAAAGAATGTCTTCTGATAAGTTATCAGATGTATGCAAACACCTGCAATCTATTCTTCACTGTTCCGCACGTACATTATCTCCTGACAAGTTAGCAGATGTGAAGAACAGTGAAGAATAGAATAAAAACAGTGAACACAGTGAACACAGGATCATTGTGGCTCAATGGTAGAGCTGCCAGCTACATGTAACAGACGGTGGCGCGTGGGTGTTGCCAACTTGGTTGTGATGATTGCTCCCCATGACGTCATCGGGGATGCACGATCAGTTGCCATGACATTTCTGTCATTTCTGAAGATCTGATACATTGTTACAGTGATACAATGGGGTTTATTTACTAAACCTGCGGACGCATTTTCGTCTGGTTTCCCGACTATACAGGGATTTGGCGCATCAGCAGTACAATTGATTCGTTATTTTTTAAAATAAATACTTTTCATAGAGGTGGAGAGAATCCCCTTTTCTATGGGAATCTATCAATAATTTCTTTGCCAGAGGCTTATTTGTGTTTGCTGTACTAAATGGACTAATTGCCAAACAATACACCAGTAATTAAAACCTGGGAGGTCCAAGGACTGTAACATTTACTAGTCAATGTTGTGCTTGTAAACCTACATTCACAATGTGTGTCTAACACCTCATCAGATCCAGGTCTGACCCATGTATCACCAGATTTCCCCCAGAATTGTAGCTAAAACATACAATCATCTATTCCCTAATGCTACATCAGCAATTAGGCACATATTTGCTAAAGTTAGATTTATCTAGCTTAGTTACCAAATGAAGGCACATAGTGGGATACTGAATATTTTAATAAAGTAAATGTCAAAAATAATGTGTATTTTTTACCTTATTGATCTATGTCCTAACAAATTCATTATTAACAATTGTGCACTATTTACATATTTTTGCCCATAGTTTCCTTTATAATTCATTATAATGTGTTACTAGGGTTCGGTAGACAAACACCTAAAACTCTGGTTACGAATTCTGAGTTTTCACTGAAACACATCTGTGTGCTTCACTCAGGTGAAATCACTCTCCGCAGCCTTGTAATAGAAGACAAACACAGTGTTCATTGAAAATACCAGATAATCAACAACACATAAAAAAAGGACTCT
>CM033644.1:95804279-95823420 GCA_019512145.1 Engystomops pustulosus
TTCATTGAAAATACCAGATAATCAACAACACATAAAAAAAGGACTCTAATTGCACACATAAGGGTATATGCATATACATTGAAATAATTGTATATAGCATTCCCCCTCCCCCCTTCCTTTTTAAATAGTAGGACAAGGAGAAAGTGCTAATGGTATAGTATTGTATAAATAAGTGGTGTATGCGAGAGGTGGAGATGTGCTCACCGTCTTAGGTGGTGCTTGTATAGTAAAAACACTATTCAAAGTATTAAGCAAACCAGTCAACCAGTGCTACCTTCAGCAGGTCGAGATCATCTGTCTTCGGTTGGCACACTGGACAGGATCTTATTAGTTGAATTTCATATATGGTCTGTTTGAGTGGTGCACTCAGTGAAAATAGGAAAACAAAGAAGTTGTTGGATAAATTTTATCTAGATTTAGAATCTTAAGGACTCAATGGGGCACATGTATCATAGTGTCAGCTAGCCAAATTGTCTAATTTTAGCGACTTTTGCCGTTTTTGCGCCACTTTTGTGATTTTAACTCTGTTCTTTTTCAAGTACGCCTTGGTCTGCACCTTGTGCAGTGTGCCTGCTTTTGTGCCATTTTTGCGGTCCACGGCAGGTCCAGGGCAGGTGCAAAGGATTTTTTTTTTCATGGACCTGATTTTAACATGTAAATCGGAATTATTTCACATGCTTTAACTGTTTAATATTTTGCACAGTAGCCTCTTTTGTCAAAATTTATTTATTTATTTATTTTTTTATTGGTTACTTCTAAGGTTGAGGTCACACGTAGCAGTTTAATTGCATTTATAATGCGTTTTGAATATTATTACAACAGCTGAGGAGAGGTGATTTGCCTTATTTCATTACTATTAACATTTGCGTTTACAAAACACAATATAAACGCCATGCTAACGCATGTGTTAACATTGCGTTCACTATGCGTTTAACAAATGCAGTACACTATATATTGTCGTTTTGTAAACGCAAAATGTCCTCCCAACTCAGCTTACCATGAAATAGGCAAATCACCTTCTCACTGTGTTAATAGTCATTCCAAACGCATATAAATGCCCATAAACCCATGTACGTGGACCTCAACCTTATGAAAGTAACCAATAAAAAAATAAATTAAATAATTAAGTTTTGACAAAGAGGCTACTGTGAAAATAGTTAAACAGTTAAAGCATGTGAAATAATTCCGATTTGACATGTTAATACCAGTCCATGAAGACAAAACTCCTTTGCACCTGCCTTGTGACACCTTCCGTGGCCGCAAAAATGGCACAAAAGAGGCAAGCACTGCACAAGGTGCGACCAAGGCGACTTGAAAAAAAACGATTTAAAATCACAAAAAGTGCGAAAAAACGGCAAAAGTCCCGACTTAAAAATTGAAAATTTGTAGCGGACCTATGATACAGGCCCAATATGAGTCTTAAATCTAAAAAGCTCGATAAAATTTTCCAACAACTTGTTGTTTTGACTATCTGTCACTGAGGCACCACTCAACACAGCCATTACTGAAATTCCACTAAAAGACCTGTCCGGTGTGCCAACCGAAGACAGATGACGCGACACTGATCTGAAGGTACACTGGTGAGACTGGTATGCTTAATACTCTTGAATGTGTTTTGACGTGATCCAAGCGACCACTAAGAGGCCGAGCACATCTCCACCTCCATCGCATACACCAACTTATTTATACAGTACTTAACCTATAACCATTAGGCACTTTCCTCTTGTCCTACTATTTAAAAAGGAAGGGGGGGAGGGGGAATTTGCTTATCTAGCCATGTATCTTCAATATGCATGCTATGCATAGACCCTTATGTGTGCATGAGAGCTCTTTTTATATGTGTTGTTGATTATCTGGTATTTTCATAGAACCCTGTGTTTTGTCTCAGTTACAAGGCTGCGGAGAGTTGATTTACCTGATTGAAAAACACACAGATGATGTTCAGGATGAAACGTCAAATTACAGCCAGAGTTTTAGGTGTTTGTTTAACCGAACCCTAGTATAACATTATAATGACATATAAAGGAAAACTAGTGGCAAAAATATGTAAATAGTTTGCACAATTGTTAATAATGATTGGTTAGGACACATAGATCAATAAGGTTAAAAAATACACATTATTTTGACATTACTTATTAAATATTCAGTATCCCACTATGTGCCTTCATTGGGTAACTAGCTAGATTAAATCTAACTTTGCAATAGTGTCCTAATTGCCGAGTGTCGCATTAGGGAATGATGATTGTATGTTTTAGCTACAATTCTGGGAGAAATTTGGTGATTACATGGTTCAGGACTGGATCTCGATGGGCCCCCCGGTGTTGAGCCACCATTGTGAATGGTAGCGTTTACATACAGCACAACTATTGACTAGTAAATGTTTACAGTCTCTGGCCGGACCTCCTAGTTCAATTACTGTTGGATGTTTGGCAATTAGCATTTAGTCACAGCAAACACCCAAATAAGCACTCTGGAAAAGAAAAATATTGATAGATTCCATACCGAAAAGGGGATTTCCTCCCATCTATATGAAAAGTTTATTTTAAAAACTAACGAATCAATTGTAATGAAGTTTGTCAATCAAATGTCATTTATCTCATTAACCCCTTGAGGAAACACGGGGCCCTGCTTTTCTATTTTACTCCCCACTTCTTATTTATTTTTGCTACTAGAGCCCCCCTGTATAAAGGCCTGGTTTCTATGTAACAAAGTCGTAATCTTCGTGCAAAGGGTATTTAATATCCCATGCCGTGCACTGGGCAGCTGGAAAAAAATTCAAAATGCAGTTAATTAACAAAAAAACAAAAATTACAAAAAGTAATTCTTAATTTGGTGGTTGATTTCAACTTTTAGGTTTTTCTTTTACTTTTTGTACTTTAACAATAGATTGATGTAGATAGATATCACCATAATCACTGCTATACTACAGTATAGTAGTATATTGGGGATTTTGCACATGAGACCAGATCTACTACCAGTCCTGCGTGATGCCCGAGCCCCCCCCCCTGTGTCGATCCCCGATGAGAATGCACCAGCTGTCCACGATATTCAACTACGATCGTCGCGTCCCAACATCCCTGCATCTCGTGAGTTCCACTGTCAGGTCTGCCGCCCCGCCAAGTTACGATGCCACTCTTCTCTTCATTCCCGATGGCATGTAGTGTGTGCTTGGCTGCGACACAATTACGCAAAGCTTAAGCTCCTTGCACGTTTGTCGATGCCAATGGACTCGCCCGGCTGCATGACCCGACCCGATCATCTGTCCAAGTGAAATCCATCGCGATATTCGCCCAAATCCCTTGCTATAGTCGGGAACCAAGACGAACGATGTCCGATTTAGTAAATCCGACCCATTGTACACTGTAACCAATCTGTATCAGATCGCAGAAATGAAGAAATTTCATTGGCAACTGATCGTGCATCCCCGTGACATCATGGGGAGCAGATGACTCCCAACAACGTTCAGGCAACACCACCGCGACCACCGTTCTGTATACATTAGCTGGCAGCTCTACCATATGCGCACTCCTCATAACACCCCCTCGCCTACCATATGTTGGAACATTCATGGTGGCTTAACTATGGTGATAATAATATGTTTTTTAGCATTAATTAAATTCAATGGTTGTTTTGATTCCTATTTAAAATTATAAACAATTAAGAGTGATAACCGGCCATCTATAAATATAGGGTACAGTATTAGAGAGCGCAAACCCTAAAAAAAGAGATTGGAGGTGCCCTATAGTATGTTTAATTCTAACTAGTACACAATTGCGATGTTCGGTCGCGTATCCAAGTTGCACATCATCCTTGCCATTTTGTTTCTTGTTGTGTCTAGTTTTCCTCACCTCCCCGCTTAGCTCTGCCATACAGCAAAGGAAAAATGACAGGTTTAACAACGCTTTAAAACATAACACTTGACCTTAACAACAGTCATATGATTCCATCTTTTTGCTGCATTTAGCCACCAACTTAATATATACACATACTACTGAGTCCACGAGCAAAGGACCCCCCCCCCCCCCCGACGATAGTAGAAAAGAAGAGCTCACGTGAATTATCTACAGGCAGATGTATCATCAAAGTTTTACCCCACCCCACAACTCTACCCCCCGGCATGCTAACGCATGTGTTAACATTGCGTTCACTATGCGTTTAACAAATTCAAATGTTAACAGTAATGTAATTAGGAGAATCGCCTCTCCTCAGCTGTTGTAATAGGTTTCAAAATGCATTAAAAATGCAACATGTTAAATCCAAAATTAACAGTAGTGTCCACTCCTGTATATAACCCCCTCACGTGGCTTGTGTCCACTCTTGTATATAACTCCCTCACATGGCTTGTGTCCACTCCTGTATATAACCCCCGAACATGACTTGTGTCCACTCCTGTATATAACCCCTCGCATGGCTTGTGTCCACTCCTGTATATAGCTCCCTTACGTGGCTTGTGTCCACTCCTGTATATAACCCCCTCACGTGGCTTGTGTCCATGTGGATTTGAGACATTTGTAACAAATATTTTCAAAAAGAAGCCTTGTGCCTGCCAGGATAGGAAAAACTGAACATGTATCACAAGACAGGATCATACATAAGGTGCAAAAACTAGCCTCCAAGGGGGATATTTATCATATGCTGGAGCTCGTGCGCCAGCGTATGATAGCCCCACCGCTGCAAATTTGCAGTCCGATACACCTAGAGGCTTCTGCCTTTTGATGTATCGGGCTGCCAGCAGCGCAGCGCTTATCCTACACCAGGTAGGGCCTGGCGTAGAAAAAAAAGCAGCCGGCGACTTTTCACGTATGAAAAGTCACCAGCAGCAGCGAGTGCGCAGGCGCGGGGACAGTAACGCCCCATGCCTGCCCACTCCCGTCCGGCCGCGCCCTCTGCTCGGCCGGCTGTGCCCCCCCTTCATGCCCCTTTACGCCCCACTGGCGTGAAGGTGGCGGATTGGGGAAAATAGTCGCAAAAGCTAGCAATAAGCTAGCATTTGCGATTATTTCAGGGCCTCTGAGCCACTGGCAGTGCACAGAGGTCCTGATAAATATCCCCCCAAAAGTCTCTAAAATGCACCTCAGAGAGACCAAACTATGATTCCTTTATTTACATAGCACACACAGATTACGCAGCGCTACACAGAACTTGCCAAATTCGTTCCTGTCACCATGGGGCTCACAATCTAATCAATATCAGTATGTTTTGGATGTGGGAGGAAACTGGAGGAAACCCATGGCGACACAGAGAGAACATACACACTCTTTGCAGATGTTGAACTGGATGGGACTTGAATGCTGCAAGGATGTAGTGCTAACCACTGAGCCACCATGCTGCCCACTATAACTGAATAAAAAGATAATAAATACCATAAATAAACATTTAAATTAGTAATTTCATATAGAATGGTTAGTTATATTCCTATTGGTATTGATAAATAATATATTTAAATTCTAGTGCTAAACTTAAATAGAATGTATATGAAAAAACAGTCAAGACAAGTTGCAAATTACTCAAAATGGTGGTATTGTCGCAGCTGTTGTAACTGCTTTTGGCATCTACGGTTTGGATACAGGAAAAATAGTTCAGACTGAAAGACTATCTAATGAGGTAATATGATAAAGGAAACGTGTTCAGATTAAAATCAAATATCTTTACAAAAGTTATAGAGAAGGTGGCCTTATGATTCCAAATTTTAAGTTATACTTCCTTGCAGCAAGGGTTCTATTTTTTCAGTATCATTTGTCTTTATTTTTTCCAAAACTAAGGGTAACAACAACTTTTTGAAGCATGTGAATCAGGCCAACTTGTAGTTGGACGGGCAAAGAATTTTCTGATATGTGTATTGATTAATCAGATTTGGAATACAGTCAAGCAGATTGGTGTAGTGACGGGTGCATTAGAATGTACTGGAATATGGCTCAACAAAAATTTAAAGGAATTATGGAAAATAATAGATGTTAGCATTTGGAAGTTACTGGGTGTCACTAGATTGAATCAGATATTTAAAAATGGGATGTTAATTTCATGTAATGATATTCAAGGATTTTTGGGGGTGGAAGTAATATTCCCTTTTTTATTTGCAGGTTATTGATGTTCACAAAAACAAGACTATAGAAAAAAATTAACTTGTGAAAATGAGTTTTTGAAAATGGAAAATACACAGGATATAGTTTTTAACTCTATGACTCAATAGATCTCGGAGTCTGTTCACTTATCTCAGACTCGCTGACATTTGTCTTTATTTTTTCCAAAACTAAGGGTAACAACAACTTTTTGAAGCATGTGAATCAGGCCAACTTGTAGTTGGACGGGCAAAGAATTTTCTGATATATGTATTGATTAATCAGATTTGGAATACAGTCAAGCAGATTGGTGTAGTGAGGGGTGCATTAGCATGTACTGGAATATGGCTCAACAAAAATTTAAAGGAATTATGGAAAATAATAGATGTTAGCATTTGGAAGTTACTGGGTGTCACTAGATTGAATCAGATATTTAAAAATGGGATGTTAATTTCATGTAATGATATTCAAGGATTTTTGGGGGTGGAAGTAATATTCCCTTTTTTATTTGCAGGTTATTGATGTTCACAAAAACAAGACTATAGAAAAAAATTAACTTGTGAAAATGAGTTTTTGAAAATGGAAAATACACAGGATATAGTTTTTAACTCTATGACTCTATAGATCACGGAGTCTGTTCACTTATCTCAGACTCACTCAAAAAAAGATTTATTGTAATATTATTTCTTCATCCTTGAACATGAAGCATATAATAATTCAATGTAATTTTATACATAGAATATACTACACCCCCTTAATATTAAGTTGGGACTGTATGAAATTCCTGCTCGCCCGCAATGCGGCAATATGAATTCCAATTATATACATATGATTTGGACCTGCCAGAATATTAGAACTTTTTGGCAGGAAGTTCACAACAAGATGCAGGCTACATTGGGTTCTTCTCTCATCTTCTCTATTGAGATTTTAGTTTAAAATGATTTGTACAGAGATAATCCACCTTTGCTCACAACCCTACAAAAATCATTATCTGCAGGCTTTTGTTAATAGCTAAAGTATTGATTGCAAGAAATTGGATTATACCAAACCAACCCACTCTTACTCATTGGATGGTCCTATCACAAAAGTTAAAGATGTTCAAAAGGACACATTATGATAAAAGAATGAAGTTAAAGTATTGGGAGGATATCTGGTTGTATACAAAATGCAAAAAGAGAAGGGGGATGCACAAAAGTGGCCCATACAAAATATACTTTATTAAAGAAGTAAATCAAATACAGAATTCGAGACACATACAAGATAAAAACAATTAAAAATGTGTCACAATATGGCACAATAACTCCCGATGGGAGAGGGAAACAAGTCCCAGATCCAGGAGCCAGAACCCACACCACTTCCTCAAAAGACCCTCTAGTAACCCCCAATTTCTACACAAAATATGTGAATAGTCCTCAAAATGAATAAATGCAATACCTCACAGAGAGAGACATGTAGAAGAAGCAAAACCGGTCCAAGAACAAAAAATGAAAAATGAATGAGGTAGGTCAGGCGGGGGGGGGGGGGGGGGGGGGGGGGGGGGGGGGGGAGAGAAATGTGGGTGGGAGACCATAGATATCTGGTTGAACTATTGATTTTGTCTTTTCCTCCCCGGGCAGCTGGTTCTTGGGTGCATAAAGCTTGGGTGGGTATGGGATTGTGGTTCCTCTCTTGCCCCTTTTGGTCAGTTTATCGACAGTGTATATTTATGACCTAACTTATTGAAGTTTACTGTTTAAGATAAGTGGATGTATACAGATTAAGGTCATGTGCACAGTTAAGAGTGAAATTAATATAGCAACTGTAATAATGTTTTGTTATGGTATGATACGGTATTTAAACCTTTAGTATCAATGTAAAAGACAAATAAATACATTTATTAAATAATGAAAAAAAGAACGACTACACTGAACTTTTCCAATTGATTGATCTGATCAATATTTGGGCTTCTCGAAGGGAGGACATCAGTCAAAAAAAATCACTAAATGATGGGATTTGTGTTCCACGCCCACAACTGGAAGGGTAGGAGCAACATATACTTTATATACCTACTACACTCCCATGCACTTGTATTTATTTTCTCTAAGAAACACAGTTTTGGAGCATTTGTACTGCAGTTAGCATACACCATTTGTTATAATAATATGTGGCATGCCTGAAATCTAATATTTTACTAGCCTAAGTTTTTATTTTATAAGGGAAAAGATGGTTGTACTGAGGCTTGCAAAGTGTTCAACAAGATTTATTTCTTTACTTGTGCCAATAAACATTTTTCCTTTATTAAAGAGAATGTTTAAAAAATACTTTTTTTTGCATTCCAAGTGCAGAGGTTGATAGCTCTCACATGTTCAACAATCCTTATAAAATGTGTCTTCTGAGTGAAGTGCTAATATGACACCTCAAGGACAGACCCATTTTAAAATGATGCAGAGAAAGCTGAAACTTTAATAAACCACATGCTAGAAATCTTCTGTGCGGTATTGTTTCACTATTCCATCCAGCAGATCTATCTATCTATCTATCTATCTATCTATCTATCTATCTATCTATCTAAAAGTGTAGGAATAGTTCTAAAACAGACCTAGCCTTTTTATTTTGTGTATCCTTTCTATATACAATCACTTCATAAAATATAGAAAACAAGGTAATAAAGTGTTGTGATTCCATCAGCCTTTCTCTCAGAGTGTGAACACTGCTTGACCAGACTTCCATACTGACTATTGGCTTTGACTGAATACTCCTTGGATTACTAATTTTTGTACTTATGTGTATTTCTTGTTGTAATTTTGCCATGAAGGAGGATTCTTTTTAGTTTGCTATTTTATCTTGTCATACCATCTTGGTTTTGATTTGACTTGCTGGCACTTATTGTTCTCCTTTTTCCGTTCCTTAATCTAAGGCTACATTCACACGACCGTATGATTTCTCCAGTCCCGTATTTACGGGCCGTATATACGTGACGTTTTTCATCCGTATGCAGCATGTATGTAACCCGTATTTTATACGTCCCCATAGACTTCTAGGGCATACGGAACTGAAATACGGGAGAAAATAGGACATGCTCTATATTTTTATACGGCCAGTATACGGTACGGTACGGAACGGAGTTAACAACGGCAATATAAATGGTCAGACCTATTGTCCATATCTATCTATCTATCTATCTATCTATCTATCTATCTATCTAAAAGTGTAGGAATAGTTCTAAAACAGACCTAGCCTTTTTATTTTGTGTATCCTTTCTATATACAATCACTTCATAAAATATAGAAAACAAGGTAATAAAGTGTTGTATTCTGTCAGCCTTTCTCTCAGAGTGTGAACACTGCTTGACCAGACTTCCATCTTTGACTGAATACTCCTTGGATTACTAATTTTTGTACTTATGTGTATTTCTTGTTGTAATTTTGCCATGAAGGAGGATTCTTTTTAGTTTGCTATTTTATCTTGTCATACCATCTTGGTTTTGATTTGACTAGCTGGCACTTATTGTTCTCCTTTTTCCGTTCCTTAATCTTACTCATAGTCATTTACGATGGTCATCAAGTATACAGGGACAGTTTCAAGGGTTTAGTATTAGGACTTCACTGCAACATGCAGCAAAGACTTACTGGCTATGGAGAGGGCTCGCCCTGCTAGCCCTCGCTATGCACCGGCACCCGATGTGCACCATACTACTACTACCTTATGATGTATCCATAATCCATGCTAGCTGGTGGACAAAAATACGCCAGGTCCGACCTATAAAAATATAAAAATGGTTATTCCAGGTGGTGAACCTCATAAAAGAAAATAGCACACAAAGGGGGTCATTTACTAAGGGCCCGAATCGCGTTTTTGCAACGTGTTTCCCAAATATTACCGTTTTCCCTGAATTGCCCCGGGATTTTGGTGACGCGATTGGATTGTGGCACATCGGCATGCACGCAACGGAAATGGGGGGCGTGGCCATAGGAAAATCCAACATATTCGGTCCAGGTGGTGAACCTCATTTTAAAAAAATGTGTCACTTGACACGCACTTACCTGCACCCAGCCTAGCTTGGTGAACTCCGGCGGACCTCGGCAAACTTCAGCGCAGCAGCAACACCTGGTGGACATTGGGCTACCTTAGTGAATCGTACTTAGGGAACCTGCCGCTGGATCGCGAATGGACCGGGTAAGTAAATCTGCCCCAAAGTGTCCATTTCAGCATTTGGCAACACATAAACAATTTTATAAAAATTGATTAAAAAGTTGTACAATCTTCAGCATGGTATCAATAAAAATGTCATCACATCCTGCACAAAATTGTAGCTTAAACATTTCTGTACACTAAAGTATGAATAGTAATAGGTGTCTTTTTGTATAAAAAGTTTTCATTCATTAAAATTTACTGAAACCTACACAAATTTGGTATCTCCATGATCGTAATGCTGAGCTTGTAATTTGTGAAAACAACAGTGAAATATGTAAAACAACGTCCACAAAAAATAGGGTGCCAAATTGTTTTATCTCTCATTGACTTTTTTTTTGCAGTTCCCAGTAAGGAAAAAATCCGATAGAATACGTCACTAGAGAGCAGCTGGAAGAGGAGCGAAGAAGTGCATGTTAAAGGCATGCAAAATTATGTAATGAGGGAGACCTAAATGGCTTACAGTATGTGAGACACTCTGGAGCTCCAGAGACAAGTTTGCATATTTTTAAAAAGCATTTTTACTCACCATGGCACAGTCCTGGTGCTTATAAAGATGAGAACCTTGATCAGCATGAAGATGCTGATATGTAATTGAGCTTGGCTCAAAACCACAGTCTCCATTTGGTTGATTTCCTTTAAAGGGTTAAACCCGTCAGTTTTACTATTAAGGATCTTTACTTCAGTCCATATTTTTTAGTCGGAACTGGCTTGTATTCATATTTTATCTTGGAACTTTTATAATCTTTATTTCAAGTATTAAGAGTATATTCTATAAAGTACTTAAGAAATTACCACAACTAATAGTCAGTTATGATGTTTTTAGGGTTTAAAAAAGTTTAAGACAACTTGTTTAGTAATCTGTGTGAAGAAGAACAGCTGTAAAATATGGCTTTGGGTATTTTATACATTTAATGTGTGGAACCTCTATAAAGTTACTTTCAAGTAGGGTAGATTTTGTGGATTTAAATTGCAGCTGTTACTGGGAAAATTCATTTCAAAGGTTTATGCCCGAGAGTCTTCTTTTCTGAAGTATAATATACTATACATTGCAAAAGAGTATGTCAATTTAATATAGATGGATAATGGATCCACATTTTTTTTTTTATAAAAAGTGTAATTTATTTCATTTCTAATTAGATCTTCATTATTAATGTTTTGCAGCATTGAAAATATAAATAGTCTCAACAAAATTATATGAAGTCCTTTCTGCTAGGTTGAAAAACATGCTTCATAACATATGCCTCCTATATAACAAGCCTCTTCAATCCTGTGTAACTATTAGATACTGCCACTACCTCATATTCCTAGTTTGATCCACTTTCTCCTGTCTACTTATCTCTTTCAGTTAAGGAAAAGCATTGTCATCCTATCTGCTTGATGAGTTATGATTTGTGTTTTACTCCTACCTAGTGACAAATTGACCTGTTCAGGTTTGAGATCGCCAAGTTCAGCCAAGTTCTCTAGGATCATTTCTCTCTCTGATGTCATTGGGGATTAAAGATCCTAGGGAAAAAGTTGGCAACATTTAAAGAGTTAATGGGCACTTTAAAGGGTTGACTGCTACTTTAAAGTTCTAGGTACTGATCTGATTGCCAACCCCAAACTTCTGGCTGAAGTCTGAATTCACGGCCCAAAGGCCACACTGTTTGACATGGATCCAAACATTGCAGTTCGGGTCTGCTCATCTTCACTTTCCACCTTCATAATTTGCTTTCTGTTCCACTTAGTAGTGGAACCATTTAGTATTCAGTGCAGTGTAGGGGAACCTTAGAAAAAACAATAAAACCAATGAAAAAAAGGCATTTTTGGAGGAGCTTTTATTTAACAACTTGCCCCATTTTTTTTTGTTCAGCATGATTAGGGAGATACCAAACTTATTTAGCTTTATGGCATATTTCAATAAATTAAAAAAATGCCATTTTCTGATACCTTAACTTTTTTAACACCACTGTTCAGGAAGACGCCAGCTGATGAAGGCTCAGGTGGAGCCGAAAAAACGCGTTTTCCTTGCGTGTTATACTTGATTTATGATGTCTTGTTAAATAAAAGAAGAATATTTGATTTTCACCTACCTCGAAGTGCCGGGATTTTCCTTGTCTATTTGTAACTTTCTTAAGCTTCAGGATATTGTGCATTTTGTTTGTTGTTCTAGGGAACGGGGATAATTAGATTTTTTCTTTTCGATATTTTCAAAATTCTAATTTTTTGTTTTTCAAAATGATAATCTTATTATCCAAATTAGTTACAAACTAATATTTTTCATATCTAGGCTTTGTGCTGGCATCATTTTATACATGTCCTTTTGTTTTATCACAATGCTAGAAAAATCACAAATTGAACACTATTTTATTTCTATAGGGGTTTTGGAAGTTCTGTTAACTTCACCCCTCATACTGTACAACAGCATGTAGTAAGCTTGTTAAACCTTTAAGTTTTTTACATAACTTCAAACAAAAGGAAGGTTTGATTTGAAATTCACTAATATTTATCATTAATATGTTCATTTAGCCCTTAAATTTACCCACATAAACTGAATTAAAGTAAGAAAAGCCTCTAATATATTGTGCAGTTTTTTCCAGTAAGACGACACCCCACATGTGGATGTAAGCCTACTTTCTGGGCACATGTTGGGTCGCAGAAGGGAAGGAGCCATTGAGCTTCTGTAGGGCTGATTTTGATAGAATAATTTTCAGGTGCCATGATGTGTTTGCAGAGCTGGAGGCAGTCTAAGTGGTATTTGGTGCATTTTGTAATGCAATCCAAAGGCTCCACTTATGTTCCAATGTTACGACGTTTTTTCCTTCGCATTCGTAACATGTTTGGAAACACCATGTACCAAAAACGTGCAAATACGAGTGGCGCGCCTTGTTGCATTTTGCAATGCAACTAAAATGTGATCTTAGGTACCACAATCCTATTCCAGCGTATATGGCAGACTTTTTATAGTGGCATTTTTAAACCCCTTGCCACTCTAATGGGCTTTCCATTCTACTTTCAATTTATCGCTCCCACCCACTTTGAAAAAATTAAATAATGTTTTATTTTCCATGTACAGGGCTTATATTCCTGGGTAAACAAATTGTCAAAAAAAACACTTGCAGGTTTGAGAGCTATGATTATTTTAGTTTTAATGGTGGGCTCTCAAAATAGCATTTCTTCTATATTCCTTAGTCACTATGGAATCACAGGGAATTGATTATAGTCTCTTAGGCCTAGAAATAAACTTTTTAATTCTTTTGTAAGGGTCATTTTTTCATTATGAGTGAGACTTCATTGCTACCATATTAGAGACTGGTGCAACCTTTTTCGTTAGGGGTTTACCACCATGAATAAATTGGTTTTCATATTTTGATAGATATGAGTGAGTGAGTGATAGCAAATATGTTGTGTTTTTTTTCACATTTTTTTTTAATTTTTCAAACTATTTATGTTTTCATTTGTTAATGGGGCTTTTGGGACATTCATTTTTGGGACATTTTAATGGATTTATATTATCAAAGTTCAACTTTTTTTTTTAACTTTTTCAAAGGCTGCAGATGCTTAGTGATATGTGATCCTAGTCATACTTTAATAATCAATATATCAGTGCATAGAAGTGTTTGCAATTGAATTGGCTGACCGGCAGACATAGAGCAGGACAATGCCCCAAGACCAGACCCTGAGGGCCTCATTAGGTCCCCCGTGTCCGGCAGAGGAAAGACAGCACCGCATGGCATTGCATGGTACAGTGAGGATGAGGGAGAGAGAGAGCCCTCCTCGCCTTTAATAGGTACACATGCTGTCCTGTGGGATGTTAAGGGGTTTGAAGATGTTTTAAACAGCCAGATCGGAAATCCTCCAATCCAGACTCGTATAGGCATAGATGGGTAAACTGTCTCTGCACTGCGGGGGTCCATGCCCCTTCCTTTAACTGGGTTAGTTAACAGAAAATCCTGTCATTCTATCCCAAGGCCCCTTTGTGACCAACATAGAAACCTATATGGATGGTCTCTTAGGGGGGATTGACTTTTTGTAACCTTTTTTGCCATAAAGTTATTTTTTATCACACCAACCATACTGCATTTTCTATATCACTATATACATATTAAAGGGGTATTTCCAGAAAGACAAGAGTATTAAATATATTCAGCATAACAAAATCACACATTCTCTAATTCCCTCCTGTAAACAAAAATTTAAACCTTTCTCAAACAGTCCTGGTGTTTAAAATTTACGACCTTAAATCTTCTGACTATGGTCATGAATAGCTTCTCTTGTCTGCATGCTGCAGTGCTCGTCTCAATACAAGACCAGCTCAGGCACAGGCACTTCCTCCCAGCAAGCAGCATGCAGAGACTTACTCTATTAGCTAAAGGAAATATTATTATAGCATAGCTGACAGTTTATGGCATAGGTAAGTTAGCAGAGCTGAGAGTGTCATTGTGTTTTATATCCATCTCATGCATCTCATCATTTCTGATGATGCTAGTAGAATGTTCAGAAGCTAAATGAAAGTGTAGATGATCTGAGCACATTGTCAACACACAGCATCTCACAGCACAGATGAATCGTGAAGTATCTGCTTAGAAAACTCTCATACACACTCTGGAATTTTACAATAACCATCACTGAGTCATAGGAGCTTAAACAACAAAAAGTAAAATTGTATATTAAGGAGTTAAAATTCATCTTGTGTAAATATTACTAGGAGATTAAAATTTTAACTTTCTTTCATGGGCAAACCCCTTTAAATATTGGTGTGGTGTCATCATAGAAACCAGCCTGTTCACATCTTAAACACATCTGCAAACCAGACTATGCTTGCACACTACAATCCAATCCCCCATTAAAGCACATAATAGGAACCAAGTGAAACAACAGGAATATAATGTAAGGTATAAGAAATTGTCAAATACTTGTTTGATCAAGACATGATCTGACAGATTAGGGTCAAATGACATTAGAGTTAAGCGCAGAACATATACCATGTCTAACTGTAGCTGGTGTAAGACCTGTGGACCAGAAAAATCATAAATTAGTTTTCTAGCAGCTTAGGAATTTTGAACTATGTTTAACCATGATATTTGAGGATTTAACTACTAAATCTACTGCTACAATGATAAATCATACAGTTCCGACTTACATACAAATTCAACTTAAGAACAAACCTGAAGAACCAATCTCGTACATAACTCAGGACAAATGATATATATCTCATTTATATGGAAATAGTTAAAGTTCACTGATAGTTTGGTTGTGCTTCATATGTTAACCCCTTAACAATGTGAGACTTTCTTTTTTGTGTTTCTAATTGTTGCTCCCCACCTTCAAAATCAAAAACATTTTTCTTTTTTTCTTTTACAAAGCTGTTTGAGGGCTTGTTTTCTGTATAACATATTGTAATTTCCAAGTGAGGTATTGAAGGTTACCATGCATGTACTAGAAAGCAGATTAATGTGGTGAATTGGCAAAAAGCAAGCATTTCAACCATTTTTTGTGGGCTCTGTATTTACATACTCCTGTTTATTCCTTGAATTGGTACATTCACAGGGATACTAGATTTATATAGACATTACTATTTTTTCTTAAATTGAAAAAAAATTTAGAAAAATATCTTCATTTTCTCATGTTCTTACACTTTGAACTTCCCATATTAGAGCATGCAGAGTTACAGCATACAGAGTGTATGGTTTTTTGCGGGTTGAGATGACATTTTCATTGTTTCCATTTCAAGGAATGCACAACCTTATGATAATTTTTTATTAAAATTTAGGTGGGTGGTTAAATTTTTTGGCATTTATATTCTATTCCCATTTTTTACTACTTTTTAACTCCCCAAGAGTATTTTAACCTTTGGGGTCTGATTGGTGTTCTCACATCTACTGCAATAGTGTAGTATTGCAGTATATGGAAGTTTTGCAAGAGACCCTAGAGATCAGGTTGAATGTCAGGCCTGGGAGTTTGGAATTGACTTCCAGCCATCGTAACACCCATTCACCATTTTACTGCCTGCCCCCAAGATGTATGCGATTGATGGCGAGTTCTGGAGACAACTAGCACATGACATGCATCAGATAGCCTTTATTGATCTGCTGCATCTCTGCATGCGCAAAAACACGGATTTTTTTGGCGCACACAGTTTAACACGTCATGCGCCTCATTATTTGTGATATGCAACATATTTGTAGGCAGTTGGAATGTGCACTGGTATGCCCTTGGTTAGGTGCACAGCGTTGTGTTGCGGTACTCATAGTGCAGCCACGACCAAACTGCAGAAACGCTACATAATCACATGTGCAAGCAGTTTATAAATGTGGACCATTGTGTGTATATATAATTATATAAATGAGTGTATGAAAGTGGTGTGATTGTATAAACACAATGTGTAAAAATGTGCATATCTATTTTTTAAGAGGACTGGGAGCCCCATGAAAAAATCTGCTATGGGGCCCAGCCTCTTTAGTTACGCCACTGCATATTGTCAAATTGTATAATTGTCTCCAATAGAAGGTATACACTTATATCTCAAAATTATAAAATACAAACTGTGTGGATAATTAAAATACTTCTAAATGCATATAAAAGTGATTTTGCTATTTTATATTGCATATCCGATGTGAAGTGTACCTAATATGCCTTGTATACTAAGAAAACTCACTATATTAGTATCAAACTATATATTCGACCATGTATTGTTGAGATATATAAATTGTCAATTGATCTAAAGTGTCATAACATGAATGGTTTACAATCTATTTCAGAGTGCAAACCAGTTTATTACTATACATAAAGTGCTGTAGTGGGATAATTATATATATAAAGATGATTCATATACCATATTGGCAATTTATCAGGGCTCTGTGCCCGATTATAGCCAGTATATACCACTCATAAAATACCATACCTTTTCAAGATCTATTTTTGTGGTGAACAGGAGCAGTGTTCTGTAAGTAAATGGTAGTAAAATTTATGATACCACAATCATATTACCGCAGAAAACACAGAACAATGTAAACAATGTAAATAGTCAAATAAAATGTAAACCTTACTAAACCATCATTAAAGATATATATGTATATACACCAACATATACAGAGCCAGGTCTTGCCTATGCACACAGATCTTGTGTCTGCACAGAGCCTAGGTTTGTAGGGACTTTTGATGGCAAAGCCAGGGAACACTCTTCAAAGAATACTTTGTGTCCCATTGTGGTAGTCAATTTGGTCATTTTCTGTGTTGGACTGCCCCACCAACCAATAGTTCAGTTACCAGAAAAATAAATTCAGTGCTTCAGGATATCTGAAGAATGATCTCAGGCATCTAGATTATCTTAAGAAAGGTAATCACGAGAATTAAGGCATCACTGGGCGATCAATAATCAGTAGGTGGATAATGGGAAGTGAAATTGCTTTTATTCACTGTCAGCAGTACAACAAGGTACGAGCAGCAACTTTTCGGCTCAAAATGATGTCCTTTTGTCACGAGAAAGGGACATAGGTAACAGGAGACATATACTACCACAGAAGTGATCACTGATTCATAAATGCACCTCACCCCTGAATTAACATTATTGGGGCAGATTTACAAGCAGTCTGAAAGTCAGACTATTTCCTAGTTGCCCATGGCAACTCAATACAGCTAGCTTCATTTTGGACCAATGCTGCTCATGAAATTTTAAAAGGGTGAGCGTTTGTGATTGGTTGCCATGGCATTGGAAATATTCTGACTTTTCGCAGACACACTGATAAATTCTGCCCCATTGTGTCAGGATGTCATAAACATCTCCCCTATAAATTGCATAAAAGATTATTAACAGAAAACTGGATAAGTGTAGTGCCTATTACCTAACAATGCTAGTGCATACATATTATACAAATTATATTTGTAAACTTTCTAAGCTTTGTAACTTGTTAGGAGGCATACTACTGGCCAAGTGGCACATAATGTGACAAGCGGTGGCAACAAGATATAGTAGAAATAATTGATCCTGCTCACGGTATACTGTATTCGATTCTGTGTCTAAGACTGCTATCGGGACCACGATGAAAAGATGATCTGAATGGAAGGAAAACGCAGTGCCGACACCAGGTGTTTGGGAAAAAACGTAGTTCTTTTATTTCCATCAAAATTTCTTCAGATTAAAATGTAGCAAAAATTAGTAGCAAAGCTGTGGCTTTGCTACTGTATACTGGACATACACAATCAAAAAAATCTTGTAGGGCAGAAAAACCTACGCGTTTACGAGAGTAACCAAACGTCTCTCTTATCTCAAGGCTGATGTTTGAACTAGAAACTGATATATACCTCTTGACACCAACTACTACCACCGCCGTCATGCGTCCAAAAAAGGAATGTGTGAGTCTAATCCTTTAAAAGACACATATGAAAACATAAACAAACAAAAATGCTGCACTAACCATGGGATACCGACTTTGTTGTTGTATTAGGAAATGGCGAGATACTATATAGATACTAACGTATCCGACTAGAAAAACAGATCAAGCGTAAAACTTACTCCTAGTCCCGCTCGACCCGCAATCCCCCGGCAGTGTCTGACAGGCACTCCCAACGGAAAGTGTCTGCAAACGTGGTCCATGTCAACCTGTCAACCGAAATGTGAAAGACTGGACTTGATCAAAATGGATGCCGACAAATAATTTATTCATACACAGTTACACGGCACACAATATTAGGAGCTAGCAATAAAGTATAAAAACAGAGAGTGCCCAAATGCTAATATCAAAAAGCCAATGTAGAGATAGATACATCTGTGTAATAGAAAAAGCTAACACTTAGAGCCATATATATAGTTCCAACAATTAAGGGAACACACATACCTACCATATCGTATGAGTAAACACTAAGTGTAATCCCATACCTGTATTGGCAGCCCACGCTGTACACCCCGACACGTGTTTCCAACCCAGCCA
>CM033644.1:96426605-96686458 GCA_019512145.1 Engystomops pustulosus
GCGGGGTTTTAGATTCAAATTGTGTCGCATCCAATGCACTTACATACACCAGGAAGAAGATGGTGAACTCCGGCGGACCTGAGCGGGGAAGCAACACATGCAGGATATCGGGCGCACGATCTGAATGAATCGCAGCACAGCACATTGTTGTTGCACAATGCACTTTGGGGAACTCCGAGGGACTTGGTAAGTAAATGTGCCCCATTGTATCTTCTTACAATACAATGTATCTAGTATAATGTGGCAGCCAATCAGGAAGAAAGCAGGGGGAAAGGAAAAGAACCATGCATCCAGTGTATTAGTTGTGACCAGGGGAGTTGCTAGGGTCATAAAAGTTCCAGTGCGCGAGCCCCAGTGCATATGTATTAAGCATTTTATTAGTGTCCACTCCTGTACATTATCTCCTCACAAGTTCACCAAATGGTAAGCAAATGTAATAATGCAACCTACTCTTAATACCTGTGGTCTCTACTAATTCCCCCACAATGTGACTTGCACTGAATAATGCCTCCTAATAGAGAACCCCTTTCTAATTGTGCCCCCACACTAAACAATGCCCTCACCACTAAAAAATAACCCCATACTGAATAGGGCCCCTAAAATAGTCCCTACAGCCCCCACACCTAATAATGTCCCCACTGGCCTCAATAAGTACCGTCCCCCACAGCAAGTAATGTCCCCGCAGCCCTAGAAAATTATTTTCTCAAAGCCCCAGGAAGTTATGCACTCACAGTTCCCCCTAATAATGTACCCCCCCAGCCCCTCTGGCAGTATATCGGGTGCATGATGTTTGTGAATCGCAGAACAGCGTTTCAGAAACTCCTCTGGAGGGGTAAGTAAATGTACACCATAGTGGTAGATACTGGTTCTCCTTAGCCCTCCTTATTAATAATCACAGATCATGATATAGTGACATACAGGAGACATCTCATTTCCTTTCTCTTCTGCATGACCAGGGCCACTCTGACATCTACCTGCACCATCTTGTATTTGTTAAAGAGAACCTATCAGATGTATTTGGGACACTAAACCTCCCACAGGTACTTATGGGTGTATATCCTTACCAAGATGTGAGTCCGATGAGGCAAACTGGACTTACATGTGGAACTCTAGGTGCCTCCATTCTCAAGTCTTCAATGAAGCTGGAACAGCATCCCGGCTTCATAGTGCACACTGCGTACCCACAGCACTTGTGCAGTGAAGCGAGGGTGTACTAATCTGGCTTAACTAGCAGCATCAAGAGCCCTGGACTTCATTACCAGGATCTTTCCATGACTCATCTCACAGATCCTGAAAGATCAACTGTAATACATGTGTATTGTATAACAAATAGTTCTGCCTTGGTTAGAACGCTTTGATTACTATTATTTTTATGCCTTATACATATGCATAAGGTGCTTGTCTGAATCCCCAGATACTGGTTCCATAATATTTTGTTTAGGGATTTAGTGTGGAAAAAGGGGTTTCTAGGATTAAGTTGGAAAGGCTGCAGTAATTGAAGGAGGAGGGGGGTTAGCACTATCTAAAGCATGGGCGTACTATTTGATCCAGCAATTGTGAGAAGGGCCCAGGAGGACGGAGCCACGTGTTGCCAAAAGTGTTTGAAGCATTCCTGTAATAGATTACCTCCAATAGATACTATAGAAGCTGGTAAATTCAGGAGGTTGGCTGAAAATTGGGCAATATTTTACTGATTTAAAGGATCTATAGCATGTACACAATATACAGTACTCCTTTTTTGGGTGAATTGTTCTTACTGGAGTGGATACAGAGTTGAAGAGAGAGGGTGGTATTGAAGGCTTCAGGATGAATTTAAACTGCAACATTCCTTTACATCTGGAATGCCCTACAGTCTTACTCATTGACATTGGAGATTGTTTCTTTGAGAGTGTTAGAGGTGCTGTGAGATGGAAGTAATATCTGTTATATGGTGCATTTATGTCTGAGGTTTTTTGGAAATCCCTTGTTTAGTGAGTTTGATCTGCCAGGTTACTATTTGGATGGTATTGAAAGTGTAAATGAACTCAGGCGATTGGTGTAATGGGAGGTGCTGTGCTTCTAGTTGTTGATGGGGAATTGAAGAACGACTGTTACATTAATGGAGTGGTTGAGTGACTGCTTTTGTTTTGTTTTGCAATATGACTTGACTGGTAGAGACTGTGAAAGATAGAGGGGCAGACTGAGGCAGGTGAAGGAGGTTTTTTTTTGGAGTGGGGGGGGGGTGTTTGGTAAATTTACAGCTGCTCTAAATCCTGTTTTCAGCTGTGTTCTTTATTATATACTGTTGTATATCACCATAAAATGCCAAAAGAGTACAAAAATGTTTTTATGTTTCTATGGGAACTACAACATAAATGCCCAAAGCATAAAGCATTTTTGTCAAAAGTTCTCACCACAACTTTTCAGCAGTGAGAAATAGTTCATAAAAAGAGCTCTGAAACCTGCTTCTTCTCTTTTATTTCACATACACAGCCAGGACTTTGATTACACAGAATGAGGATCAGCCGAGCATTTTCCCTGCATGATCTTCAGATAAATGGTCAAAGGAGAAGAGATAGGGCAAGGGGCAGATTATAAATACCAACAGAAAACATATGAGATCACACGTCATACTAAAAGTACCAAAAATAAATTCAAAATATACACCTTTATTAATTCATATAGACAATCAAAAATTGGACATTAAAAACATACACATTAAAACCACAAAAACAAACAGCATGGTGGTGGTCAGTCTAATAACCATAGTAGAAAGTACCACGTGATAATAGTATACAACATCAATCCATAAGTATGAAAATAAGGGCTATACCGGGCACAGAAAATATAAACTCAATATCAAGTCAGACACAATGTCAAAGTAATATACCTGTGCCAAGGGGCAGATTACACAGGTTATAATATTTTTTAAATAATTTATACTCAGCAGTTTTCTAAAATATAGACAACCAAAAAATATTTGCCTGACCCTGGGTTTCGCTTGTAAGTTTCTACCAGGGCTTAAGGCCTCAAGAAATAATTTGTATAGAATCAAATGTAAGCGGAGATGTAATGTAGGCTGTGGAAAAGGACTTGGTGACAGAGACAGTGCGCCCCGAGACTGAACCCCCTTTACAGCTGTTGCTGCCTGATTGCTTTACTTTACACAGGGCAGTAGGGAACAACCAGTTGACATTCCATTCATGCCAAAACGGAGACAAAGGCAAAACAAAAACACAGAAGAATGGTCTCCAGAGCCCAGTCATAACAAAGAGGGCAACATAGTATAAAATCGCAAGTCAGAAGCACAGTTTGAATACAGGCAGAAGGTCAGAAGGCCAGAACACAGAGTACAGCAAATAGGATACCAGGAGCATCCTCCAAACTGGGTCAAATGGGTTTTAGCCTGCTTAAAGGTGCTTTGTAAAAGACAGATTACCTTAAAATTTTCAAAAGCTTTTTCAAAAACTGCAAGAATGTGGGGTTATTTATCATTGGTTTTCCTTGGCTTTTTTGGAGTAAGAAAGTTTCAAAGTAGTCACATTGGGGGTCATTTACTAAGGGCCCGATTCACGATTTCCCGACGTGGTACCCGAATATTTCTGATTTGCGCCGATTTCCCCTGAATTGCCCCGGGATTTTGGCACACGCGGTCGGATTGTGGCCCATTGGCGCTGGCACGCACGCGACGGAAATCGGGGGCGTTGCCAAACAAAACCCGATGGATTTGGAAAAACCACCGCATTTAAAAAAAAAAAAGGGGCGCGGGACTCGTGCTTACCTTCACTCGGTCCGGCTTGGTGAAGATCAGTGCATTCCGGGGAAATTCAGCGCAGCAGCGCCACCTGGTGGATGTCGGAGGAACTACCTTAGTGAATCCCGGCCAGACCCGAATCCACTGCAGAGAAAGCGCCGCTGGATCGCGAATAGACCGGGTAAGTAAATCTGCCCCATTGAGGCTGTTTTGGGACTTTTCACCACTAAAAGTCTCACAGGGCTATTTGCACCTCTGCATTAATCTGGAGTAAGCATAAACTACTGCTAGAGCATCATGCAAAAGCTATATTCATGACTTGAGACTTTAGCAAAAAGTGTCATAGCTACTCTATTCCTCTGCTGGAGACTTTTTATGCATTTTGAGACTTTTGGGTTGTGTTGAAAAAAATTTCCAGACAGAAAATAGACCATAAGAACATTTATTAAAGGGCCAAAGCCACTTTAATGAATCTGATGGACAGCAGAGCTCCAAAAGTAGATATGGAACTGTTCGAAGGAGCCTGTCTTATGATAAATAACCCCCTTTGAATTTATCACTACATAATGTCAAGTAGGCAATTTTTCTATATAAAAGTATACTTCCAATAGTGGAAACAATATCTACTTGATATCTGTCAACATACTATTTAATAGCCATTTGCCTAGAAATGTTATACTACTTACTGAAATGCATGCCAAGTGAAGTGGTGTATTTGACAGTTCATCTTTTTCAGTCAGATCCACTTTGTTCTCTTTGATTAGGATTTCTACATTTAGTAAAGAAAAAAAACATGATTTAATGTTATAATGTATAAAGCAAGCCATGCCTATATTACAATAGCATATTTTCATAGCGACTGTTCAGGGTATTTCTTCTGATACAATCCCTTTTTACAGCGCCACATGATAAGAAAATGACAGGATATGGTGTCCTGCTGGACCCAGTGCTGGGCTGTATTTTTACAGCCAAACCCTTGCACTAACTGTTTAACCCCTTGGAAACAGCAGTCAAGCATGGACTGCACTGCACTGCAAGTGGGTGTAGAGGGAGAGACCTCGTAGCTGCAATTGTCGGTTACCAATAATGTCACATGGCAGGACAAAGTAATAAAAATCTGGCCTTTCCTGGATTTCCTCTCCGCTCACTGCGATATTCCTCTATATTGTTTTCTGTGGTCTTACACATTTTAAACTCCAGGACTTCTTCCATGCATCCCCATAACTGGGAACTCTCTACCAAAATGTGTCAGACTATCTTTAACCTTCTAAACAAAATCTAAAGAACCCATCGGTTAAGGATTGCATAGAATATGCAATAACTGTACTGCCATGCTCCCTTACCTTGTGCATCCAACAACAATTCCATATATAAACCCTAGATTGTGAGCCCTCACAGGCAGGGTCTTCCTTTCACTTGTTCCTGATCAATGTAGTTTTTGTATTTTGTACTGTATCATTTATTTTGCTGCTAAAAACTAGAATTCACAAGACCAAAAAACAAGACCTCATACAATTATGTAGATCTAAAAACTTATGGCTTACAGAAATAGCCTAGTCATTAAGGTGGAAAACAGGTGCAGTGTTAAAGGGCTGAATTGACTTTTGAGGATCACAATAATTATAGTCTTTCCTTAGGAGGGGCCAATGACTTCATAAGATCATCTGGGGAAGATCTGGTACTCTACATCACTGCTAAAAAGCACCGTGGCATTTCCATTGTTAAAACTGCTCTTTGCACATTCACAACCAATGGTTACTGGAGGCTAATTAACTTGTTTAATTGAAGCAAACAACGAAGAGGCCCTTTTAAATATTATTGCTGGAGAGACTCACCAATTTGATGGTGGACATTTTATTAATGGGGGGCTGCTGCTGGATGTTTTATCGAAGAGTAGTTGCAGCGTTTCCCACACTTGGCTTATACTAAAGTCAATGGGGCACATTTACTAAGGGTCCGAACGCCGCATTTTCGTCGTGTTTTGCGATTTTTTTCCCGTTTTCCCCTGAAATGCCCCGGGTTTTTGGCGCACGCGATTGGATTGTGTCGCATCAGCGGCGGCTTGCATGAGACACAAATTGGGGTGCGTGGATGTTGGACAACCCAACTGATTCGGACAAACCGCAGAATTTAAAAAGCAAATTGTGTCACAAGATCAGCACTCACAGGCACCGATAAGAAGAAGGTGAACTTCAGCAGCGGAAGCGGTACATGCAGAAAATTGGACTCACGATCTTAGTGAATAGCGACAGACCTGAATCCTCGTCGGACAATGCACGGCGGGGAACGCTACGGGACGGGTAAGTGCCCCAATAAGTTTGGTACCTCGGTTTATACTCAAATGTATATAATATTTTCAAATATCGGAGCACGGACCTTAGTGAATCCCGGCAGAACCCAAATCAGTGTCGGAGAACCCGCTGCTGGATCGCGACTGGACCGGGTAAGTAAATGTTCCCCATAGTCTTTTAGTACACCTGCTAAATAATCTTATTACTTTAACTCTGTTTCTGACCATGGTTTTATAAAAAAATGTACTGGATCATTGTTTGTAATACATACCTGCAGCCTGTAAATGGCCTTTCGCAACAGCAGTCATAAATGGTGTCTTGCCTGAAAGATCCACAACATTCACATCTGCATTAAAACTTAATAGCAGCTGTAGACATTCCAAGTGATTTCTGAAAGCTGCTGCATGAAGAGGAGTTCTAATGGAGATTAAATAAAATACTAAAATGTGATGTGTTTAATTTAATGAATAAATTAGAATCATTAACATGCTACAGTATATGCAATTTAATATATTTTACATTGGCTACACTTTATCATTTGCACCAAAATAAAAATTACAATTGTAACTATTTTCATTCTAAAATAAGGGCTAATCCTGCTAATGCATACATCTGCTTTTATCGTCAGTGCCTGTTTTGAAGTGTCCATGATGCATCTGTTTTTTACTGATCTCATAGACTTCATCAATGCAGGCAAAGTTTGCAGTGAAAAGCAGAAAAGAATAGAATACGTTGTAAAAAATAAAGTACCCCCTTATATACAGGCGGTCCCCTACTTAAGAACACTCGACTTACATACGACCCCTAGTTACAAACGGACCACTGTATATTGGTGATTTATTGTACTTTAGTTCTAGGCTACAATAAACAGATATAACAGTTATGACAGGTGTCTGTAATGAAGCTTTAGTCTTAATCCTTATTCTTATGACAACCCAACAATTTTAAAAGCCAATTGCCACAGAGACCAAAAAAGTTCTGGCTGGGATTACAATGATAAAATATACAGTTCCGACTTACATACAAATTCAACTTAAGAACAAACCTACAGACTCTATCTTGTATGTAACCCGGGGACTGCCTGTATACAATTCTCAAAAAACTAAACACTAAAATACCACATCCTAGATCTCAATTAATGAAATATTCCAGCTCCAATTCTTTATTTATTAAAAATTGCAATGTGTTGAATTAAAAGTCAAACTGAATATCCCATGCAGGTCTGGAATCATACTCAAAATCAAAGTGGAAAATTAAATTTCTTTTGAAATTCCTCAAGACAAGAAATGAGTCTTGGTAGTGCATGTGGCCTCCAAGTATTCCTGTGGCCTCCCTAATCAAAGTGGAAAATCAAATTTCTTTTGAAATTCCTCAAGACAAGAAATGAGTTTTGGTAGTGCATGTGGCCTCTGAGTGTCCATATGACCTCCCTACAGTGCCTAAGCATGCTCCTGTGGAGGCAGTGGATCTTCTCTTGTGGGACCCCCTTCCGCACATAGAGGATGTGCAATGTGACATTGGTGAATGGAATGAGACTTCATGTCCTAAATGTACATAGGACTTAATCCATAACACCCATACCATTAATTCATCAATTCATCAATTGCATCATGTGGGAGCTGCTGACACACTACATCCACATGTTGCCTTGCATTGTCATGCATCAGAATGAACACAGGGCCCTTTGCACATGCATATGGTATCACAATGGGTCAGAGGGTCTCATAATGGTAGTCGGAGTACTTCTAGCACATGGAGTGGCCTGCAAAGAAAAGCTTCCACACAAGATTTCAGACCAACTGCCAAACCGGTCTTGCTGGAGGATGTTGCAGGCAACAGAATATTCTGCACAACATCTCCATAATCTTTGAGAAATTAGCTATGGTCACCATCTACAAAATACTCGGTTACAGGAGTTGTCTTTGTAATTGCTAATTTTTTTTGAGCATTATATAAGAACTTAATAAAAAATCTGGACCTTAGAAGGTCTTAATGGGTACCCTTATGGGTAAATACTACTTAACATATACATTTGAAGACAAGAGATGTCAACCATAAAACTTACTGTCCCTTTATTCAGAACACTGCAATGGGCACCACAGCAGGAACAATTGACTGGTTCAAGGTTGCTGGTTGGATGTTGTTTGGCAGGAGTTGCTCACAGCCTGGTATAGGTAGCTTCAGTAGCAGGGTTCGGAGGCAGACCCTGGTATATCTCAGGGTCCTGCTGCAACAGACCTGGTCTGCAGGCCGTGTGCTGAGATGTTTGCTGTTCCTCAGCACTCCCAGGAAAGAAGCAGAACTTTCCACACCAAAGGTTTATATAACTTTTGGGAGTGTCCAGCTCATTATCCAACCAGTACCTCTGTACAATATTACAATAACAATACATTTGATTGGCTACAATAATTAACATTTCTCTAAGGCAGATATTAAGCAGCTACACTACCATTTCTAGACATTGGAGGTCTCCCTGAGTTGATCTGGCTCAAAAATCCCTATTAAATACATTACATACAGTTTAGTTTTACAATACACTGCATTGGCCGGGGTGTTGCACATTTTAAAAAAAATTAAATGAAATGCAAAATTGTGTGAAAAATTAAGTGTAGAATAATATTTCTTCCCCATGATGAAGTCATACAACATTTATTTTTGAACTGCTGATTTCTGTTTAACCATCAGAACCTCCCCCCCAAAAAAAAAACTATGAAAAGATAAATTCCAAAATGGCACCAATAACCAAAGTCTTTTAACTATGCAAAAGATTCTCCGGAATTGTACTGAACTGATTAATAAAACCGCTAAGAAAATGATCAGAATTGTTTTTTAGCCACCCCCCCCCCCCGCCAAAAAAAAAAATATTAAACCTTATAACATGTTGGTCACTGAGGGTTTATTTGTAGTCTTACCTTCCCTTCTTGTCTTTGCAGTTGAGAATGCTTGCATCTATTGATCCAATTAGCAATGCAGCACAATTTTCATGATTGTTAATTCTGAAAAATACATACATATATAGAATAAGGAAAACCAATAAACATATGTATGCTTAGTAATATATTTAAGTGTAAGGCCCCTTCACACAAACACTGGTGTGACAGATATCAGTCTCCATAGCCGCAGAACGGTGAGCACACAAGTCTATCTACTGTACCATTGATAAGAAAAAGATAGAGCATGCTCCATCTTTTCCCATATGTATGGCAGGACTGCATGGCTCCCTATGGAGAGGAACAGGGAGAGCAGCACTCTTTCTCCTCTCTCTAGCATGGCTATGGCCTGGGCAAGCATATATTCGTGTGAAAGAAGCCTAACTCTGATTTCATAATGATTTTGACCAAATTGTCATATGGGATTCCCACCATCCAAACAAACAGAACAATGCTAATATTGGAGTACTATGACATCAGAATAGAGAGACATAGAGAGAGAGATGGTGATTTCACATCAATAACAATCTGGAAGAAGCGTGGTACACACGAAACGGCCGTCGGATGTCTGTACAGCACCTATCACTCCCCATCCTTAAGCCATGTTTGTTTAACAAGCTCGAATAACGATTGATTGAATTACCAGGAAGTGTGAGTGCCATTCTATGTCTCTTTATTCTATCGTTATCGTACTCCAATACGAAACTGAACTCTGTGAACAGGGCACCACCTATTGGATTCAGATTTAAGTTGTATGTTCACTACATGTCACAACTCCAGATAGGTTATTAACACTCAAGTATCCAATGATATGAATGAGTATACTAATGGGGGCAGCTGGAGAGGAGAATGATGATACTATGAGAAATTGGATGTTGGCAGTAGGGTAATGGCGGTTGCTGATATACTAGGAGGATAATAGCGGGGATGTTGATGACTATAAGTAAGTTGAAAGTGCAAGCGAGGCGTCCCTATGTACGGAATAAAGGGCGGACTAAGCAATATGATATAAGGATATGGAGGTGGGTTGGGGCGCACTTATAAAGGTGAATGGAAGAAAAGAAGGTGAAGAGGTGAATGAGTATACCTAAATGCATGCCCTACGACCAGGGTGATCATAAGAAAGGAGCCCAGATATAAGTATAGAGGGATATGTTTGGAGAATAAAGGAATAGTACTAGACTCTCTCCAACATCTCATTCAGACCATGGGGCAGAGGGTGTTTAACTTGAATATCCAGAAGTTTTCACGTTTGATCAACTGATTCAACCTATCTGGGTGCTTCTTGGGAATCTGTTCGATCGGTGTTAAGGTCAGGCAGTTTAGGTCCCATTCGTGATGAGAGGTGCAGTGTCTAGAGACACTGCATAGTTGAAATCCTGTTTTTATCTTGTTACGACGGGTATTCATCCTCTCCCTAAGGGTTTGTGTGGTTCTACCCACATATTGTAAATTACAGGGGCATTGTAGTAGGTAGACCACAAAATCTGACAAACAGTTCAGAAAGGATGGTATTTTTAAATGTTCGCCTGTCGTGATAGAGGAGAAAGTTCTAGTGCGATGAGTGATGATCTCACATGTCAGGCATCTGGTGCCGTTGCACCAGAATGTCCCTTTCAGATCAGGGAAGAGGAATTTCCTGGTATCCTTCGGACCTTTATCCTTGTGATCTCGTAGTTGGGTGGGTGCCAATATTGTTTTCAGCGTGGTAAGATTTTGTTTAGATGTGGATCCATGTCAAGATTGACCAATGCTTATGCAGTATAGTCTTCACCTGTCTGTGATCTGACATGTAGGTTGTAATAAAATTTACATTCCCGTTCGGTTCTGTGTCCAGTTTTGCTGTCGGGATAAGGCAGTCCCTGTGGCTAAGGTTCTTTGTTCTACTTAAGGCATCTTTGTGGATCCCTTGGGGGGTAGCCTTTGTCTACAAAACGTCTCTGTAGGAGCTTTGTTTGCTGGACAAAGGTGGCGTCTTCTGTGCAATTCCTTCTTAAGAGTTTAATAAACTTTATTGCAAGCGAGCAGAAAGCCTACATGTCAGGCACATGTTCGGGTCGCAGCCCCATATTTAGTTATGACATCATATGCATGCAGGTCTTAAGCTCAGCAAGGCAAACATGGACATACCTAAAATTTTACCAAACAGCTAAAAATGAAAGAGAAGGGGGGTAGGAAAGAGGAGGGGGGGAGAGGGGGGGGGGGGACAAGGGATCCATCACTACATCTCGAGGGTGGAGAGGTGCCCCCTGTTAAGCCTCCTGGATCCAAGGGAGTAAAGCGGGTGAGTTCCTGAACGTCTCCCATTTGTACCAAGTTTTATGAAAAACATCGTATTGGTTGTTGTCTAATGCTCTCAGCTCCTCCATACGTCTCAGTCGGTCCACTTCTTCCACCCACAATAATCTAGTAGGTGGAGAGGTGGATTTCCACAACCTGGGGATCACCAATCTCATCGCCACTATAAAGTGACGTAGAAGACCTTTTTTGATGTCTCTGAACCTTCCTGGGAGCATTGGCAACAGGCAATATCAGGGGAAATGTTCCCTGTGGAGCCACATAACTGCTTATAAAGATCCCAAATGGCATTCCAGACTGCTGCCACCACTCCACAGTCCCACCAGACATGAAGCATGGTGTCCCTGTCATTGTGACACCGCCAGCAGATAGGAGAGAACATGTTGTGCAAGCGAGTGGGGGTCCTGTACCACTTAGTAAGGATTTTAAAATTAGTCTCCTGGATTTTGCTAGACACCGACAACTTATGCGTTAGGAGGAGGGGCTTCTCCCACTGTTCTTTAGTGAAAGTTTTGCCCAACTCCGCTTCCCAAGCCCTCATATAGGGCAGTGCCAGGTCCTCCCCTTGGCACCCCGAGAGCTTCCCGTAGACTAGAGACACTCTATGAGGTGTCGGTTTGCCTGATCTGCAAATAGATTCAAATGCTGTAGGTGTGGATGGCAGGGTTCCCCCCGAGGTCAGAGCCTGAATAGCACTACGTAGTTGTAAATAATGTAGCCATACCCCAGGATAAGGTCTCCCACCTCCTAGAATGTCATTTAGGGGCCGTATCCCTGTTGTGGATAGTATCTCTCCCAAAGTCTTATAACGGCCATTGTTGTTTAGTAAAAGAGGACAGTTTTTTAAGGTTTCCGGCATTCCGGGGAGTCCCAGAGTCAGAGAAAGAGGACCGGGAACATTAATAAGTTTAACCCTGGCAGCAAATTTACCCCAAACTTTTAAAATGCGCATCATTAGTGGTGAAATATTATAGGGATCCCAATCAGTCCGAGGGGGAAGCCAGAACAGGTCAAGGAGATGTCCCATGTTAAGGAGGGCGCACTCCAGATCTACCCATAACTTCCCGCTATTGCGGCTTGTCAGATCTAGTACCACTTTACTTATGGTCGCCTTATGGTAGCGTGAAAAATCTGGGAGGCCTGCCCCCCCATTTCTTTATGTCCTGTTAAAATACTGAGTTTTATCCGAGGGGGAGAGTCTCTCCAGATAAATTTAGTGGTTAATTTACGAAGACGATTCAAGAACACGGTATTTAGATCTAAGGGAACAGTCTGAAAAATGTATAGGATCTTGGGAAGGGAGTCCATCTTAAGCGTGTTCATCCTACCAAACCAAGATAGGGAAAGAGAACTCCATGATTTAAGGTCAGTTTCTATGGGGAGGGGAGCGTAGTTTAGAGCGTAGATTTGATTCGGGTCTGATGGTATGTGCACTCCTAGATATTTAATATGACCTTTTGCCCACTTAAAAGGAAGGGAGGAGGACAAGGAGGAGACCAGAGAATTCGGGATATTGATGTTCAGGATCTCATATTTTTGGACATTCCCCTTAAAATTACTTACTCTACTGTATGCCTCAAACTCACGCATGATGTTGGGTAAACTGACCGCCGGGTCGGAAACATAAATGAGTAAGTCATCGGCGAACAGTGAGAGCTTATATGGTTTCCCCTTGACCTCTGCACCCCTCACGGACGGTTATCACGAAGTGCACATGCCAATGATTCCATCACCAGAATGTACAGAAGGGGAGATAATGGGCACCCCTATCTCGTGCCATTACGAATGGGGAAGGGAGAGGAAACCGAGCCATTTACCCTAACACAAGCCGACGGGTTTGTATAAAGAACCATTATCCTGTTCCTTGTCTTTACTCCCAGACCCATCCTCGTGAGTGTGGCCTCCAGGAACCCCCAGTGCACCCTATCAAAAGCTTTTTCAGCATCCACTGTGAGTAGACACAAAGGGGTTCCCGAGCGCCGAGCCCACGAGATCAGGGTGAGTGTTTTTAGGGTGTTGTCCCTGGCCTCACAACCCGGGACAAAGCCCTCCTGTTCAGGGTGAATTAAGTTTGGTATTAATGGGGAGATGCGCATGGCTAAGATCTTGGAATAGATTTTGAGATCAATATTAATCAGGGAAATGGGCCTATAGTTACCACACTGTTTGGGATCCTTACCCGGTTTAGGGATTACTGAGATGTGGGCTCTAAGGGATTGTGGGTCAAAGGGACTATCTATGTCTATAAAATTGAAAAGGTCCGTCAGGGGTGCAGCTAGGGCTTCTCCGAAAACTCTATAAAATCTAGGCGTGAAGCCATCTGGCCCTGGACTTTTGCCCACTTTCAGTTCCTTTATTACCTGCAGAATTTCTTCTGAGGTGAAGTCACTATCAATTGCAGAGGCCTCCTCTGTGGAGATAGAATTTGGGAAGTGTGATTCCAGGTAATCTGAAATCTCTCTTGCGGACTGGGCAGGGTCAATAGATGCTGATTATTTTAATGCTAATTATTTTACATTAATAATGTTTATGTATATATATCAATACATTGAATAACAAGAAATACTAGTGATATGGACGACTATGGCTATGATATAAACAATTTTGTTTTATTGGTATTTTTATTAATGTTTTTATTGAGATTATTTGCTCATAAGATTGTTGTTCGTCACGCTTATACTATTATCCTGTCGATAGAGTACGTGTGTTAACTGTATGGACCTGAAGAAGACTGCAATCCGACCCGAAACACGTAGTCCGAAATACTGATGTTAAACCACTCGTTACTGCTCCTTTGAAATAAATAAATTGCCTGAATGAGAAACGCGTCCTGGAATCCTGCTTTCTTTTTCCATCCCCATAAAATCTGATCCCAGTAATCATGTTAAAAAACAGGTATTTCCTGGCTGCAGAGAGCCTATAGGGTGTTGTATAATGTTGTGCCATGCTCAAATATGCATAGGGAGCGTGGTTTGGTCTTCAAACAATGCTGTGTTTTAGTATGACATGCACATGACAGCCGCCGCTCTTAGAATTGCTTCACTATTCAATTCCATGTGCACTTACAGAGGCCAACTTCACCAAATAAGTGACGCAGGAATGCAGCCTGACAAGGTAACGTCTGTGCCAGCTTTAAAGGACTTGAGCTGAGGGCCAAGATCCCACTATGACATCAAAGAGTGCACTCTTTTTACACTGACATTAGTTGATTCCATAGTGTCCACTTTCAATTGGTCAATAATCCATCATCAGTATTGCTAAAGCCAAAAACAAACAGGAGTGGATCCAAAACAGAGATGATCAGTAAATGGGATATATGTCCTCTGTGTTCTGTACCCACTCCTGCTTTTGGCTATCAATCTTGAGGCCTTCATTCATAACTCAGAGTTTGCCACCAAAATCAAGTTATTCAAGAGGTACATTGATGACCTCTTTATCATCTTGCAAGGCGATGAGAAGGAGGCCCAAGAATTTGTGGACAATATTAACCAAAACATGCTGTTTTGTAACAGCCTGACAAGGTAACGTCTGTGCCCGCTTAATAGGACTTGTGCTGAGGGCCAAGATCCCACTATGTCATCAAAGAGTGCACTCTTTTTACACTGACATCAGATGATTCCATAGATTATGACATAACCTGTTCTGTTAAATGCAGATACATGTAGAAACCCCCAAAAAGCGTAGAGAGGGTATCGGCAGTAATTGTGCATTGACGTCACTGATCATTTTGCCCTTTATTTCATTCGTTAGTGTCCACTTTCAATCGGTCAATAATCCATTCAGTATTGCTGAAGCCAAAAACAAACAGTAGTGGATCCAAAACAGTGATGATCAGTAAATAGGATATATGTCCTCTGTGTTCTGTATCCAGTCCTGCTTTTGGCTATCAATCTTGAGGCCTTCTGACAGATGAAATGAAGGCAAAAACTAAACATAGTGGAAATGTCATACAGCGGTGGAGGGTGAAAACAGCATTATGGAAATCACAGGGTGTTCCAGGGAGACAGCGGTCAGTTGGCAGCAGAATGAGTAGGCCGCAGAGTGGCACAATGACAGTGCGGAGGTGGCAGCAACATGGAAAGCCAAAAAGTGGCACAATGATACAGTGTGGAGCTGGCGGCTGCAGCAGCAGCAGGAGCCCACGGAGTGGCACAATGATAGATTGTGAAGGTTGCGGCAACCTGTTAAGCCATAGAGTGGCACAATGATACAGTGTGGAGATGGCGGCTGCAGCATCAGCAGGAGCCCACACAGTGGCTCAATGATAGATTGTGGAGGTTGGGGCAACCTGTTAAGCCATAGAGTGGCACAATGATAGAGTGTGGAGGTGGCGGACAATTCCAGTCTCTGGTAAAGATGGTAGGAGGCAGATGGAGCAACTGGCAGCAGATGTGTGGCATCAGGCGGGTGGCAGCATCAGAATAGTGGCCGAGGCAGGTAGTTAGAATCCAGACTCATTTCTCAACGTTTGGGGGAGGCGTCGTGGATGATCTAATCTGATGCACAAGGCATTGGTGTGTTCAAATCCTAGCCGATCCATGCCTGATTCATCTTGACAAAGGTCAGTCTCTCCACATTACGGGTGGACAAGCGGGTTCTCCTTGGGGTAACGATGGCCCCCGCCGCACTGAACACCAGCTCTGATGCCACACTACTGGGCGGCCGGCAGGACAGCTTCTCTAATGCAGACTAAGCAAGTTGTGGCCACCTATCAAGTTTGGCTGTCCAGTAGTCCAGTGTATCCTCTACCTGGGGTGGTAGAGTGCTGTCCAAGTAGGCCACCACCTGCTGGTGCAGGGTCTGCTCCATGTCCTGCTGCTGGTGGCGGTTACCCTCCTGACTAGGTGGTGAAGAAAGTTGCTCATTAAGGACTTCAGACTTAAGCTGTTGCTGATGGAGCTGCTATTGCTCCTTCGCCCACATCTTCCCACAACAGATTTGAACATGGCATTTCACATTGTATCCCTGCTGACTCTTCCTCACAAGGTGGTGCTGATGCTCCAGCTGCATTGTAGATTTCCTCTGCCAATAGTGCGTCCACCAAAGAGCGCCTGTATTCCCCCATTTTTCTCACACTTGCTCTACTGGTGGAATAAAGGATCTCTGCCATCTTTGTAGCATTCGTGCAGAAGAGTGGCCACCCAGTATCTGTTCCCTGGCTGTACAATGTGGAACCTGACCACTAGTCCAACCACCCACCCTGCAAGCCATGTGTGGACTGGCCATTTAACCTGTTCCTCCTCCTGTGCCACCATTACATACTCAAGGGGATGATGGGGATGATATAGCTTATCATGACATTATCAGCGCTGACAACATTGGTGGAATATTGGAAGTAGCGCAGCATGGAACAAATGTAGTTGTGCAGCAAGGCCGGTCCCATCATTGGTGGTGACGTGCTGTTGTTCAAGGGTGTAACAACAGTGGTATCAGCCATAGCAGTGTCAGGGGGCCCAATCATCCAACCTGACACACTAAAGAGTGGAGAATGTGCACCAATATACACACTGTACAGCATAATATTGTGACATAGTCTGTGGAGAAGTGTTAGATGGAGTGTATGTTTGCCCACTTCTGCCTGTTACTAAAAGCAACCAGGATGTGTCAGTTGTTTTGCAGATGTCTCTGCATTAGTTTTTTCTGAAGCCTACTAGGGACCTGTGTTGCTGGAGTGGGGAAGAGAGGGTGGACCCCACTCCTTCCAAGTATGATGGGGACCCCAAGTTGTGCAGAGGCTTTATCACCCAGTGCTCCTTGCCAGTGAACGTATGGTTTGTCTAGAAAGCCGCTAGTCATTTCTTCTGTCAATGGGCAGATCCTCTGCGATTTGGTCCAGTATCCCACCGAGCCACTATATCTGCAAGTTGGGGCCTTGAGTACAAAGAAACTGTTGTTCTATGTCCTACCCCTATCCACATCTTCAGGTCTACAGGGTCTCCTGACGTTGCAACGACTCAGCTCAACTGAGCTCAATGACTGAGCTCAACTGGAGTCCCGGTGAGGTTCTTCTTCACTGGGGACCGGAGTGCCAGTCTCGCTGTTTGGTGGTTACTCATCTGGTGTCCACCAAGCCACTGGTGGGTCTCCCCATTTCATAAAAGTACTTTGCTGATGTCTTTTTGGAAAAGCAAGCGGAGACTCTGCCGCCACACCGGCCCTATAACTGCCCAATAGACTTCATGCTGGGCACATCTCCTCCATGGGGTCCAGTGTATCCCCTATCTGTACCTGAAACCACGGCCTTGTCAGCCTATGTGAAGAAGAACCTGCAGAAGGGCTTTAAATGCAAGAAGGATGGTTACCTCCATCCATGCATCAATTACTTCGGTCTCAATAAAGTTAGGGTGAAAAAACACTACCCATTGCCTCTGATCATGGAAAATTTTGATTGTTTACGTGGTGCCAAGCTTTTCACCAAGCTGGATCTACACGGGGCATATAACCTCATCCGCACATGTGGAAGCATTTAATGGAAGACAGTCTTCAATACTCGAGATAGACAATGTACCTTGTTATGCCCTTTGGACTCAATTATATTTATATTATATTTTCAGAGACCTACTGTATACTTGTGTCATGGTTTATATTGATGATATCCTGGTATTCTCCACGGACCATTGATTCCCTTTGGGCTCATGTATGGCAAGTCCTCAGGTGCCTAAGGGCTAATCATCTTTATGTCGAGCTTGAGAAGTGCCAATTTCATCAAAACATTCTTCCATTCCTAAGATACATTATCTCTGGCAAGGGACTACAGATGGATCCTGCCAAATTGTCTGCTGTACTTCAGTGGCCATGTCAAGTAGGACGTCTGGCTATCCAGAGATTCCTAGACTTTGCCAATTACTACTAGCAGTTTATGCCACATTTCTCCTCCAGTGCATCTCCCATTGTGGTGCTGACATAGAAGAATGCCAGTCTTAAGCTCTAGCCTCCGGCAGCTTAAGAAGCTTTCACTAAGCTGAAGTCTGCCTTTACATGTTCTTCTGTTCACAACCGTCCTGATACTGAGAAACTGTTCTTGCTAGAGGATGTTTCATCCGTTGGTGCTGGAGCCAGAAGGGGCCCAAAGGCCGAACTCTCACTTGTGGATTCTTCTTTAAGACCTTTTCTGACCTTTTCCTCTGCGACTGGCCAGTGTCTCAATCCATGACAGGCTCGCTGGTCTCTTCTTCTCCGATTCAATTTCCTCATACATTTTTGTCCTGTAGAGAAGAATGTTAAGGCCGATGCGCTCTCTCATGCCTTAGATGTCAATACTGCTCCCAGACACATCGGGGCACATTTACTTACCCGGTCCATTCGCGGTCTAGCGGTGGCTTCTCCGACGAGCGTTCAGGTCTTCCGGCGATTCATGAAGGTCCTGCGCCGATGTCCACCAGGTGTCGCTGCTGCGCCGAGGTCCGCCGAGGTGCGTCGGAGTTCACTGATCTCTTCCTGGTGCATGTAAGTATGGCGCGTGCGACCAATTTTTTTTAAAAAATACGACGGTGTTTCTGAATCCGTTGGGTTTCCCGACGGCCATGCCCCCGATTTCCGTCGCATGCAACCCGGCGCGATTGTGCTGAAATCCGATCGCGTGCGTCAAAATCCTGGCGGAATTCGGCACAAAGCGGAAAAAATACCAAAACCCGACGGAAAAACGCAAATCGGGCCGTTAATAAATGTGCCCCATTGTTCCACTTAAATGCCTGATTGTAGCTGCTCCTGTGGATCTACGGCAGCTTTCTCCTGGCAAGCCCTACGTCTGACCTGCTCTTCAGAAGAGGATACTAACTTAGGCACATTGTTCTTAAGAGCGACAGTATGGGGCATCCATATTGCGCTGCTATGATTGGAATTTCAGGTCTCCATCATGGCGGCGACAGATGCGCCGAGTTCCATTATGTATCTGGTGAAACACCTGAAAATTCTGCCTGACACAGCTCGTTTGATAAGGGGATGATGTGCTGTATATCCTCTCGCGCTCCAGCGTCTGGGGTATAGACAGTTGGAGGTTGTGCATGGAGACATTGGTGGACAATGTGAAGGATCATGGAGGTGAAATGGACAGGAAACAGCAGGGGCAGTATGCATGGATGCCTCTGAGGCTGTCTAATCTTGGGATGGAGCTGGCGGTCTGCTGCCAGGCGAGCTTTTGCTTGTCCAAGCCCCTGTCTCTCGGCTCCTCTCCACCTAAAATGGGCCTGGGGGCCAGAAGCGTTTACTTTGAAAAAAGTAGAATTTTCAAGGCAGGCGGGGGCTACAAACAGCACTTCTAAGAACCTTTTGCATAAGATCAACTGTAGTACTGTTCTTATAAGTAATTTGCTTGGTTATGGTGGGTAAAGGGAATGTAAACAGATGAGCAAGAAGCGCTGAAATAATATCGGTAAATGATAAAAGTTTGCCAGTATATTTTGTGGATAATATAGCAGGGTGACGACAAAGTTAACAAGTTTGATGTGGAAGCCATGAAAGCAACCCAAAATTTTGCCTGACAGAGCTCGTTTGCTAAGGGGATGGTGTATGGAGGCAGCTGTATGGACGACTTTGGGAGGCAGCTATGGAGATGACATGTGGAGGCAGCTATTAAGACGACATGTGGAGGCTGCTATGGAGACAACTAAATTTTTATAGTGCCTGTATGTGGCAGTCCAAAAATTTTTCAAACCAGAGGAGCAGGTAGGTGGTCCTCCATAAAAATTAAATAGATTGAGTGCCTGTATGTGGCAGTCCAAAAAAGTTTTCAAACTAGTGCCAGCAAGGCCAGCCACAAGCAAATCAACAAAAAATAAAATATATAACGCTATTGTAGCGCTAAGAAGGCCTGTTGGATTCTTGTATGGCTAGTAGTTTCTAACCTACACTGACAGCACACAACTGGATTTTGTGCTTTGCCTGTGATGACTTTTAGTTTTGAAAAAAAAATTAAAGTAAAAAAAAAAATCGGCAGACTGTGCCTAATTCAATCAAATCTCTAATAAATTGTCCCACTTAGGTGTTTGAGATGGATATGTGTGTCACTAAGAGCTAAATAGAACGTTCCCAACTCTCCCTGCAAATTCCTCACTACACTGACAGCACACAGCTGGATTTTGTGGTGTGCCTGTCACTTTAAGTTTTGAAAAAAAAAAAAGATCGTCAGACTGCCTAATTCAATCAAACCCCTAATAAATTGTCCCACTAAGGTGTTTGAGGTGGATATGTGTGTCACTAAGAGCTAAATTGAACGTTCCCAAGTCTCCCTGCAAATTCCTCACAATATGGTACTAGCTGCACTACTAGTGCCAGCAAGCCCAGCCACAAGCAAATAAGAAAAAATAAAATATAACGCTATTCTAGCCCTTAGAAGGGCTGTTGGGTTCTTGTAGACTCACTCCTGCCTAACACTAAGCTAATATAACACCTTTACGCTATCCCTGCAGCAGCAGACGATCTCTCCCTGACGGCATCCAGACAGAGAATGATGTGAGCAGTGCGGGCAGGGGCTAGTCTATTCCAGGGTTACCTGATTAGGCCAGCCAACCACTGCTATCGACGTGTAAGGGTACCACGTCATGCTGGGTGGATTGCAGAGGCTCCTGGCTTGTGATTGGCTCTGTTTCTGGCTGCCAAAAATCAAAACGGCGGGAGAAGCCATTTTCTAGAGCTGGCAAAGTATTCGTCCAAGCAACGAGCAGTTACGAGTACGCTAATGCTCGAACGAGCATCAAGCTCGGACGAGTGTGTTCGCTCATCTCTAGTCCTCTTCCCATTTACAGAATGTGCAAGAACAGGGAATTAATGGTGCTCTGTACAAAAAAAAATTACAATACTAAATTAACTGATAAAATTGGCATGGATGGATTCTTCATACTGATGCACTTAATCTAAAACTAAGTAAATGTGGAAGAAATGTATTTTTATACCATTAGTTTTTTTTTCTTAAATACACATAAAATAGCATATTGCTATAATAACAGGTGACCCTGGAATAGACTAGCCCCTGCCGCGCTGTCGCATCATTCTCTGTCTGGATGCCGTCAGGGAGAGATCTGCTGCTGCAGGGATAGCGTTAGTGTTATATTAGCTTAGTGTTAGGCAGGAGTGTCTACAAGAACCAACAGGCCTTCTTAGGGCTAGATAGCGTTATATTTAATTTTTTTATTTGCTTGTGGCTGGGCTTGCTGGCACTAGTAAAGCAGCTAGTACCATATTGTGAGGAATTTGCAGGGAGACGGGAACGTTCTATTTAGCTCTTAGTGAACACATATCCATCTCAAACACCTAAGTGGGACAATTTATTAGGGGTTTGATTGAATTAGGCACATTCTGCTGATTTTTTTTATACTTTAATTTTTTTTTCAAAACTAAAAAGTCATCACAGGCCAAAGCACAAAATCCAGTTGTGTGCTGTCAGTGTAGGGTAGAACTCCTAGCCATACAAGAATCCAACAGCCTTCTTAGGGCTACAATAGCGTTATATATATATATATTTTTTTTTTGCTTGTGGCTGGCCTGCTGGCACTAGTAGTGCAGCTAGTACCATATTGTGAGGAATTTGCAGGGAGACTTGGGAACGTTCTATTTAGCTCTTAGTGACACACATATCCATCTCAAACACCTAAGTGGGACAATTTATTAGGGGTTTGATTGAATTAGGCACGTCTGCCGATTTTTTTTTTACTTTAATTTTTTTTCAAAACTAAAAGTCATCACAGGCCAAAGCACAAAATGGCAGGTTGTGTGCTATCAGTGTAGGTACAAGCCATAGCAATCATCATCATTTCTGTGGTTGCTGTGTGATTTCTTCTGATCATTTGTTAAACGATGGGCGTCCAACTACTGCAGGGGTCAGAGGCCATGGTCCGGGGGGTTGTGGCGGGGTGAACACCACCAGGTGATGTCGTGGATTGTGGACAATGCCTCTAGCCATTTGTCCACCAGTCAGTCTTTCCACGCAGTCCACCCATGTCACCGAAATCAGCACTCCTCCAGCTCCTCCACCTCAGCCTCCTTCCCCCCAGTCAGCCCCCCTCCCAAGAAAAATGGGATTTGAACCGGCATACTCTGAGGAACTGTTTTCTGGACCCTTCAGAGTCACAAAACCACTGTCCGGTGCTGTGAGCTCTTCCCGATGCCCAGGTTTTCCACCGGTCGCAGTCTGTGGGTCATGAGACATTGTTGACGTAGTGAAAAAGTGTGTAAAGAGGGGTCGGATGATGAGGAGACACGGTTGTCAGACAGTGGTGAAGTTGTTGTCAGGGCAGGAAGTCCGAGGGGGAGCAGACTGAGGGATCGGAGGATGATGATGTGGCAGACCCAAGCTGGGTTGATAGGCGGGTGAACACAGTGCTTCTGAGAGGAGGCTATTCTCGACGGAACAAGGTTGGAAGAGGCAGAGTGGTGGGAGGTAAGAGGGAGAGGAAGGGCCAGAGCTGGTGCATCGGCCGCCAAATGTTTCACGTAGTGAAGCTCCTGTGGCGAGGGCTAAAATTTTTCGGAAGTCTGGAGGTTCTTTTAAAGAAACCGGATGACCGACGGACTGTGGGTGTGCAACCTGTGCCACACAGGATTAGCAGGGGTTCCACCACTACCAACTTAACCACCACCAGTATGCGCAGGCATATGAATGCTAAAACACCCCACTCAATGGAACCAAGGCCGTTCACACCGGCCGGGAACACCACTGCTCCTTCCCCGTGGTATATGACTGCCTCTGCTAGTCAGCCCATGCCCAGGACCCCGGCCCAAACACCTCACGTGCGAAAACCACACCTTCGACCTCCACAATCCTCCACAGCACCATCAATGTCTCCATGCGCAGCGTCCAGCTCTCTATACCCCAGAAGTGGAGCGCAAGAGGAAATACAGTGCAACTGACCCACACGACCCAAGCCCTCAAGTCCACATCTCCAAATTACTCAGCCTGAAGATGCTGCCCTAAGGCTGGTAGAGACCAAGATCTTCGCAACTCATGGCGGCGGCCGCCCCTCGGTATTCGTTCCCAAAGCCGCCACTACTTTTCCAGATGTGCGCACCCAGCCCTGCACCGCACGTGTCAGACAACATCATCCGTGCTATGACCAACGCCGTTCTGACAAGGTCCACCTGACACCGACACGTGGACGAGTGCTGCTGGGCAGGGGCACTAATATCAATGACGGCACATTGGGTTAACACTTGGTGGAGGATGGGACGAAGTCTGACCCTGGGGCTTGTCATATTAATGACTGATGCCGAGGATTGGGGGGCCTAACCTTGGTCCAGGTTTCTCAGGCTACTATACCTCCTCCTCTCCCAACCTCCTCCACCTCCTCTCCGAATTACCATCGTGGGCATGGGCCATCTGGCGGATAGCTCTAGGCACAGCAGCAGTGCGTCGCTAAGCGACAGCAGGCGGTGTCAAAATGCTGAGCCTAGGTGATAAAAGGCACAACACCCAAGAGCTATTACAGGCATAACGGCGCAGACTGATCTGTGGCTGGCACCGCTGAACCTGAAGCCAGGCATGGTTGTGTGCGACAACGGCCGTAACCGGTGGCGGCTCTGCAACTCGGCAGACTGACACGTGCCATGCCTGGCCCATGTGTTAATCTCATATTCAGGTTCCTCAAGAACATACCCAAATCTGTCTGATTTGCTCACCAAGGTACGCCGTATCTGTGGCCATTTCAGGAAGTCCAGCATAGATGCTGCCACTCTCAGGGCAGCACAGCGCCGCCTCCAATGCCCGCTCAAACGGATGTATGCAACGTTGCCCACGAGGGAAATTCAACATTAAACCTGTATCCAGAGTTTACCAGCAGCGCAGAGCGATTGTAGACGCCAGATGTCAAGTTCACCAGAAACTGGTAGTCAGGTCAGTCAGTCCTCAAGTCTACAATGAGGAGTGGACGTGGATGTCTGATATCTGTCAGGTGCTGAGTAACTTGAGGAGTCAACACAGATGGTCAGTGGCGATGCCGCCATCATCAGCCTCACCATCCCGCTGCTTTTGGCCTGTTGAAAAACTCTCTGGTCAGCATGAAGTGGGAAGATTTGCGCTAGTCACAAGAGACGGGGGAAGAAGATTCCTTGTTGATAGCCAAAGCACCCTTAGGTCTGTTTCTCAGCGCATTCAGAGGAGGTGGAGGAGGATGAGGAGGAAGAGGAAGAGGAGGAGAATGTTGGCAGAAGAGGGGAGCATTGCTCAGTCCTCAGCGTGTATGGGCAGAAGAAGAGGAGTTGGAGGAGTGGAGAAAAGAGGAAATGGACAGTCAGGCCATTGAGGGGAGGGTGAATTCTTGCGAGTTGAGACTGTGGCGCATATGGCAGATTTCATGCTAGGATGCCTATCCCATGACCTCGCGTTCAAAGAATTTATCCAGCACCGATTACTGGGTATTCACTCTCCTGGCACCACGGTACAAGCAAAATCTTTCCACTTCATCCCTGGAGAGGAAAGGAGTGTGAGAATGCATGAATACCAGCAGGCCCTGGTGCCACAAGTGAACAGTATTTCCCTCTGACAGCGCTAGCGGCAGAGGGCGTACTTCTGCGGGACAAGCAGTGAAGGAGTAGGCGAGAGGCAGCTTGTCCAGCACTGGCAGGGTATGCTTTACAAGGCCTTTGCCAGTGTTTATGTCACCCTAGCAAAACACACGTCTCCTGTCCCAGTCTCAGCAGAGAGTAGGTCTGATTTTACAGAAAGATGATGAGGAGTACGTAGCTGACCATACATCGTCCAAAATGATCACACAGTTCCCTACAATACTGGGTTTCAAAGTGGACATGTGGCACGAACTGGCGCTGTACGCCTGGAGGTTCTTGCAGCCTGCCGCTAGAGTGTTGTCTGAGCGGGTTTTCAGTGCAGCTGGTGGCATCATCACCAATAAGCGTACACGCCTTGTCAACTGACAGCGGCTGACAGGCTGACGCTTATCAAGATGAATAATAAAGCCTGGATTCATAATGGAACTCGGCGCACTGTCGCCGCCATTGATGGAGACCTGAAGTTGCAAATCATAGCAGCGCAATATGGATGCCCCATACTGTCGTTCTAATCATGGAAACCATTCCGAAAAAAAACTATTAAAAATAGAAACCGCTTGCTATTCCATTATTCCTAGATGAAATATTCAAACGACCCCGCAGGCTTTGAAAATTATAATCTTTTCAAAGTAAGCGCTCTGGCCTCCAGGCCCATTTTGGGTGGGGGGAGGAGCCAAGATACAGGGCCTTGGACAGGCGAAGCTCGCCTGGCAGCGGACCGCCAGCTCCATCCCAAGTCTAGGCAGCCTCAGAGGCATCCAGCATACTTGCCCCTGCTGTTTCCTGTCCATTTCGCCTCCACGATCCTCCACAGCGTCCCAATGTCTCCATGCGCAACTTTCAACTGTCTATATGCCAGACGCTGGAGCGCGAGAGGATATCAGCCATCATCCCTTATCAAACGAGCTGTGTCAGACAGAATTTTCAGGGGTTTCACCAGATACATATGGAACTCAACGATCTGTCGCCGCCAGCTGGAGACCTGAAGTGCATCATAGCAGCGCAATATGGATGCACCCATACTATCGCTCTTAATCATGAAGTCATCTCCATGGCTGCCTTCACATGTCGTCCCCTTATCAACGAGCTGTCAGGCTCATTTTTCCGGGTTGTTTCACCAGATACGTTATGGAAACTTGGTCACTATGTTGCCACCATGCTGTGTTATCAACTAAATATACGTGAGGAAAATCATTTCAACGCTTCTTGCTCACCTCCTTTGGTTCCTCCTGCCGCCTTAACCAGGCCAAATACTGATACATACAGTGCTACACGTTATCTCGCCAAAGGAAATTTTTTTAATTGGTTTGAAGCTGAGTCCATTTAGGGTATGTCGCAATGCCACGCTCTAGCCTGCCACTGCTGCCGCTACCTCTGCATGCCGTCTTCTATAGTGCCAGGGTCAATTATTGGATGTTTTAGATGCTATCTAGCCTCATTCGGTCACTCTGTCATGGCCATGCTGTTGCCCATAATTTTGCAATAATGGTGCCCCTGCTGTTTCCTGTCCATTTCCGTGGTGTTTATATCATTTTCTGAGGTTTCCAGGTGTATGGCCAAGCTTCCCTGTGCAGACCCTTATTCCCCTTGAAAAATGCTTGAGTCTCCCATTGACTTCAATGGGGTTCGTTATTCGAAACGAGCACTCGAGCATTGGGAAAAGTTTGTCTCGAATAATGAGCACAATTAGTGCTCGCTCATCTCTAAAGAGGACCCTGTCCGTGAGGGCTGACAATCTATATGGGAGGGTAGATAGAGACACAAGGTGAGGGAGCAGAGCAGTGTAACTATTGTTGTTGTCACGGGGGCTCCACGGTTGCCACTTAGCCCGAAAGGAGGAGTACTGTGATGGGTGCACCCGCGACCCATAAGTGGCACCCTTCCTGTGGCTGCAGATGCGGCACCTGTGCTGCTTACCCATCTGTGCTGCTGTTCCCGTCCTCGGCCCATGTGCATTCCAGTCTCCTAGGGCACGCACGGCTTCAGGATAATTAACGGGCTAGGGAACCGCTAATTGGCGCTGGCCATTTCCCAGAAAGTTATTTAAATGCTTCTCCCATCATACCCTGCCGGATCTTCGTGCCTTGTGCCTAGAGAAAGCTTTGTCTGATGCCCTGCGCTATTATTGTGATTTCCGTTGTGAACCCAGTTCCGTACCTCACTACGCCCCTCTGCTTCCTGCCTTGACCTATTGCTACGTCCCCGACTCTGATCCTGTGCTGCCCGTCCTACCTGTCCCCAACTAGATTTCCTGCTGTTCCTGCACCTCGACCTTGGCTGCCACCATGGACAAGTCACGCCTGTGGAATGACCTAGTGGTACCACGCCACAGGAAGACCATCCTGCTTTGCATCCTACTAAGGTGTTGGCTTGTGTCATCGTCCGCGGTGGTTCAGAGGATCCACTAACTCTGATCCTGACAGTTGTGTGTTGTAGAAGATGCTAGATAGATAGGTTACTTTTTAATTTTTTGTAAGGTGAGATACAATTTGACACATTACCATAGAATATGGGTTAAAAGTATACATAGATGATTTTAGATTATTTCTCATTTGATTGATCACTGTAACAAAAAAAACAATATCATATCGAATTCAAAGAGTGTTCCTAAGTTTCTGCAGAATGTTCCTTTAAAAATCAGTGCAATGTTTTACATTTTCATGCACGTATAATTTATGTGTCTAAATTTTTTTATGTAATTGTTGTTTTATCTTTAAACTGTAGTATCTGTTATAAAAGAACTATGTTTAAGGGGGATGATAAAAATTAATCAATTGAGTTTTTGTACATTTTTCATTCTTAAAATGTGAATCATCATTGTCCTGTCTAAAAGCAATTATTAGTAAAGTTTACCTATAACATTAATGGAAAAATACATTAAAAGGGGAAATCTACAAAAGAAAACAAACAAACATATAGTCAATGATGATGAGAAGAGCACAGAAGATGTAGCATTTTTAGAATGGAGGCATCAATACAGAGATTTTGGGGGTCATTTACTAGGGCCCGATTCGTGGTTTTCCCGACGTGTTTACCGAATATTTCCGATTTGCGCAGATTTCCCCTGAATTGCCCCGGGATTTTGACGCACGTGATCGGATTGTGGCGCATCGGCGCCGGCATGCACGCAACAGAAATCGGGGGGCGTGGCCGAACGAAAACCCGATGGATTCGGAAAAACCGCCGCATTTTAAAAAAAAATGTGTCACGAAAATTGCATTTACCTTCACTCGGACCGGCTTGGGTGTCTCCAGTGAGTTTCCATGCTCTTCAGAGCGAGCAGCGACATTCTGGTGGACGGCGGGGGAACTGCCTTAAAAATCCCGGCCGACCCGAATCCAGGCAGAGAACGTGCCGCTGGATTGCGAATGGAACGGGTAAGTAAATCTGCCCCTTTGTTTCCATTAATACATAAAATGCAATCTCCCAACTCTGGGTTAAAGAAAGAGGGACAAAAAGATTGGGCCTTGTATAGAACAATTTTTTTTTGCATAATAAATACCCACAATGCCTCCCCTCCCCTCTTCTATTGTTATACAATAACACAGTTTTCTAGTTTATACAGTTGATAAAAAGACAAATGTGGTTTTCAAGTTCAACAATGATCAAAGATAGCTGGAAGATGGAGACAACGGAGGGATCTGTATGTCTGTCCACAGGAAGATAAGTACAAAAACAAGGTGCAACCCTATGTGATACTGTATTGAAAATGTTGGGTGGATATAGAAGTAATAGGACTATCACTGATATGGGTGAATAGACAGTCTTGATAGGTATAGTGGCAGCCCAGTCCAGAAGAATCCGTTTACACCGGAACCAGGAACCCAGGAAGGAAACATAGATAAATCATGCAAGAACCCGTGGAGGGAAGATGAGGGAGTGGACGGCACTCAGATGTCAATAGATAAACTCATCTTCCACTTATCAGTTATCTATTGGACATCTGGGCACTGTCCACTTGCTCATCTTCATCAAGTTCAACCAAAGAAGGGAAGGGATTGGATGAGGAAAGGAGTAAGGTTCCATTGTGGTCTCTTTCTTGCTACCCCTTATTACAGACCCACTATCGCTCCACCTCCTCTCTCATAAGTCCCCCTTCTCTGCTCCCCTCTTTATATGGCCCCGCTTATTGTGCCCCCTCTCTGTTCCAGTTCTATTATGGCACCGACTTCTGTTTCCCACATCTTATTGTGCACCCTTCTCTACCACCTATTATTATGAATCATTCTATGCCCATTTATTGTGCATTCTCCTTGCCCTCCTCTTATTATGCATCCTTTCTCTGGCCCCTCTAATTGTGCACATTTCTCTGCCTCCCTTTTATTGTGCCCATTTTATCTGCTCCCCATCTAATTGTGAACCCCTTTTATTCTGCCTCCCTTCTCTTCTTACCGTTAATGGCCCCTATTTCGCATAGTTAAATCAACCACTTTCCTTGTTCTTCCAATGCAGTCATGCCTCCTTCTCCACCGCTTCTGACTGCAGCAACCCCATGAATCCATGATAGTTGGGAGGTATGATGAATGTCCTTGTTTCATAAAAAGACCTATAAGTTTGTTTTTTGTGCTAGGGATCAAGGGGTTTTGTGTCTCTTCATACTTTGCAAAGACTCGACGGACTGCCCCACTCTACTGACAAACATTATCTAGACCTAGAGCCGGACTTTTATAAACTCAGGGAGCCAACTTTGTAAATCTCTGACCACCTAGCCAGAAGTAAAGTGTTGCAATATGTCTGAAACAAATGCATGTTAGTTTAATGATGGAAAGCAAAGCAAACCTTTTTTGTACACTTTACACTACATGGAATTCATGTTATCTCAGTCCATTATTTCACTCAGATATTACACACGTACAGTAATAGCATCAAGAGAGGAATAGATTCTCATGATAAGGACATGGTTTGCCCTTATACAAGGTAGCGGGTTCTGAGCCCACACATGGAAAGTATTGTGTACAGTTTGGCTACCACAGTATAAACAGTACAATAGTAGGACTGGAAAATCTGGAAGATCTGGCCAGCCAACCACTGCTATTGACGTGTAAGGGTACCACGTCATGCTGGGTGGAGTGCAGAGACTCCTGGCTTGTGATTGGCTCTGTTTCTGGCCGCCAAAAATCAAAATGGCGGGAGAAGCCATTTTCTAGAGCTGGTGAAGTATTCGTCCGAGCAACGAGCAGTTACGAGTACGCTAATGCTCGAACGAGCATCAAGCTCGGACGAGTGTGTTCGCTCATCTCTAGTCCTCTTCCCACTTACTGAATGTGCAAGAACAGGGAATTAATGGTGCTCTGTACAAAAAAAATCACAATACTAAATTAACTGATAAAATTGGCATTTATGGATTTTTCATACTGATGCACAGAATCTAAAACTAAGTAAATGTGGAAGAAATGTATTTTTATACCATTATTTTTTTTTCTGAAATACACATAAAATAGCATATTGCTATAATAACACACACTTGTAGCTTTTAAGGAGTGGTGCTTGACTATACAATTGTCTTAAACCCCAGATACCAGAGATGATCTTAAGATATTCTGTGAAGTAGTGATAATCTACTTTCATACTCCCTGTGTGCTGGTTTATATCCATAAGCATTTAGTAGAATGAACTGTACTGAATTAGGGTGTGTTGGACCACTTTGAAGTTAAGCTGTGTAAACACCTTCAATAGTTTAGGTCAATGGATTACCGTTTATTAGACACCTCTGCCATTGTGGAAGACCTTTTCTAAAGATCAAAGAGAATTGGGATGTTATCTGATTGAACATATCTACTAGAGGCTAACAGGTTTGCACACTGATGGAACAAATGATAAAATACTTTGACAGACAATTAAGTCCCACTGTATATTAATAGCTGACATGTAACCCAAAACTTTGCTTTACTCTGATTAGTTTTTGTTATTCAGGTAAAGTGACAGTTTAACAATGTTTACGGTTAAAGGGGATAATTGGAATAGTTTCTCCAATGTTTTTTTTTACTACATTGCATTGACATTTTATGTTCTTCACAGAGAATGATTAAAGGATAGAAATAAGGTGATAAACAAATGAACAAAAACGATCTCAATGCAAACAAAAATAGCCACACATAATTAAAAAAGAGAGTTCTTATTTTAACTTTTATGCATAATCTGAACAATGCAATTTTAAGGTCCTTTTATCCTAGAAGATCCAATTTAGGATGAACAGCAATTTCTGATAAACATGACAATTTGCAGTTATTTGAATCAAGTTTCAGTAGTGTATTCTAGGCACACTGTACCACAAGACCAGTGTGAAATGAGGCAAATACCAAGGGAGTTATCCAAGTGATCCTGACAGTATTCACCCTCTAACTACAGTACTGGGACTTGAACTTTGTTCTTACGGGATCACATGGCTTCTACCTCCGCATAGTCACAATACTGGTGGTAGCTTGCCTGGGCAAGTAGGAAGACTCCAGTGCAAAGCATCTGGCTTATGGCGTAGATTAGTAAGAGGAGGTCCAAGGTTAGGCAGGCAGTGGTCAGGCTGAGTGCAAGTACAGTCCTGACTTTAGGGCAGGCAGTTGTAAGACTGTATCAAAAGTACTAGCTGTTGGTTAGAGCAGGCAAATATTGATCAAGGTCAGATTAAGCTAAATTCAATTTTTCAAAAATTTGGTGTTTGAATCAAATTTCCTGCAAAAACTCTCCAATTGTTGGACAGAACCAGATGACATGACAAAAATTTGCCTCTTCCCCCACAGCTACCATTCTATCTAAGCTTTATTTTATAAAAAAAATAAAATAATTCTTTATTTATATAGTGCACACAGATTACACAGCGCTGCACAAAGCATGTCAAACCAGTCCTTGTCCCCATGGGGCTCACAATCTAAACAACCTAACAGTATGTTTTGGAGGAAAGCGGAGTACTCGGAGGAAAACCACGCAAACTCGGAGAGAACATACAAATTCTTTGCAGACTCCAGTGCTGCAAGGCAGAAGTGCTACTCACTCAGCCACCGTGCCGCCCCCATAAATAGGTGAACTGGAGAAAAATAAATCATATGAAGAATATTGTACTGAATTAATCTATGATTCCATCCTAAAGAGCAGTTTCTGATGTTTCTATATATCCTGCTCCATACGATGGATTAATTCCATTCTGCTGCCACTAGCTTCTCCCATTTATCTTGCAATTTACATCTCATATTCAGTACAAAAACCCCTTACAAAATGCTTGTAAATCTTATAAATCAGTTTCTTTTTTGCCATTATACACCTCCTCTATACACTCGTGAGACACCACACTTAATCCATACCCTGTTCTTTTCCTAAAATACCCTAGTGCGTGTATAACTTGTCCATATCTCAAAAAATCCCCTTTATGGAGATAGTGAACCTTAATAAAGTTATCAAACATTTTAAACTTTCATCCCTCAATAAATTGTGCTACATACCTAACCCCCTTTTTTTCAATAGAATTTTACAAATCGGCACCTCCATCAATTCTGGTATCTGATAGTTACACCATAACGGTGTCCTATCGAGAAACTGTGTACCCTCAATGATTTTTTACAGGCCATCCCAAATTTCCCAAGAAATTCAGAAATTTTCCATTGTGCCAAATTACCCGTCTTCACGATCCCACTTTTTAACACCTCAAAGATTGAGCTCAGCGAACCCCTTGTGACATTAATCAGTTTAGAGAATACCGGATTGTTCTTACTTTTAACCAATCTAGTCATTTTTTCAACTATAAAATAACAAAAAAAATAAGGTATTCCCAGACCTCCCTCTTCCACTGGGCGATATAGGTAGTTCAGTTTCATAAGGACTTTTTTACGGCTCCATATTAGATCATTCAGCATCTGTTACTATTAAATGAGCGTCTTCGTCTGGACTTGCAGAATAAGATTTGAGGCAGCAAAGTCATAAGGCCTATTCTGTCCGCCCTTGATAATGGTAATCTAACCCAGCAATGGATTTTATCCCTAATGGCTCTCAATAGAGGAATTAGATTGAGTTCCACAAACCTATCGAGTTCCTTTGCCACCTGAATACCAAGATATCTATTATTACAAAAAGAGACTTTTTCCCCCATCATTTCGTCCCTTACATCCCCATCTAGAGGTAATAACTGATTTCTCCCAGTTTATTTGTAACCCTGACCATTTTCCAAATTCTTCAATAACGGAGATTACTCCTGGGACTGTATCGACGGTATCCTGGAGGTAGAGAATCAGGTCATCTGCATATAAGCAAAGTTTATCTGAGGCTCCTCCACTCCCCCCTCCAACTATCCTACAATCCTGTCTCAGTAAAATCGACAGGGGTTCAATATAAATGGCATAGAGTAAGGGAGAAAGGGGACACCCTTGTCTTGTTCATCTAGAAAGAGGGAACTGGCCGGACTAGAATCCAGTAACTACCACTCTGGCCACTGGGGCCTTATATAAAGCCTTAATATGTCTGATAAAGACAGGACCAAAGCCGAAGTTTTCAAGAACAGATCATAAAAAGCTCCACTCCACCCTACATCCAGTCAGCTATGCTTTAAGGCCATCCCACATATGCCATTATATGCTGAGTTATTATTTACCTCCCAGAACTCTCTTACCAGCTGTCTCACATCTAAGGAATCTCCCCTTATTGAGAGCCAGTATGGATTCGACTTGAAATTTCGGATTTTTCTCTCAACTGTGCCTATTGATATCACAACCGGCACATGGTCCGAGATCGTTATTGACTCATATTGCATTTTTTGAATAATGGGCATCAAGAACTGGCTCACCAAAACAATGATGCGAGTCAAAACTTTATGTGTTTAACTCATGTATGAAAAGGCCTTCTTTGTACCTAAATTTGAGCGCCATGCATCGACTAACCCTAGTTCTTCATATAAAAATGATAATTTAGATTCCCTTTCGCTAGTAGGTTCTCCCACACTTCCCTCCAGGCTCGTCCGGTCTAAGTTAACATTAAATATTGTGTTCAGGTCCCCTATTATTAATACTGGGTAGTTTTCCTTGCCTCCCTTAATTTGCTGTCAAGTGGGTTTCGGTTAGGCATACAATAGTGGGTAAATGTCTGTGGATTCAATCAAAAATCATACATCTCCTTAAGTATCACTGAGACCCCTAATGTTCCAGGCAAAAATCCTAATCATAGAACCCATCCAACAAAAAAAGATGAGAAAAGAAAAAAAAGAGAGAACCCCCCCCCCCCAAAAAAAAAACAACCCCTTCCCTGTCGATACACCATGACAGAAAATGAGACATCGCCAAGTTAACAATCCATGCACTTTCATAATGACGCAAGGTTACACCTTAGGAGCCTTCCCTTTCGAGCCATTCTGATGCCTCTTCTGAATTGGATCCCCACCCCTGCGATTTTGCAGGATAAAATCCCTGTCCCGAGAGTTGACCAGAATGGCTCTAGGTCTGGCTCCCTGTGGAGGTTTTTTAAATTGGACCCTGTGGGTTCTTTCAACCCCAAAGAAAGGTGTAAATCCCTCCGAACCAAATACACCCAACAGCCATTTTTGTATTTCCTCAGAGATATCCTTGCTCTCTACACTTTCAGGCTAGCCTACCAACCTGATATTGGACCTTCTAGATCTATTCTCTAGGTCGTTCAGCTTTTCTTTAACTCAGAAAACTCTTGCCTCACTTCTTTCATCTCTTTCACCACCTGACTTATAGTGGCTTCCGTCTCCCTACATTTCAGTCTCAGCTTGTTTACCTCATCTCTAATAGTTGTGATATCAGCTCTCACCACTCCCATCTCCATATTCAATAAGTCCATTGATACTTTAGTCTCCCGGACTGCTTCTAATATTTCTGAAGGAATTGAAGAATTCCCTTGTGAGGGATCTTCCATCTGGGCACTGTAACACACTATAACCAGCTAACACCACTTGCCAAGTAAAGTCAGTTCTAAAGGCTCAATTACCCCTGAGGAAAAAAAAAGAACAAAAAAACCCCAAAAACCTGCTAGAGCATATTACAAAAATTAATACATTCAGGGGAATATTAGCTTTCCACTAAAGCAGATCCAAAAAAAAACAGAGTAAAGAGAAAAAGACAAGTTAAACTGTCTCTGTATATCTTCAAACTTTCCGGGCAAAACCTTGTCCCGATAGGCCAGTGGATTTGCTTACTCCATGTTGCAAGGATTGGCAAGACAAAATAGGTTGTTACAAAGTTAATGACTCTTTACTCTCTTCTTATACATCTATGACATACGCTTTCATATCCGAGAAGGAGACCACAGAAGGTAAACACCTCACGTTGCTTATTCTTGTAATGCTGATATTAACGCTAATAAAACATTTACTTAGAAGTGTCACACAAGAGTCACACAAGAGGGCCTCAAGGCAACAGTTGTCGCAAAAGTTACTACACAAAATTACATGCCATCTCACCACCCTTGCTCTTCTTATAATGCTGGTATCAATGCAAAGGTGAAACCACAGAGCATAATTAACATCTCTTTATGCAAATATTATTGACCCGGTTTCATTAGAGATTGGACCCGATGAACCAGTGGTCTCTAGTAGTCTCTAGTGTCAAACAGAGTCACACAAGAGGGGCACAAGGCAATAATTATTACACAAAATGACATGCCATCTCACCACCTTTGCTCTTCTCCTCATGCCGGGTGTGTCTTGGCTTTTTGTAAGGAGGGGCCACGGTGTCGATGTTTGCTGTGTGGAACGGATCAGCTTGCACAGCCGATCCACAGTCACTGCTTTACTGTGGCTGCTTCCTCAAGCCAGTTGTTGCTGTCTACCGTCTGTCCAGGGTGCTGCCACCGAGAGATTCACAGAATGGTCGCGGCTGCCTGCTTCTCCGTCCTCTCTCACAAGACGAAAAGTGAGATGCCACTGTGTCTCGCGTCGCCTACACTCTCACCAGAGGCATCCACTGGAGCTGCCCTGCTGCAGCCTGCAGTTCCTGCACTGGTCACTCAGGCGTGCTTTCCACTACTTCCCAAGCATTCTCGGATTCCTGGATTTGCCATGTGTATACACGCTGAGTGCTCTGGCTGGCTTGAAGCGGCAGGGCCGATGGAAAGGAAGCAGCAGTGAAATGTAGACTCCCATCACACTGTCCCGTGCCCCCGGTCATCTGGGGGAAATAGCTTGGCAATAGCAGTGTGACAATGCATCTTTTCAAATGGCGAACCATTGCATATGCCCATGTGAGCACTTCCACCCAATTCTCCATGGGAGAAAGGAGAGGCAGAAAAGACATCTTCCTCCTTCCATCCCCTCTATGAATACCCATGGCAGCATTTATTGATCTCTAGCAGAAGGTAATGGGTTTACCAGGTCTAGCCGTGCCTATTATCATGGCACCATACACAAATTTGGCGCATATTACTCCATCACAGAGGCGCCTTCCTCCACTACATCAATAGTTTTTCCTACCTTACCTTCAGTGCAAATCCAGGCCAACTGGAATGGAGTTCTCGCCGCATTGCCCACGGGCAGCCTTGTCGGGGTGGGTCCAACTGCTTTCTCCAGTTCTTCCCTCAATCTTGCTGTGCCCTTCTACTCTTCCTGTTCCACTAATGAATATGATGCAGCAGGAACCTCTACTCTGGGCACACACGGAACTTGGGTATCATTGATTAGCAATGATACTGCATTACATGGCACTTGGTTTCCCCTTGGTTACAGGCACACATGATGCTAATAGAGATCAAAACCCCTTAAATGAGACCATATCCCTCCTCAGAGCAACCACATGAAGGATTACATTGTTTGAGCCTTTAGGGCAGAATTGATAAACCAATCTGCAGTCAGTTAAGTGCAAGAGACCCTAGGTTACATAGATACTGATCACCAGTGCTTTCTCCATACACATTTTAGGCAGATTCACCAATTTTCAGCTGGAAGATTTAAAAAACTGGAGCTTTAAAAACTAGGTAATGGGATGCAGGCAGTATAGCTGGGTGATCTGTTACAAATCCTTCCAGATCACTCCACTACCACTCTGCAAAAATCAAAGTACTTAAGCCAGTTTTGGAGATTTACCTTCAACATGAGATAAGCTACTCCTGGGGCATACCTTTTTATTTACTGATTTGCAACAGGGGAAAACCCTGGGGAAGACCCTAAGCATGCAGGTACTAGTGGTGCGTTCGTGATTTTAACAAGGATGCATGCTTTTAGAGGGCATTTGCCGTAAACATGTCTAAACACCGTGGGGCACATTTACTAACTCTGACTATAATGCACTTTGCCTCAATTCACTAAGATCATGCGCCCTATATCCTGCATGTGTCCAACGGAGTTCACCTTCTTCTCCCTTGGTATATGTAAGTGCATTGCCTTGCAACACAATTTGAATGTAAATTCAGCAATTCAGTCCGAATCAGTCAGACTGTCCGACACCATGTCCCCCCAATTTATGTCACATGAAAGCCAGCGCAGGTGCACCAAAATCCGATCCCGTGCGACACAATCCCAGCACAATCCCCTGTTAAATACCTGTCAAAGCTGCGTAAATCCCTGAAACCCCGAACAGTGACTAAAGTGAGATCCGCGACCCATAGAAAATAAGCCCCTGTGTAGTTATGCAACATGTCTGTCATGTGCATATTGTTTATGTTTATTATTTGTTTAGGTTAACTATCTCTGAGAATACATTATTGTCTTTAGCTGATTCTAACAGTTTCCACTACCCAGTGTATGGTAAACTTGTTTGCATTGGTTCTTATGGTTTGTTTCTTTCTACATTTGCCTGTTCATGTTTCCCCTTTCCTCTTCCTTACTCACTTTTCTCCTTCCTTGCCCACCAGTACCTATTCCAGAGATAACACTAATCCAATTTTTCACCCTCAATGTGAAGGGCTTAAACACCCCACAGAAATGTAGTCAGGTGTTGTACCAAATGCATAAACACAGAAAACACATTCTTCTCTGCAGGAGATCCACTAATCATGTTACCACAATCTTTCCACGTGTAATTCACTTCTTGCTTTTAGGCATCAACCATGCTGCTAAATCCAAGAGAGTTCCCACTGCCATCCATTGTTTCCTATCTCATGAAATGCTGGACACCCAGACTTTTCTGGGCATCTTGTATTCCTAAAGTGTCAAATATGCAGTAAGACCTTAACAGTTGCTAATTGGTACCTTCCTACCTAAGACAGGTTGAGTGTGTGCAGACAATTCCACCAGTTCCTGGCTAACATTTCATAGGGAGTGGTCATTGTCAGTGCAACTTTAATATTACAATGAATCACTATGGACTCTTTATCAAAGGGTGGTTTTATCTGCAGTTCTTAGCTGTATACGTTTCGACACCTGCTCATCATATGCAGTTGGTTGATCTGTGGAATCTAAGTACTTTTTCTGGTTCTCCAATTACTCTACATGAGTTACTCACTATCAGGGAAGAATTACTTACAATAATACAATACAATAAAGCTTTACTGATCCCTTAGTAAATTGTGGTGTACATGGCCCCAGCATTTAGAGTACACAAAAAAAAAATAATCATAGATAGTCAGAAACACAGACGATAACACATGAAATAGTGGTACAATATGGCATGGGGGGGGGCTTTCATTGGAGGGGCAACTGGGGGTTATTAAGTTGGTTTGGCTTCTCCTTGAGTCCATTTATTATAGAGATTGCTGGCTCTTAGTATAAAGGAGTTTTGAAACCTTGTTGTTCGGCAGCTGAACTGCCTGTACCGGTCACTTCTCGATCTCCGTTGTTGGAGTAGTACCTGGTCCAATGGGTGTAATATGTTTCCTGCAATGGAGATAAGCTTCCTACAACTCATAACCTGCCAAATGCTGTCGATTGGGCTCAGGCTATCGCCTACAATGCCTTTTGGCCTTCTGGTGATTTTGGCAAGCTTATATCCTTCTTTTTAATTGACCCTCCCCAGCAGACAATGGCATAGCATTTAATAGAGGTAGCACCCCGCAGCAAGACCAACCTGCTTTGCGGTGGGCTCTGATGAACACTGGGTGCCAATTAAATTCCGGTCCCAGATGTCGGCTTGTGTCGTTGTCTGCAGTGGTCCATGGGGTTCACTGCCCCAGAATCCTGACATTCCTGAGGAAGTACATTCTGGAGGAAGCTTTTTAAGTGCCATGTCGCTGTTTCCTGTCCATTCTAGCTTATTATAAATTATGATACCAAGATACTTACAGGTATGGACCTGATCGATGGCTCTATCTTTGATTTTTATAGGACCATGTTTTTTTCCTCTGTAGGTCTATGACCATTTTTTCGTTTTTTCCTACTTTTAGTAGGAGGTTATTATCTTCACTCCATTCCACAAATTTTTTTAGGACTTCTCTATATGTTTTTTCCTCACCCTCCCGTATGCAGGCAATGATGACTGAATCATCCGAAAATTTCTGAAGGTGACAGGCGTCAGCATTATAGCGGAAGTCAGAAGTGTATAAAGTAAACAGGAATGGAGATAATACAGTGTTCTGTGGTGCTCCTCGGTTACTGACCAAGGTTTTAGATTCTGGTTAAGGTTTAGATTCTGGTTAATCCTCTTAATCCTCTAGTTAACCAGTTAACTAGAACAGAATAGGAGATCCTGGTATGAGCATTCCAAATGTGGAAGGCCATTTGCGAGACTCCTAGACCCCAGATCATAGCACACATTTATCTCACACAATTGTAGTGTCTATACTCCTTGGCTCTCTTTCCATGGACCACAACAACTATGTAACTCTCTCTTGGCTTCCACACTTTTAGTAGTTTGCGATTCTTGCATCAGGAAATTTGAGATTGAGTTCCTACACACAAATTTTTCAGAACACTGCATTCCTTACACAAGAATCTTACTCTAGATTTTTATGTTTGTCCTGCTCTTATAATGTATGGGTCCATGCACTCCTACAACCTTCCCAAGGCCTTTTCCACTAAAGAGAAAAATGACCAGCAATTCTTCACTGGTTGTATCACACAGTCTCTGAGCTTTGTTGGCATTATGGCTCTGAAAAAAACAACTATCCCTCATGTCTTGTCAGTTGGCTCAACATTAGAACCATTTTGGAACAGTGTTTGATATGTGCAGTTGGTCCTGCTGTCTGTACTGTCTGGCCCCTTGCAGGGTATCCAAAAGGTCCTGACGAGAAACTTTGTAGCCTGCTTAGTGATCCCCAGAAAGGGCCTTCCTGGTATTGTGGAATGGGTCTAAGAGGTGATTAACCTTTGAAGCATGGAAGAGTTAGTAGCAAACGAATCTGGTATCTTTCTCCTCTCCTTGCAATTGTAGATGAATTTTCAGAGCTTTCAAGCTTTAAAGCATCTTCAAAGCTTCAAAGCTCCACTCCTCTTATTACCCTTTCCTCCCTCTATGTTCATACTCATTATGGAGTAGGTAGCTTATTTTTGAAAAATCAGTAATGCAAATTAAACTTAGAAGTGGTTAGTAGTGCCATAATTATTATAGGTAATTTTATACAACCAAATTGTGCCCTAAAAATTGTGACTTATCTTGTTGCTTGTATGGTGGTAAACATACTGCACTGTATGTACTTGGCAACATAAATCAGCCACATTATCTTTATAAAATTATTTAAAAATTTCTATTCTAAAACTATTGCAGTCTAATCCACAGCTATATATATATAAAGGGTTTTTGGTTACAATATGCAAGCCAACTTGTATAATTGACATATTGATCTCAAACTGGCAGATACTTGTTCTTGACAAAAGGTCATTAAAATGTAACAAAGCACAAAATATTGTCATCAAGAAGTCATAAATCTCTTCCCTTTTAATGTGAAAAACATATTGCATACCATAGCAACTTGAAAAACAACAATAGGAAGTTATAGGACGTCTAGTACTTCGTTCCTGTCCATTAGCACATGTTTAGCATATGTAGCATATACAGCATGTAATCCTAGGAAAAGAATGGTTCTATTTTATCAAATCCGGCAGCTTTCACTGCCAGCATCAATGTTTTCTATATAAATCTTACCTCTTTTCTTTTGGACTTTTGTTTTGCATTTGGAAAGCTGAATCCATATGCCTAACATATGTTACCTGTTAAGTGCAAACAGACCTCTGCTGAGAATTGTGGTGCCATTCTCAACAACCAGTTTAGATTTACACTTACTCAGCCATTCACTCCTCCTGCCACTATGTCCTTTTGGCACTGCCTGGCCTCTCACATTGCTCCATTCTGATAATATACAGAGGCATGCATTCAAGCATGTAACAAATACAAACAAGCTAAGATTGGGCATAGAATAACAGTAAACCACATACATATGTACAGTAAATAGCATATTAAATACTCCTATAAATATACGTTTCTTTCTATTTATCTTTCGGCTACTGTCACATAAAATGTGTGCTTTAAATTCCTTTTCTGAGAACCTGCCATAGATTATAATTATATTTTTTTAAGAAAATGTAGAAGATTTTTCCTATTTTGTTGTGTATTTAGGTGTGTGTGCAGGGGCTTAACGAGGCCCCGTGCTGGGGAGGGCCCACATCTGCCTGAGATAGGTACTGGCCCTCTGCATCACTTAAAGGGGTATTCTCATCTGGGCACTTACATTCAGTTTCATTAATCGGCCAAATATAAACATTTCTTCAATTGGATGTTATTAAAAAAAATGTTCCTGTGTGAAGATAATTTCTCATAAATGTAACCATGTTGTCCCTTAGAAACGAGATAGCTTCCTCGGATACGGCCACGTTTGATAGATTGAGTGCACAAAGAAAAAAAAGCTTATTGTATATGAAATGTCCGGGGAGTTGCTGCAGGTCCTACAGCCGTCCTGTGGTAATGATTGCTGAATCCTGGTGGTCTGGCAGGACTCTATAGCGCAAGTCTGGCCACCGCTGCCAGAGTGTGACGTGGTCGTATCCGAGGAAGCTAGCTCGTTTCTAAGGGACAGAATAACTACATTTATGAGAAATTATCTTCACACAGGAACAATTTTTTTATTAACATCCAATTGAAGAAATGTTTACATATGGCAAATTAATTTAATTAAATGTAAATGCCCAGATGGGAATACCCCTTTAAGGAGGCAGTGGTGCCGGCATCAGCGCTGTCACCGGCACCGTGACTGCTGCCTCAAAATGCAGAGGCCGCCAGCAGAGAGCTCTACTTGGCCTCTCTCTATGACCAAGGCATGTGTGATGCCGTGCATGATGTTGTCATCACTCGCGGAATCACCCACGTATGCTCTTAATAATTTTATATGACACGGGGGTCGTTATGAATTTTATATGACATAAGGGCTACTTTTATGAATACTGTTATGAATTTGATGTGACTGGGGGCTGTTATTAATTTTATATGACAAATTTAAATTGACTTGGGGGGCTTTTATTAATTTTATATATGATGGGGGCTGCTGTTATAAATTATTTATGACTGTGGTCGCTGTGTATCTATAGGTGGAAGCCTGTTCAGTTGCATGGAGTGTTATTCAGCATGGGGCATAGAAGTTAATACTCTATTGACTGTGATATTTTTGTGGCACAGTGTGGCAAGGAGCTGACTGGCTGGCAAATACTGCAGAGATGGCCAGGAGAAGTCATTGTGAGGTTATATAGCTGATGGAGAATTGTCACCTGTGAACAGCTCAGAGGATACAGACAAGGATGGACACGGCCAACACAGCCTTAGCCTTATTGTATAGTACATTTATTGCCGCTATAACCAATTGTAGCTCAGCTTTAATTTTATAAACTGCTATGAACTATCATTGGTTGCCATGAGAAACTAGAACAGTTTTTCTTTCAGACACTTATGGTAAATCTACCCAAAATGCACATATTATACACTCTCCAAGTGCTTCAAAGAAGATTTGTGACCAGAATTATACCCCTCACACCAGTTATACCTGAAGTTAAAGTGTTAAAAGCCCTCCTCATATCACCTAAAATTATCCGCCACTGAGACCATATAGCTTAATTACAGCCAATTTTCTGACATGCAAATCAGTATAGAAGAGTCAAATTCTAAAAAGAAAAGTCACGCTTCCTCCAGGCTGCCAGTGAACCACGCTACCTTATTTTGATTGACAGCTCAGTGTCTCTTCGAATCTCAGCCTGAGCATATAGGAAGTTCTCTCCCTGTTTACTTCCTCTCCTTTCCAGAATGCTGTCCCTCTCACCGCATGGTGTATTTAGTATTGAGCACTGTGTAAAACCCTTTAAAATAGCATTTCTTACAAATAAAAAAAAAACTTCAACAAATCGGTTAAATCATATTTTTGAGGAATTCACTGATAACTAGGCAGATGACTTAAAAATAAAATAAACATTAGTCATCTATCTGCTACCCTTACACTGCTATTACAATGTTCAATGGTTTATTATTTAATTATTGCATATAAACTGGTTACACATGTCTAAAAAAAAATAATCGGCTAAAATGATCTCCATCTTCCATCTGCTAAAATGTTAAGCAAGCAGTGAGTACATTAAGGGTGCGTTCACAAGTTGCTGTTAAAACTGCATCACAATCAGCTTTGAGGAGGTTTTAGGTGCAGTTTTGTCAATGTAACAGGTGAAAGACATGAACTGAACGAGTGAATGAGATGTGGAGAGTAGGTTTCCACTCAAAATCAAATTCACTCGTTCAGTTCATGTCTTTCACCTGTTAAATTGAAAAAACTTCACCTAAAACCACCTCAAAGCTGATTGCGATGCAGTTTTAACTGCAACGTGTGACTGCACCCTCAGCATGTAAGTGTTTATTATGTACTGAAGGCTTGGAGTCTATTCTAGGCACACTTGTTTGATCCCATTGAGTAACTCAGCAGCAGGTATGTGCTATAATTTACTTGTCTCACTTTGAAGACAAGACTAATTATGTTGCATCCTATGGTTGGAAGATCTCGGGTAGACACTCATTATGTAGACAGGAAGCCTTTTGCATGTTAGAACATAGTTATTTTTTCTTCAACAGTTAGTTTAAATCCATTTAAGGTTATTATGTCTTGGGGCAATTTTCATGGATTAGAATAGATCTTTGTAAATAATTAGTCATTACCACCCTCTGACTGGCCGTCCAGTAGTGAAGCACACCCCTAGTCCCAGAGATATTCATAGCACAGGAGCTCCTTTTTTCACATTTCATCTGTAACATTGTCTGAGTTCAAATTCAATTAAAGGGGTTGTCCAGGTTTAAACAAAAATATATAACCGCCTTCCATCAGTGTTATGCCTCTGCTTGTTTACAGAAGCAGGGCACACCGGCGTGGCAGTGGTCAGGCCGGTGTGCCCTGCTTCTGCAAACAGGTGGTCAGATTCAACACTGTAGCCAGTGACCAGAAGTTGCCTGATTGAAGCACCTGTTTCCGTGAACAGAGGCACCTGCAAAGATAAGGATAAGCTCTTCTTTGTGTTCTTATCCACCCTAGCTGGTTATAGGTTTTTACTTAGACATGGACAACCATTTAAGGCAAATCAGGACACATAGTGCTGCTCAGTACTCTATGTTACCCAAAATAAATATACTTTTGTTTTGTAATTTCTGCCTGCAGGGACTGCCTTTGAAGACAACACAGCTACATGCAGATATGGTCAACCTTATAGATACACTTTACTTTTGAGCATAAAAGTCAATTTCTTGGCCAAGTTTATATCATTAGGAAAGTTAACCTTTTGACAACCTAGAATGTAAATACATGTCTAGGTCCGCGGGTATTTACATTCTACACTGATTTCACCAATGACAATGTCAATGGTGACAGTAGCCTGAGAGAATGGTAGTATGCCGCAGTCGGGCTCCTGTTGTAACAGCTGGGATTGCGATAGCCTCAATCCCAGCCGTTTAACTATGTTTGACTGCTGTGCATGTAGAGCTTCCACGTATACCCCCGTCACAATCTCTCACCACCCGCACCGGTTTAGGGGGTGCCGATCATCTCTTTGGCAGGCTTGGGGTCTGGACCTGGAGCTGCCTGCAGCAGCCCAATGACAGGTTCTGTCTCTGACAGGATCTGACAGTGTGTGTCAGTCTATGCATCTGCATAGGCTGACTGCTTAGAACCAAAATTGCAAAAACTACATAGATAAGGAGAATAGCAGTTTCAATATTATAATATGCATTATGCTAATATATGCAACTCCTCCATGTCGGACTACTTTATTACTGGCAACATAGAGCAAGAACAGTTATATACAAAAAAGAGACATGCCAGACTTACGAAACGTTGTTGAAAAATGTATATACAAATTTATTTTATGTTTTACAAAATGAGGACAGACCTTTTAAAAACAAGTACATTGTAGAGGGACGTGTACACATCATTTTGTTGCAGCCTATTGTGAACTTCTTGTACCTGTCTACAAGTAATGTTAACACAATCTTAACCCCTTACCGCCAAAGCCACTTTTCACCTTCCTGACACAGCCCATTTTTTTTTAAATCTGCCATGTGTCACTATAAGTGGTTATAACTTTGGAACTCTTCAACATATCCAAGTGATTTCAAAATTGTTTTTTTAGGGGAGCACTTTGTACTTCATGTTAGTTGAAAAATTTTGGTGATATGTTTTGCATTTATTTATGAAATAATTTGGAAAAAAATTGATTTTTGAAATTCAAAATGTTCTACTTTTTAATAACACAGTCATAACAGCAAAAATACTTGATAGCTAACATTATCCAAATGTCTGCTTTATGTTGACATGTTTTTTATGCATCCTCTCATTTTTGTATGAGATTCTGGGGCTTTGAACATTAGGTGTGATTTTTAAAATTTTATAAAAAATGCAAAATTGCAATTGAGGAAACTGCTCAAATTTTAAGTCACTTTAAGAGGCAAACATAATAGTAAAACCCCATAATTTCTCCAGTACACAAACTACACCCCTCAAACAACTTTTATGAAGTTTATTGTCCCTTAATACAAAAAAAAAGTTTGACCCTTAAAACAAAATTGTGCAATTTTGAAATTGAAATTTTTTTGGCTAAATGAGTTTGTTTTTCAAAAAAAATGTGCACATTCTCAGAGAATAAAATAACAAAAAACACTCCACAAAATTTGATGCCAAATCTCTCCCGAGTATAACAATACCCCATATGTGGTGGTAACCTGCTGTATGGGCGCACGGCATTGAAGGGAAGCTGCGCCATTCAGAGCAGATTATTCATTGTCACTTTTTAACTGCAATACAATCTTTATTTTTTTGGCAATTTGGACACATAAGGGCTTATTTTCTGTGACATGAGATGCGCTTTACAAATACTTGTATTTGTAAAGCTGATGAGATTTTAACTCTTGAATGTATGGAGGAAAAGAAAATCAACTGTTTCTTTTCTTTTTGTATTTTTATGGGGCCGTACACCACACCATAAAAATAACATATTATCTTTATTCTTTGGATCACTATGATTCCAGTGATACCTCATTTATATAGTTTTTTAAATATAGTTGTCTTTATCAGTGGTACCATTTTGGCAAATATAACTTTTTTGATTATTATTTAGAGCATTTTTGTAAAGGGAGGTTATGAAAAATGTACATTTTTGACGAGTTTTTCGTGTTTTGTTTCTACTGCATTCACCGAGCAGGTCCAATAATGTTGAGTTATTGGGTTAGAGTACCCTAGGGAGTCTGAAAAATAGTAAAAGTAAAAATAAAAAAAAGTTTAAAAAAAAAAAAATTATAATAAAAAAAACCTAAAAATTCAAATCACCCCCCTTTCCCTAGAACTGATATAAAAATAAATAAACAGTAAAAATCATAAACACATTAGGTATCACCGCGTCCGAAAATGCCCGATCTATCAAAATATGATAATGTTTTTTCACTACTTTTAACCCCGTAACGGAAAATAGCGTCCAAAGTCGAAAATGGCATTTGTTTGCCATTTTGAAAAATATAAAAAAATTAATAAAAAGTGATCAAAAGGTTGCACAGTCCCAAAAATTATAGTAATGAAAACGCCATCAAAATTTGCAAATAATGACACTATCCACAGCTCTGTACACCAAAGTATGAAAAAGTTATTGGCCCCAGAAGATGGCAAAATAAAAAAAAAATATTTTGTACAGGAGGTTTTAATTTTTTTAAATGTATGAAAACATTATAAAACCTATACAAATTTGGTATCCACGTGATCGTACCGACCCAAAGAATAAAGTAGACATGTCATTTGGGACGCAGAGTGAAAGCTGTAAAATCCAAGCCCACAAGAAAGCGTCACAAATGTGGTTTTTCACCATTTTCACTGCATTTGGAATTTTTTTCCCGCTTCCCAGTACACGCCATAGAATATTAAATACCGTCACTATGAAGTGCAATTTGTTATGCAGAAAATAAGCCACAACACAGCTCTTTATGTGGAAAAATAAAAAAGTTATAGATTTTTGAAATGGAAGTGAAAAAACTAAAAAAGGCCAAGTCGTTAAGGAGTTAATGTCGGGTTAATACTGTTTAATAATCTGTATTATGCCTTCACAGTACACAATATAGCAACAGTGCCCCCACAGCCCATTGTAAAATTACTGCCCTCTTAATGAATATGCTTCTTACAGAAAAGAAAAACAAAGAAACTGAATACATAATACCTACCTTACACTTGTACATGCTCTGTCATGTGCTAGTGCATTTTATATATATCAGAAAGTTGGATGTGTTTGGCCTAAAAAGACTAAGTACATTACATGCATTAGACTAGTTGTTAAAGGAAATCTACCATTTAAAAAAAAACATGTACAAATACTCACCTCCTCTTGATGTTGATGTCCTTCACCAGTCTTGACACCCCGGGATCACCTAGAAAAGAAACTTATAACTAGCAGCCCGTAGCATGGAGACAAGATGTCCGGCACTCTGGGCCGATAATTATGCACACATCTGCACCTCCCTCTCATGCTGGGAAAGGGAGGGGACTTAAAGTGAGTGAATTCACGCCTCCTTAGTGATAGATGTCTCCCTCTCCCATGTTGGAGAGGGAGGTGACGTCACGAAGGGTGCATGCATGATTAGCAGCCCGAAGTGACCGACATCTTGTCCCCATGCTCCGGGCTGCTAGTTATAGGTTTCTTTTCTAGGTGATCCTGGCGTGTTAAGCTTAGAGAAGAACACCGCTGAGATCAACATCAAGAGGATTGGATCGGAACATGTATTTGTAGTTGTTTTTTACTTTTTTAAATGGTAGATTTCCTTTAAAAAGGACCTCTCACCAGCTTTTACCTGACTTTACTAACAGCATCCTCAGATAGGGTAGGTAATATGCTTTCTAGCATTTCCTTCTTTTATGGTAAATCTTCCCCATTTACTGAAAAGTAAATGCATACAAGCAGAGAAGAGTCATTTTTTGGATGAGAGTCACATTTAAAGGATAAAGGGGAGCATCACTTCAGATCCTAGGTACTATAGAGTTCAAGATATGGGCATCTAAACTGATGCTCACCTCCTCAACGTGAGTTGGGATCTCTTCAGCTCTTCTCAGCTCATTTTCACATGACTTTGGAGCTGAGAGTAAACAGATGAGAAAAAAGAAATTCTACAGGTTATATTTCATACCATCTCTGAATGTACTGGTACTATAGTGGGATAAAAACCGGGGACAGGGTTGAAGGACACAAAATAAAATGTATTTGTTTGACATTTTTTGGAGTAAATTCTAACTTTTCTGTATGTAAGCTATTAGTCACACAGATGCTACTGGTAACTGTTAATGCAGGTGACTAATCTGTACCAGTCCAAGACTTGGACCAACTTTATGGTCTTGCCACATATTTCACTGACAATAGTGTTCCATATATCCCTTTGTGACTTAATCTTTACTTGAATCTCTCTTTTGCATACATAGAAATAAAACTTACTTGTCAACAAACATGCCATAGTCACTACAAAGTAGATCCTTGGTATTCCAGCCATAAAGACATCTTATAGTAAATTCCTTGGTGTTATTAAAAGGCAGTTAAAGGCAAGGAATCCTAATTACTAGTTTCTATCACCCTCCTCGCTTGTATACAAAGTCAATATATGGTCAGTAGCACAACAACTACATTTGTCTTATGGCTACGGTATTTCTCCCAAAGCTATGGAATTATTGTGTTTGCACATAGCAGCATTTTCACTAAATAGCTTTTATTGATGGACATTGTACAGCTACCATTATACTCCTATTAAACCACATGTCACACTATATTTGTTATTTCTTTGGCTGTATGGGAAGGACATGTACCATCAGCTTAGCACCTCGCCGTCCCATCCTCACGTTCTCCATGTACCATTTCTCATAACTTGAGCTGGGCAATAAGGCGGCAGGTAACCACGCACAAGATTTTCACAGTCACTGCCCAAGGCGTGATTTGAAAAGAGAGACGTTGACGTCTTCGGCTCTCAGAGCGCTTTCGGGGTCGTACCATATATTATATCTTGGTGGAGCACCATAGGCTAATTTCCATATGGTATCAAATGATTTTTCTCCAATATCCGGCCACAGAAAGTTAGGAGAAATGGAGCATGGAGAATGTGGGGACGGGACCTTGGAGGTTAGTAAAAATCATCTACCATTCTGATGGTAGATGTCCATCAAATAAGGATTACAGTAGCTCCCTACCTTCACAAGTGATGTACCTGTATTTAATTTTTGGAATGGAAAGTAGATTAGGCCACATATTTCAATTTCTCACCCAACAATTTATCTGGGAGAAAGACTGGGAGAAATTAGTAATTAGGGGACCTGTTAAAATTGAGAGTTTGGATGATTTTGACCAAACCCATATTTTAAAATTATGTTTAAGTTTGGATATCCGAACCCACCGAAGATTGGTGCTGACACTTATCACAGGTGTTAACTGTTTAAATGCTGTTGACAAAGTTGGCAGCAGCATTTAAACTACTGTCAGGGTCATGGTCATGTCCCCCCGTAACAACCTGCCACCATCAGAGGGATATTATTCTCCCCAAAATGGTGGTGCCTAGTAAGATTTAAAGTGTTAATGTCCTTGATCGGTGCCAGTAAGGGGGGCGTTGATCTGCACCTGGCCCTGGTATATTTGGGTCCGCTCAACACTACTGCCATTATATTTTTAGGACTTCACAAATGTATTGAGACACTCAACGGTAAATGTAAGTGTTTATTAACAGAATATTCTTTTAAAGTGATGGGAATAGATATATAGCACCAGAATGGACTCTTGTTTGACCTCAGTTGAAAACGATGGTATATAGGACATACAGTAGACTACTCATTGCTTCAATGCAATTTAGAAGGTAGTTAAACTTCCATTCTAGTCTCACTACATCTACTAAACTTGTAGACAATAGACACCAATCTACTATCTTTGGTGTTTTGTTCCATAGCACATATGTATGTTGTCAAATTAAAAGTAATTTCAACCATTTTCAGTTACCATCACAAGTTTATCACCATCAACCATCCAAAACATTGCTTATTACTCAACAAAGATGATTTGGTTGGTCTCTATGGTGTCACATGAGAAAAAATAATTGTGCCATAAAATCACAAACAAATTGTATGGATAACAAAATCAGCTTTTCTAGGTTGAGAAACTTTGCTATAGATACATTTATTGAAAATATATTTACCTGAATCCTACCAAGTTATGATTCATGTCTGTATTACTTTTAAGAAACCGTCAGTTTAATGTTTAATTCATGATTTTTAATGAAAACTTTGACCGTGATTTTTAACAAAATAGATGAAATTACATTTTTATATAAAAATCTTGAAAGCTTTTAACCATAAAAACTAAAGAAATATTTGAAATTCATTCATACTTGAAGCTGTACTTCTCTATGACAGTTTTATAGTATTTCAGTTTGTAAGCATGTCAATGGCTTAGGCTGGAACAGCTCAATTTCAGGCAGGTCATAAATATTTTTTATTCATGAGGTCAAGCTAAAATTTAGTATTCTCAAAATATGATGTTACTGTGTGCTCCCCATCTGTTGTTATAGATTGTTTTCCTAATGAATATTCAAACTAAAAATCCAGCTGTAAAAACAAGAGGATCAATAATATGTGTAAAAACTCTCAGTGGGATCTAAAAATTAGAGTGATAGGAAAATCAGCTTCCTGTAGAAGGAGGTAATGGTGTAAAGACAATGACAAGCACGCAGTGGGAGAGGGTGAATGAGCTGGGGAGGCCCGAGGTTAGATTTGGTAACCACCTAGTTCCAGCTGGGATACGTGTCACCATCGTTGTAACTCAGTGTCACTATTTGATGCATGCTGTGCTCCAAACTAAATGTGCTGAATGTTTATATCTAGATTCAATCTACGAAGGGAACATGCCCATTAAGTAATAAAAAAAAGTTTTAGTTATGCTAGTTCCTTTTATTAAATCCAAGCAAATGTATCTGTCAGATAGGATTAATATTTCTGGTAACAGCTACTTAAGGTAATGTGTAGCAGATTTTTGTTTTTACTTATTAAGACCAAATAAATATATCACTTTTATCATTTATTTTTTTTATTTCCTGCCAATGACTATGCCAATGACTTTACAGCAGCCTCATGGCCGTAAGCAATTGTAGTCTGAAGCAGAATAACCAAAGGCTATAAAGAGTTAACCAAGCATGCTGTGTTCATATAAGAGGTGTAAATAAGCAGAATTTTGTAAGATGATTTTAGAATGAAGGAGCCCTTTGATAACAGATATAAAAAGTCATGGTTAAGCACACAAAGATTTTGAAAAAGATTTCTGCTTACCAGTTTTTCAGGGACAGTTACTGTCACAGTTACTGTGCATCCCTCCTCGGACCAACGTAAGCGTGCCGCAAAATATCTGATTGATCCAGCACCAAAATTCTCCAGTTGTTTAAAAAGTTTTGTCTTCAGACTTTATTGAGAAATTCCAATTGTTCTATAAAACAATCGAGCACAAGTATAGGGTACAAGTAACATCATAGCACCTATGCATTTCAAGCACAGCCACGCTCATAATCATGGCTTAATCATATCACGCTTGAAACGCGTAGGTGATACGATGTTACTTGTACCCTGTACCTGTGCTGGATTGTTTTATAGAACAATTGGATTTTCTCAAAGACAGAAGACAAAAGCTTTTAAATAGCTCTAGCATTTTGGAGCTGGATCAATCAGATATTTGCTGCATAAGAGGTCTCAGTGCCTAAAGCTACGAGTAGGTATACCTGGTTTAGCCATGCTTGATTTTTATGATAAATTACCTTTAAAGGGGTTCTAACGTCACTATACCTTATATCCAAACACATATCACACTAATTCAGTGTCATTAAATCTTCTGCCCCCTTTTCATGAAATCAAAGTCATTCCTGTGCCCTGAAAGCTCCTGCTACACTTACAGTTTTTACAGAAATGACCTGTATACTTTCTCTGCTCTCCAGTGGGGCATGTGCAGTCAGCTCCCTGTTCCCTGCTGTGGGGGTATAACCTTCCTCTGTATGAAGAAGCTATGCTGACCAGGGGGATTGTGGGAGATGTCATCTTTTGGCAGAGTGGGGAAAGCCATCTTGTAGTCACTGCAGCAGTAAGCTGTGAAGTGATAAGTGAAGGAAAACAAAGTATACAGCCCAGGGGGTGAGGTAGGGGTGTGTAACTATAATAAATGCAAAAGAACCGTTCAGTACATTTAGCGACTGGAGAACCCCTTTAAGTTAAACATCAGGCTGCCATCAAACAGTAATGGTAATGTCAATGGGTTAATTTTGTGCATATATTGGATGAGTACATTAAGCAGTTGGCATAAGAGATGGAGGAAGCCACAGCACCCGGTACGGTTCAGTTCCAAAAAATCTTTATTGTAACATCATCCAAGCATAAATATTGCCACGTTTCGATTCCAGTTGAATCTTTCTCATGCATAGAAATCATTACTAAGATTAACATATATATAGAAAAAAGTGGTAGTGACATCATAAAAACGAAGATATAAAATATTCAGTATACATCTTAAAACACCTAGTGTCCCATAAAGATATATAATATCTAGTGAGAAGGAAAAAATACGGTAACATAAACAACCATCCCCGTGTGCCTCGGCATCGCACATGTGCATTGTTAAAATAACTAGCCCGTCCTATCGTCAGAGGTCCGAGAGCCCTGCTGCGCTTGTGTAGCTATTGTCATTGTCATGGCAGTCGAGTAATCCGGATGGATTCAGAGGGCTTCGTAGCTTAGTCTCTGGCTCAGGTCATTTTTTGGAACTGAACCGTACCGGGTGCTGTGGCTTCCTCCATCTCTTATGCAGACTTTGGGACTCTAAGCACCGGATCCCCAGCTGCGAGCACCACTCAATTGTAATTGGAGTCTAGGATTGCTGTCTTCTCTTCCTCCTTTCTACATTAAGCAGTTGGAAACTTAAAGTAGAACTATGGCGAAATGTTTTAGTCTTTGGTTCTTTTGAAAGGTACATGTTGTAAACTTTAGTGACTTTTCAAAGGCATTTGACACCGTGCCACATAAAAGGTTGGTACATAAAATGAGACTGCTGGGAATAGGAGAAAATCTGTGTATTTGGGTAAGTAATTGGCTTAGTAATAGAAAACAGAGTGTGGTCATTAATGGCACATTCTCAGATTGGGTTGATGTTACCAGTGGAGTGCCACAGGGGTCAGTATTGGGCCACTTCTTTTTAATATTTTTATTAATGACCTTGTAGTGGGTTCACACAGTCAAGTTTCAATATTTGCAGATGATACTAAGCTGTGTAAAGTAATAAATACTGAGGTCGATAGTTTAGCATTACAGAGGGATTTGTGGAAGCTTGAGGAGTGGGCAGAGAAATGGTTGATGAGGTTTAATGTAGATAAATGTAAAGTTATGCACTTGGGCCATGGAAACAAAAAGTATAATTATGTTCTAAACGGTCAATTACTTAGTAAAACTGGAGCTGAAGAGGACTTGGGGGTATTGGTGGATGGTAAACTTAATTTTAGTGACCAGAGCCAGGCGGCTGCTGCTAAAGCAAATAAAATTATGGGATGTATCAAGAGAGGAATAGATTCTCATGATAAAGACATGATAAAGACATACTGGTGATCCCAATCGGAAAAAGCAGGAATCGATCCGGCGCTTGGGATAGTGAATGTAAAACCTCTAGGGACCAATAGCGTTCCAAAGAATTTTTGAGGTTTATTGATAAAAAAGTTAATAAAACTAGTAACAAATGCAACGCGTTTCGGCTCAGTACATGAGCCTTCGTCATGTACAAGCGCTGGATCGATTCCTGCTTTTTCCGATTGGGATCACCAGTATACTGACCAGACAACCCCGTACTCTGGACCGGGGACTGTTTTGCAACCAGGAGATCATCGGCTGCTACATGGGATCTTTTATGCCTGTTTTATCCACCATAAGGTGAGCAACTCTCTATTACCACTATCTTGGTTATTTACGTATTTCACGTCTTTCCCTTTGTTTCCTCTATATCCACCTGGCTCAGCTGATGATCTCTGACAGACCAGTGATATAGAGTCACTCCAGATTTTCGCTATATGATAAAGACATAGTTTTGCCCTTATACAAATCCCTGGTCAGACCACACATGGAATATTGTGTACAGTTTTGGGCACCAGTGTATAAAAAGGATATAGTAGAGCTGGAACGGGTGCAGAGGAGAGCAACCAGGATTATTAGGAAAATGGGGGGATTAGAATACACTGACAGATTACAAAATTTGGGATTATTCAGTTTAGAAAAAAGACGACTGAGGGGAGACCTCATTACAATGTACAAATACCTGAACGGACAGTACAAGGATTTCTCCAAAGATCTTTTTATACCTAGGCCTGTGACTATGACAAGGGGGCATCCTCTACACCTAGAGGAGAGGCGATTCTACCATAGCCATAGACAAAGGTTCTTTACTGTACGAGCAGTGAGACTATGGAACTCTCTGCCGCAGGAGGTTGTTATGGCGGACTCTATGTACATGTTCAAGAGAGGCCTGGATACCTTTCTGGAGAGACAAAATATCACAGGTTATGGGGATAAAACATTTATTTAATTCTTAAAGGTTGGACTTGGTGAACTTGTGTCTTTTTCCAGCCTTATATACTATGATGCTATGACTATGATATTATGAAGTTAGTCATGGATTATGAATTATGGGTTTCCTTCTGGTCCACATGTTGGATGTGATCAGTAATATGACTCTACAACTAACAAAACATATAAGACAAGGATAGTTGATGTCTCTATTCTTTGCCATCAGAGATTAAAGTTGAGTCCCGTAGGAATAAATATCATCAACTCCTTTCTGCATAGAAGACCCTGTGGCAGTGGAAAAGTCTGGTTGCTGGTTACATGACACTGAGGACTAGATGACTCACAAATATAGCTTCATTTAGTGGTATACTTTTTCACCATTTACATCATGCACATGGTCCCGATACAGACAAGCCTGTGAGTCACATTGATCCAGTGTTGCCCTTGCAGGGAAAAGTCCATTCATTGCATGAAATAATGATATACAGTCAGTGAGGTAGTAAAACTGTTTTTGTGGGTCAGAAACCTTAGTGTTGAAACTGAATTACATCAGCAAAATATTATCTAAATGTTCGATTAAAATTCTTCAGTTTGCAAAGCAAAATCAGGTTTGCTTTCAGGGCTTAAGTCATCTGGAAAATCTACATTTAGGACTGGTGAGGGCACATTACTTGGACAAACATGTGCCTTAAGTAAACTTTCCAACAAGGAGTTTATCTATCACAAAGATAACATTTATCACAAGGTCAAGTGAATATGAAACCATTACAACTCTGAGTAACCACAATATGTACACAAGTAACCATACGTGTTCTCCAACATCTGTTTTACGAATGGATTCCAAAGTAATATAAACATGAATATAATGTGTTATTTCAGTTTCAATTTCACCACCTCCTATAAAATAACACAGAGGTGTAATGTAATCTCCAAGTACTGCTGCCACTGTTCAATCTCACTTTCTCGGCCATTGGACACATATTCAATGGTAATCCTCTACTTCTGATGACTAAATACTTTAGGATCTTATTCCTAAAATAACATTCTAGTGACCAATAGTTATACTCATTGACCTGAATGGAGGAATGTCTTGCTATTGTTTAAATAGTCCCAATAGTTATTCATTGATAAAAGAAAAGCAATCAGTAAAGCTACAAATTAAAATTTCCCTGTACTCAGTGGTGGGCAGCATACAGTCCTGTGTACTGCTGACAATGTATTAAAGGGGTTTTCACAGGATAGGGCCTAACTTGGGGGTCTCAATGATTAAACCCCCATAGATCACAAAAACAAAGGGTCCGATGGGGTCCCACGTACCTCCATCGGACCCCTCGTCGCTCTGTCATAGAGCAGGCGGCCACACATGACAGATATAGATTAATGGAGCCGAATGGTTATGCGCGGCTCCCTGCAACATTACTCTGACGGAGCAACGACGGGTCTGACAGAGGTACGTGGGACCCCTCATTTTCGTGATCTGTGGGGGTCTCATCACTGAGACCCCCACTGATCATCAAGTTAGGCTGTATCCCGTGGATAGGGCCTAATTTCTGTTCATGGGAAAACCGCTTTAAGGATATTATCCATTATTAAGATTTCTGGCTGAACATTTGAACATCATTTGATTATGGGACATATCTAGGAAGTACTTTCACTGTAAAGTTTGTTTCCATTCTTTGTAAAGAAATCAAGTTTTTTCAAAATTAAAAACATCGGGGGGAGGGGTGCTATCATAAGGCAGGGATTGCTTACCAGTGTTTAGACTATCTCAGTAACTCTGTTGCATGTCAGATTTATCATGCATAGACTGCTTGAGTGTATTTGCAATCTTTTGCTGAAAAGTTGCACAACAGTCACAGATTTAGACACAACTAATTCTAAACTATTTCCTGTGGAAGGAGGGGTATAAGTGGATTTATGCCCAAATTTGAGACTTTTTAAAAAGTCACGCCTATTAAATCTGACTTGCACATATTGATTATCTTGATTCAGCTGGCAGCAGTAGGAAGCAGAGTAACATTGAATAAAGTTGCATAAAAGTTGCAAATATAGAAAATAGTCGATGCTACGATCCTGCATTAATCCAATGCCAAAAAAGATGTAATTACAAAGATTAATTCCCCCAATTGTACTAATTCCCAAATCACCCCATAAGTCAATCAGCTTTATGTAGCATTCTTTACACGCCTTACATGCCTGTTTCCAACTGATAAGTTATCTAATATATTTAGATGAATGCAAATATACTTATTGGTGCACTGGGGGCAAGGATGTGCCTGACGGAGCCACAAGGGGTGCATGAGCTGTCTTCATTAAAAACAAAAGTTTAAGAAACAGTGCTCATTTTTGTGAGTAATTCATGTTCACAAGTAGATAACATGTACAGAACATTGACTAATACATGATCACATCATTAACCATTATCATTTGTGAATAATATGCAGACTTGTTAACCTCATAGAACAGTTTTGTCATACTGTCCAAATAACACTGATATCTCCAATATTCAATTCATAATGGTAATTCATCACTACGTATTATAGACTTAAAGAACTGATATGTTACACATGAAAGTTCTATCATTAGTATGTCACGGTGCCTGGCACTTCTATCTCTACCTTGTATACTCATGTCATAATTCCCTCTTTGCACTATATCAACCAGATGTTACCCACTTACTCTTATCACTGGATGTTTGGGTTTGTTTGATACCTACTGTGACCTTCTAATTATGCTGAAATTCTTGCAATTTACTTTATATAGAATTAGGATTTCTTTAACTTTAACTGCTACTTCAGAAACGATCAGGTCAATAGCGATTCCACTTGTCATCAGTACAGTATATTAACATGTGTTTGTAATACATATACAGTATATCTTAAATCTCTAGGCCAGCTTCTACTGACAGTAGGAAATGCCCAAGGGGTACCACTAAAGACTTTACCTAATATTTTCAGAGAGGATTAGACATGTTAGCAACAAACTGCTTGATCGCCACTGCCCCCTCCCCCATTTTCCACCGCCTCTCTTCCTTACTTTGAAGGAGTATTTTGTTACTAAAAAAGAAGCAGGACTGACCACAACAGGTGACTTCAGTTCACCACATCAAATTATAATAAGTATAAATTCACCAGCAAAAAACATGCATAGGAAGGGTAAACTAAAGCTTATTAAAACATAGCTTTTAATATATTCAATAAAAGATCATAAAGTACTTCAGACCAGAGCCACACTCCATCTCATAACACCAGAAGAAATGGAGAGCAGTAATAAAACAGACAATTTTACATCAATACACAATGGAAAGATGTCACCCATGACGAGGAGTCAGAAGCCACGGAAATTGAGCAGGTATATGGAGCGGCTACTGTCAACAGAAGGGGGTCCCAGACCAGGAGAAGATGTAGGCACTGCATCCAGGTATCCCTAAAGCTGCTCTGTCTCTGCTTCCCAGAATAGCTCCCATCCTCACAAGGACAGTCCCAGGAGACCCCTAGAATCTAAAGGTCCCTAGGATTGTCATACAATGCCCTCTAGGAAGGAAAGAAAAGAGAGATTGAATAAATGGAGGAAAGCAGAGTTGTGACAATTGCTTGACAAAAAAAGAAAGGAAAGGCTTTTCATAAGAAAGAAGTTTCTCTATCTTATAAAATGATTTTTATGTGATGGATACATCACCATTAAATGCACATTGGTCAGACAAAACCAGTCATTTTCACTGCCAGAGATACTGCATACAATTGTTAAATTAACAGATAAATCATAAAACACTGTCAGAATGTTTGAGGTCACCTGGCAATGATTTCTGACTATTAAGTGTTTTGTTTAATCCCTGACCAGCCAAACTCAATGTGGGCAATGATTCCTGTCTTAAGTCTATCTTTTGATAACACATATGGGCTTAGTTACTGGTTGCAAATTTCTTGATTGTTGAAAGAGACTTGGGCAATGGCCTGAGAGACCAAAGAAGCTGTTAGGAATTTCACACATGTTAAAAGAGTGCGCTCTCATAGCCTGTGAAGCACAAAGTACAGCAGGCGATGTCTCTCTCCATATCCATGCAAGGAAATGGTTCTGCCACCTTTAATCCATCACCAAAAGCTAAACTCCTGCCATAACAAGGTGCTCTGGCTCTAGTGATTTCAAATAGAGATTAGATAGTAAATGTCAGCACTGAAACCTTTTGTTGATTCTTGCCCTGATCTGAACTTACATTTTTTGTTGCAAACAATCGTCCTGGCAAAGTCTTGAAAAGAAAAGCTCTTTTTGCTTCTTTTATTTTTTCACTGACCCACAACTATGCCTACATTTTAAGGACAGTAGAATTTTCATGGCTTGCTTCCCAAAACAACATGAGAACCGAGCAACTATTTATATTACAAATAGAAGCTCTTCGCAAAGTCCCCAGCAACAAAGTAACACATTACTGACCCTTTAGGAATGTAAGATCACTGGGGTGTGTTTTCTAGGTAAAATTTGAAGCAGTAATTGATCTATACAATTTCAAATAAAAAGTTGAATAGTAAAAGAAACATTAATATTCAAATTTAGATGTGAGATCCAAAATAATAAAAATAAATCGATTGATCGACAACAACATATGATATACAAAAGGTGTTTTTAAAGAATAAACCGTACATGGTTTAAATTATACTACCTTATAACACAATACCCAACTTATATGTGTTAATATTGTACCTTTGAGCTCCATTTTTATAGTAACCTAGAGAGTTGTTTTCACACGTACTGCACATCAAATTCAGATTTATTCACTACAACTGGTCTTGGACAGTCTTAAAGTTTCTTAAATATACTCAGGATAACAAAACACCGGATAACACATTCTCTAATTCACTGTTGTAAACAAAAATACAGCATTTCACACATATAATTCCAACCTGTCGCTATCAGTCCTGATATACACAATTTCAGTTGCCCCTAGACACGACCCTGTAACTTCTTAGTTAGGGAAGCCATCTTGGATTTCTGTGTGACAGCTGTGCTGCTGAGTTTCTCTCTCTGCTCCCTGAACTCTAGCCCCACCTCTCTGCAGTCTGAGCTCACAGACACTCACTCATTTCCTGCCAGCAAAAACACATTGTGAGGAGAGAGAAGCTGCAAGTTTACAGCAAAAGATAAGTTCTTTGTCTGGGGAGGGAGAACAGATAAATAGCAGAGCTGACAGTGTGTAATAGGTATCTCATGCATCTCATGGATCTCATTACCTCTGATCTGTCTCATTTTTCTCTTTCTATGTCTCAGATACTAGTAGAATGTTCAGAAGCTAAATTAAAGTGTAGATAAACCTGTACCCTGATAATCTAACCACATTGTCAGCTCACAGAACTAGATGGATCATGAAGTGTCTGTTAAGAGAGTCCCCACCCACACCCTGGAGTTTTACACTGACAAGGCTAGGGAGTTATATGAGTAAATTGTAAAGCAATGGGTTAAAGTAATGGGTTAAAATGCTATTTATTGTGTAAAGATCACTAGGTGGTTGAGATTTGAAAATTTTTTGAAATTGTGGGAAAACCCCTTTAATGGATACAGCTCATGATTTCTTAACTATAACCAGAAGTCATTAATAGTCTATAATTCTGACTGTCTGTGGCCACTGGACCTACCACTCTGTCCCTCACTCAACCTGTCAGGAGTGCTGTCTTCCAGTTTCGTTCTGTATGATGTGTTAGCTCTCAATGACCGTAACTGTAATCTTGTAACAATTCACATAGGACTGGCAATGGCCCAAGTCCAAAATCAGCACAAGCTTGTCAAGACACAATACAAAAATCTAATGGGCTAAAATTTAAGTTTTAATACATAATATCATGAAAACATTGAAATCACTATTAGTTGAAGAGTTTCTTACCACCCATATATGTGATAGAGTGAAGAATGACAGGATGAAAAAAAGATTGTGATGTGTTCATATGTGAAGGATAGGCGTATCCCTATGGTTGAATGCATGTTTAAAATGTTCTCCAACCTGCACTAAAACTCTCGGATGGTCTTACTGATTTATTTCATACCACATTTACAGGTAAACTTGTAAATAATCTCCTTATTGCAACAGTTAAAGTATTCTCGTATTTCAAATGTCTGCCAATTGAGATTGCTGATAAATAGCATAATCCCACTCATAGTGGCCTTTTAACTACCTGAGGATTATGCCTGTGCCATAGCAATTGGAAGAATTAAAAATACATTTCATCCGTCCATTCTAAAGCCAAGTGGTGGGCATCCAGTCAACAGATGGATTCATCACAAGGTCTATTAGTTCTAGCAAAACCAAAAACTGTATTCGTACCCAAGTGAGTTGACCAGGATGCATCAACAACGGGGATGTGTAAAAGATACTTGAGAGCATTCCCAGAATGATTTAGGGAGTGTGGAACCTGTCGGCAGAAATTGAGCCTGAAAAGTTTAAAGGGCAACTCTCAGAGCGATTTAAACAGTAAACCACACACTGGTTGTTTAGTGTTCCAAATCAGCATTTAGATAGTCCCTCTGTGCTTACTGTTAAAATAAAAAACCTTCATACTTACCTTTTTCCTAGTGTACTGCACCCAGGCTTCACTACACATGGGCAATGAAGTTGGGGTGTACTGTGTACGGGAAGCACCAGAGATGGGTCCGATATGTCTCATCAGACCTATCTCTAGGTAAGTATAAAGCCGTTGTTTTTTATAGCGGTTACAGGGGGAATAGCTAATGGGCATATTGGGACACTATACCATTGGTCTATAAGGACCTATGGGTATTTAAGTGTTCCAAATCACCTGTAAGGTACTCTTTAAAAATGTTTAGTGTAATAATAATGATAATTCCCTAAGTATAACCTTTGACTTGTTTATTGGATTGTCTGGATTATTTAAAACCAGTAAAAGTTTGCCACTGCGACTTCCCTTTGGCCTCTCATATGTGTATCTTGCCAGTTAGCTACTGTATATTGATATCTATATACCATAGATACTTTTTTTACACTTTCTGTGCTAAAAAAGCCCCATCACGTATATAAACAAAATAATCGGTATATAGAAAGTATTTAAAAAAATAAACTCAGTTCTCACCTTTGTGACGCCCCCACACAGGTCCTCTTGATTCCTGTGTGCCCAGGGAGACAGGTGTGTGAGTGCTCGCTGTGAACACACTATGATGTCAGCCGCTTGCTAACATCATAGTGTGTGCACAGCCAATGCACACAGTCCTATATCACCGCTCTTGCATACACTATGAGGTCAGTTAGTGGCTGATATCATAGTGTGTGCACAGCTAGCGTGTATCAAAAAAAGGAATTTAAAAAAAGGACCCGTGGGAGGCATCAGAGAGGTCAGTATTGAGTTTATTATTTTTATGTGCTGGGCATACTGTGGGCGGGAACAGGCCATATAATGGAGGCAGGGGGCTGGCTGGCTATATACTGGAGGCTGCCTGGCTATATACTGGAGGCTGCCTGGCTATATAATAGGGGAAGGCAGAAAATATACGGGGGGGGGCAGTAGGCTGGCTGGCTATATACTGGGGGCAAGGGGCTGGCAGGATATATACTGAGGGCAGCGGGATTGCAGGATATATACTGAGGGCAGAGGACTTGCTAACTATATACTGGGGAGCAAGGGGCTGGTTAGTTTACTTAGTCTTATACTCAAGTCAATAGGTTTTCACTGTTTTTTTTAGGTAACATTAGGTGCCTTGGCTTATATTCTGGATGGCTTATACTCAAGTAAATATGGTGTATAAATATATACCTGTGAAAATTGTTTTGTAGAATATTTATAGTATCTTATTTCCAATATTAAAAGATTTCAGAAGGTGCAATCTTGACATTGCTTTTTTAGTGCACCTTAGTTTGTATTCCAATCTAGCTTACTATCAATATACACTCACATGTTTATATACTTACTTGATTCAACTGCTTCAGTGGTCATTGGTGCCTGAATGTCCAGGTCAAATTTTGATGTTCTGCTACGCGATTCTTTAAATGATGTTATCTCTGGAAAAGCTTTACATATCATAACAATTTTTACTTAGTTTTTTTTTCATGACATGTGATACTTTAACTTTATAGGATAGTTTTATTTACTTTTACCAAAATATGTAATAAATATGTACAGCATTATTCAATCCCCCTTTCCCAGGTTCAGCTACAGATGCAGAGGGTGCAGGTACTTCTGCAAAGTGAAAGTCTCCTGCAGCTTCTTCTATATCCCGCGTTCAGCTGACAGGCCCTTTAATATGATATATGGATTGTGCATGGATGCTTAAGAGAACTGGAGATATCCATTCCTAAAGATACAATCTGGAGTACAAAACTGTACATAACAAGCTATTTTTAGTACAAATTTAAGGATGAGTATGTCTGATTTTGTTAAGCATTCATACACAATCCATACATCATATTAAAGGGAAGATTCTTCTGGTTACTATGACAAATTATTGTTTCTATGTGCCAGGGTTCAAGAGATATGACCGTCTGAAGTTGGTCACTGTCAAGATGTTTATAGACGTCCTTTCTCCATGTGCAAATAGGATGTATATAGCAGTATGGCAGTCGTGAAGGTTCATTTCCATTGGTATTGGGTCTACTTTCTTCCTCTTTGTATCAATCATCATTTCCTTAATTTTTCCCACATTCAGAACCAGGCCATTTCTTTTTCTCCACTACCTGTTAATGATTTCTCTATATTCAACATTGTCATAGTCGCAAATACAGTCGACAATTACACACTCCCAAATTTCCCTTTGTTGAGTACCTTATGTACATTCTACCAACAAGTTTCCTTTGTAGAATTGGCTTGATATCATTAGAGGATCTAAAATCACAAATTGTAAAAAATGTTCTGTGAATGTGGCCTCTCATTGTATAGTCCAGTTTGGAATATAAGACATTGTTGAAGTCCGTACACAGAATGGTGTGGTTCTGCTTCACCAAAGAAGTGGCTTGAATCTTTGGAACACAGAGAGTGGCAAGTGTGATGGTTGCATTATTAATTGAAAATACTACAGGGATGAATCTATCATTGCTGTATATATCAATGGCTACTGAAGAGAAAACTACTGAGTTTTTAATAGCTGGAATGACTTGAATAGTGTGATTGGTATATATGAAGGTAAATGGCTAAATTGCTAAACCTTGAATGCATCTTATGATGACACCTATGATATCTTACTTCAATTGACCCACTATGTTTTTGTGAGCTATTCAAGGCTTTAACAGGTAATTCACCTGTACTAACACTTATCAATACAACATTATTTACCTGGCTGCAGTTGCCCATAAAATTATAGGCTAAGGGCTCATGCATACAAACAAAGGTTTGTTTTCTCATATAAAAAGAGCAACTACCAGCTCCATTTATGCTGCTCAAGAAGCATCAAGATATCTCAGTTGTCACATTATGCCAACGAAAGGATCTCTAACTGCTATTAGTAAAAAATACTTTGAGGGAAAATGGCATAGCTTAGGCCCATTGGGTACTTGTGCTTATATGTGGGGGGAAGTTATAAAGTGATCTTACAGGGACCAATAATAACCAAAATTGATATCTTTCTTCCAATAAATGTTGCTACATAAATGCCTGGATACAGTTCAAACTAAGTATATGGCATCGGTAGCTATACAAATCTTAAATATTTATTTTCTCCAGCACTCTATATATCATGGGGTATATATACAAACACAATAAGACATTACAGGGTAATCAAATAAGTAATTGGTAAAACAATGATAATGAGGTCCCTGCTTGCATAAGCTTACAAACCATGTTCTCTCAAGATCTTCTTCTTTATATAATAAAAATGCAGTCTCTTTAAGACATAGCATCGGGCAGATGTTTAGTTCTGGGCAACAGATGTTCCCTATCTATAGTCTTATCCAATGTAGTGCAAAGTGGGTGCAGCACCTTAAATAGTCCCTGCAGATATTTAATGTTATTTTGCTTGAAGTGATTCTCATTCATTAAACTTGCTATGGAGTCCACATCTTGAACAATGGACTATATGGGGCTAAGGAGCTGGGTGAAATTTGTATGCCAGTCAATGCCAAGGTTAAGAGTCTGTCCTTTAGGTGGTTTTGTGAAGCTGATGCCAGTTGTTTTAAGAATAGGAAAAATCTGAGCTGATCTAATTACAGCAAGTTGTACTGAGCACTCACCCACCATCTGCCCATGTGACTCTGCAGGGCTTTTTAGACACTAGCAAGTGTAATGCATCCAACTTGCATTACATCTGCAGCATGTTCTGACCGGCCTGAGTGCTGAGCTACCGGAACTGAACTCAGCATCATAGCATTTCTGGTTGTCAGTGTTTGGGTTGAGGATCCAGCCAGCAGATGCTGTGAGTGGGACACATCATACTAGGTAGTGTTTATATTCTGAGTACAAGTGTCATATTGTCTGTTTTCATTTCTCACGCTACATCAGAGGTCGGTTTGGGACCACGTGCAAGAAACATTTTTATGTAGAATGTAAGCAGATATTCTATCCCGCCACAGTGTGCGCCACCTTATAGTAGCTTTAGTAGAAATCGGGGAAGGGGGAAAGATATGGTAAAAGGGTGGTAATAAAATTGTACTTTTAGTTATTAAAATTAGAACAAATAAAAGAACATATACACATGTTACTATAGTCTGTAATGCACAATTCCGGGGTATGTCCCCAAATGCATAGACAGACCCCTTATTGGGGGATTTTGAATGCAGATCCCTTTAAATTGAAAGGGAATGCTGAAAAGATGCTGTATCCCAAAATTCTTGGATACTATCAGTTATTATGGTCTTATTCATGGTAGATTACAGAGTCCTCCTCGTGTGCATTCACATTCTATGATGTCAACTTTGTGCATTCACTAGCGAGAGAGAAGCCAATTCCAGGTTCACACTATAGTCTCACAGGTTATTAATTTTGCTGGGACACAATATCAGCTCTTAGTTACATTGTGACTTCAATATATTGTAGTGGTACGGTGTAAAGTTCAATCTAACAGGTTGCTATTTGCCACAATTGTCAGTTCCCTCTGCAGTTAAAGTTGTGACATTGTTGCAAAATTGTAGCTGCGATGCTGCTATTGTATTTTCTATTACACCACTATCAGCTATCATTATCCGGCAGCATGTGTTAGCGGCGTGCCTTCACTATCGGGCTGCAATATGGGTTCCAATCACTGCACAGAGTGCCCAGCTATCCGGTACCAACAATAACATTTGTATCAGCTTGTATTTAAATAGAAATAGATTATAGTGCACCTATTATGTCCTTAACCTTTCCCTCCAGCAAAGATTCTTTGGCCCTTATGAAACCCTACGGCCTTTTCACCGCTATACCATGGCTTCCTCTGGAGGACCATCCTAATACTATACCGATGATGTTGTGTTTAACTCCTTTTACTTATGAAGCTGAACTGTGAGCTGAATGGTCACCATGCTGAAGTAGTTTTTACATGCTATATAAATAAATCTGTTCATGTACTTTTTTATGGTGTTTAATTATGTACTTGAATTGGCAATTCTTTGTCGAATCGGGACATCATTTAGGCTGGATTAATGTGAAAATGTGCCTATGTGCTTTTTAATAGATGCTAAATCCACTTTATTGAAAAATCACATTGTGTGGGCATCCAGATGACCATACAGCCCAACAATGTCCCACTTATTTTTAAATGCCATTGTAGTAATTATATATATATATATATATATATATATATATATATATATATGTATATATATAATATATATATGTAGATACATTGGCCAAATTATGAAAATTGATGTAAAAATTGAGACATTTGGTGTTTGGTTTAACTGGAGAATGCATAGGATAAAATGTTACATTTCTGTCAATGTGAATCTGGTAAAAATCCATTAGTATATACAGTATATACATGTGCATATAGATTTCAGCCATAAAGTATATTACATGTCACCTTGTAGTTCCAATTTAATATTGAATAATGTAACTCCTGGCATTAATCTCTGAGCCAGTGATCTAAAAAGGAAGCCATGTATCATTAAGGTGAAAGGAAATCCTGAATGTTTCCAGCAACTATAGGTTTTTGCTGTCAGAGGGAATAACTGATACTGACATATTTTGTAATGGTTAACAAAGTATCAAGTATGGAGACAGAGAGTATTATTTTGACTTAATCCTAGCACATGGAGCGTACTTGCTGTGGGAAAAATCGCCCTACTCATGACAATCTAAAATCATAACACTAAATCTGTCACATCGATTACAGATAAGAGAATGCATTAGTGAGCTAATGATTTTACATTTTGGCAAAAACCTAAACAGACCTTCATCCTACAATGAATAATTGTTCAACACAGAGTTTTCTGCCGTTGAGAAAAAGTTTGAAATGAGATAAAATTTTTGTTTTAAGTCATCCACTACGTGTTCCAAAGTCACACCACGCAGTTAAAAAAATGTTAATAAGAAATGTGAGTTAAACCAAATTAACATTGACAACCATTTTGTTTACTTGTAAGAAATTTACATGTGTAACATAAAATATATTTTTATATTGCAATTATTTATCAAGAAATTCCAAAATGTATATGTTTTGGTTACTTAAAATAGGTTTCTGTGTAGTCTGAGTGACATGATGTTACCCTGGATTGTTTATTGTTTTACATCTAAATGAAGCCTGTCAATTATTAGTCAGCGTAAAATGTTTTTTATCCCAACAGCGCCCTTTTAAATAAACCTTTCTCTCATGTCATGTGATGAGTGATGCCTATCACTGATAGTCGTAGTTATACAAAACAAAGCTCTTTCAATACTCCTTGCTAAACCAGATCCAATATTATGCCTATTTGTCAAAGAGAAGTGACCTTATGTAAAACAAAAAAGCTCATCAAATAATCTTTAGCTTATGGGAATATGTAATTATTGTACACATTGGGGCTCATTTACTAAGGGTTGGGGCTGGACTGTTCACCTTTTTCGGGGCTAAAACAGCTTACACAGATATTTGAGAAGTGTATGTGCTAGGATTGTGGCTCACTGATAGGGATTTGACTTTTGTAAGGTGAGTTCTAATTAACCCTTTGCGGGAGGATGAGATAGCTGCCGGCAGCGAGATGACAGAGTAAAGGAAATACACAGTCCGGTCTTCTGATGCACTCAAATCACACTGTTTATTTAAAAAAAATACCCAGCTGTATTTTAATACAGAGAAATCAGCATTTTGGGTGTTGTAAGAAAGGAGATAAGGCACTTAAATTCTATTGGACATCAGCACATTCTGGGAAAAAAGTTTATTAATTGTGCTCAGAGACCTTGTACACAGATATTGTTTATACTAATTTGCCGAGAAGAAGAAGATAAGTGGACTCCAGAATCACAATATAATGTAGCATCAAGGACAGACTGGCTTCTCATTAAATGTCAAAGGGTATTAGCTGACAGGCGAGCAAATAGGTTACATAAAATGAAGTTTGAATCATGACATTAACTTGACAATGGTCAGGGAACATGGCCGCTGTATCTAAGATGGCAGACAGTAGTCAAGATGGCGTCCGAAACCAGTGCGATCTCCTTAACACTCACACAACCCTTTTGTGGTGCAGCTGCGCTGGCTTCCATGCGACACAAATTAGGGAGCATGACGTCTGAGAGTCCGACTGATTCGGACTGAGCACTGTATTTAAATTTTACATTGTGTCGCAAGTTCTAGCCCTAAGATGCACCACTAAAAAAGATGGTGAACTCTGTTGCACCTGAGCGGGGAAGTGACACATTCATTATTTCGGTTGGATAATGCACTTTCTGTGAACTCCAGTGACCTTGTAAGTAAATCTGCCCCATTGTGAAAAGGTATAAACTTAGGCAGGCAGTTTAAAATGCCCAAGATTTAGCACTATGACTGGAAAACAAATCTGGTGCATTTTGGAGACAGAAATCCATGATAAGAGAGTTCCAATTATTGTTTTTATATAGATAACAGTGTTGGAATTTCAGGAAGACTTATAAACTAGAGGGCAATGTGCGATACTAAAATCAGGGTACTCAATGCACTGCGTTTTTGATAAATACATTGAAACTCTGCCTCTCATAAAACTTTGATTCTCAAACATTTATCAAATATATATATATATATTTTATTCCATTAGTGGAATATTTACTCAAGAGAACATTCCACTAATGCTTACACAAAATTCTGAGTGAAGAAATAAAATGAGCACACCATACTAAAGTCATGCTTGCTGACCATTCTAATATGGTGTCTTATGGGCTCACGATGACTACATTCAAGCTGCTGGATTTGCCCAAATTCATCATGGGGAAATATAATATTATAAGTCCTGTGTGTTATCAGACTGTATAGTGTATCTTGCATGGTACTTTATTATAACATTGTCTAACATTCATATTCCTTGAATTTTTACCTGCAGCTTGTTTTTATTTTCAAACTCACAAGGTTAAAATATTGTTTGTATGTTTTATACAATCACAAGCAAGTTATTGATGTATGAGAGTGAAACATATTTCTTTTTTAAGATTGTCCTGTTAGAACTGGATACATATGTCTTTAATAAAAATGTCACAGAAAGCCCCTTTAATATGTTGTACAACAGTAGAGCTTTCCTTTACGAATTTCTAAATGCTTTGTAGGCTACCACATGGTCATGTTAGGAATGCATTCAGTCATTACTTAATGGTAAACTACATGAATATAATCAACCTATAAACATATAATTATGTGCTTTCCTTCCCATTTCCTTTGTTATCTCTTTCAGGGTCATTTACTTTATGAACCAGTCACTAGATGAGTATACTCCCACCCTGCTGCTACTACCATTACTTCTTCTAATGCTGCTACTACACTGGGTGGAAAATTCAATTGTTATATAGATTTATAGAACCATAATACTGTCCAGGAGAAAGAAAAGGGCAACTTTATTTGCCCTAAGGATAACTAGTCAACGAATAAAGGCAAATGAAGTGATTAACTGCAAACTTAAATTGCTTAAGGCAACAATAAAAGACAACAGATTTAAGGAAAGATGAGAAAAAACTACATCCAGACAGAGAGGTCATACCAGGTCACTTTGAAGATACAGAATGGTAATCTCAAAGCAAGTGTCAAGCCACTTAGTTGTAGGTGTATGAAAAAGCTTTCTAATCCCCAGTCTCATAATTTAAGGAAACATCTAGTAAGTGCAAGATAACCCTTCAAAGGTTGTGGCTATCAAATAAGATTCCACTCTCGGTTGCTTTTAATGATTTGTTGGTAAAATCCACAGTCGGTTGGAATCTCAAGAACTCCTAGAGTTTTTTTTTTGTTTTATACGCACTTAGTTGGTAAGGCTTTAAGGCAACATATCTTAAATATTCTTAGTTACTATTTCTTAAGCTAAGTTGGAAAAATATTGGCCTTGTAATACATGCTTCAGATATTTCACAAGATGCAATCAATACAGAACAGTGATGGCCAACCTTTTGAGCTTGAAGTGTCAAAGTTTGTAACATAACGCAGGTGGTTTGTTTGGTATTGGTAGCTCTAATAAGAAAAAAATATATTTTTAATCTATGACTATAATTATTAATAAAGAGTTTGGTAGCTGCTTTAAGATAATGGCCATGGTGTACTGAGAACACAAGCCTGGGATGACTCTTCTATCCCCCCTGTAGTCATTGGCATGGACCTTGGCCATCTGCCACTGACAGGGCAATGTGGCTCACAATTCTAGTGTTCCTAGCTGTCTACTTGCAAGTCTGCAATAAATTTTATATGGGTGGGAGCTCCTGCTTCATCCCAATATCACCAAATTAAAGAGCACTATTGACTTTATCGAAACCCTGTCTAAGATGATGATGCAATCTTTGTTCCACATGAGAAACCATAGAGAACAGAGGACTATTTTTTTAAAATCCCCTATAGCCATATTTTTCCTCCTCTGGGACCCTGCATAGCTGTTCCAACAGCCTTTTACCATTACCATATTTACATCTGAGATGTGTACTGTAAAGAGGTCAGTATACAAGTTTGGGCAAAGAACATTTTCTGTTTTTAGTAATGATACATAAAATACACCAGTCAAACATAGTATATAAGGAATTACACAGGAGATATGGTATATATAATCTACTGGGTCGGGACCTGTCTACATTCGTAGTATGCAGGCTTAATAAGACTGCTGCAGCAGTAATCTGCAGTAATGTGGGGTAAAGATAATGGAAAAAATAATTAAGAATTTTATTCACAATTTAGCATGTAGATGTCTACTAGTAGTTTGTCGCCTGATGTATGTGGCAGTTGTTGGAGAACCACAGTACACTGAGTGGTCTTCATAAACCATTATCTGACCCATTGACAATCAGATTTGGCTGTTTTACAATTAATGAATATGACTAGTTGCTAGCAATTTTTCATCAACATAAAATATATATACATAGCAATAAGGGAAAAAAACATACACCAAGAAACAAGAACTGCTGAACATAAAGGAGGCTTCTGATGAGCTGGTATATGTCCAACTGAAATGCTATGGATTCACTCTATTAGGCTGTTATTAACTTTTTAGAATGTAGATGTAATCACAGTTACACTTTCTCGTATATCAAAGATGTGGTTTCCCAGATGTGTTCTGTTCCATAACATGCATGATATCACTGTGTAAAACAGTTGTTCTATCACACCCTATTATGACATAATACTTGCTATGGGTCAACTCTGCAGGTTAACAAAATGTTTCATTGTCATGATGTAAGAGAAGGAATTTTACTAGCCATCCCATATAACAGTTATTTTCATGACATTGAAAAATACTTGTGGACCGGAGTATAGAAGAATATTCTGTTCTCTGTTGATATAGACTTGCTTTTCTCTCTTCTCTCACTCAAGTTTTCTTTATATTTTTCTATATAACATCATTCATTTCCCCTCAGTCTGTTTAAAAAAAAAATTGCCAAGTATTTGCTGACATGCATTTGTGCGCCAGATATGAAAAGCTTGTTCTTTTAGGTTTTTATGTTTGCTTTACGGGTCAGTAATAAGACATTTATTTTCAATGCACATGACAACATTGAGACCTTGTTTAGAAAAAAGGTTGACCTGTGAATTCTTGCAGGCTTTAGCAGTAAAATCATGCAAGAATATAAGTAATTACAATATTTTAATTCACAGGTTATTTTAGCAAAATAAATGATAAGGAAAAAGAAAAGTGAGGATGGCGGATTTCCAGGTTTAGTCACTCGTGATAAAACTTCTAAGGTTATTATACAAACTCAGTAATGTATTATATAATTTTCTTAACAAACCCCAAATGTTAGGGGCTTAGGTAAATACAGTTCCATAATGTAGTTACATGGTACAAATATGACAAAAAGTGTTTAAACGGTTTTAAACTACACTATTATTTAGCTCTAAGACAAACATACAGGTATCTGCACCTCCTGTACCACTCAGTGGAGCTTGTAGCAGTTTTCGGAATGATCCTGGAAATCCACAGCAACTAAAATGAGTATAAACCTTAAAACTGCAGCTCAAACACCTGGCAACAAACATTTCCCTTTCTTAAAATGGATTCAGCATCAGGCTTTCTTTTATAGCATTAAATTTCAAGTCAGCAAAGCAGGCCACCATTCAGACCTTGTGCCGTAGGTTTTTCTCCTTTATTCCTACACACCTTATATGGTCTCCGAACCTTAGGTGTCCCTTTTCTAAAAGAGTTACTAACAACACAAAGCATAGCCCTTAGAGTAAAGAAAAAGCTCTTTGTTGCAGTCTACTCACAATTATTTGGTGTAAAAATCGCATTTGATAAAATCTTTGCATAAAGCACATTAGCCATTCTACACGCCTGATCTAGGTTTCGCACAACCGCTTCATCCAGGGGATTAGAGAACCATGCTAATGTGCTATATGCAAAGATTTTATGAAATAGCGATTATTACAAACTATGTGCTAGGCTATGTACTATTATTAACTAGTCTGTATCCAGAAAAAGTAATCTCCCATTTTCTTTGTTTCTTTTCTTCCTGACTGCATTTCTCGTAAGCCGACCTGATGTGGGTTAGGATCACAGGGTGTCTGACATTCCATTACTAAACATGCTATAAAACACATTAGAGCAGATTTTATGAAAATACCCCAGAAATTTTTGTGCGCCAATTTCAAGTGCTGGAATCGAGATGGATTTTTTTTTTCTTTCTTTGGGAGAATATAGTATCCTCAACATCAGAAGCTATATGCTAGTTAGACAACATAGACATGACAAAGTCCATAGACATGAATGGATATGCCATAGCACACACATTTAGATCCTTTATCGTGTCTGTCAGCAGTATGCAAAAAAATGTGCCGTGAATGACAGCCTTCTGATAAACCAAAAAATCATACAATGTATTACTGTTAGACCTGCATGGGGGATGTCTAATACTTGAATTCTTAAAATATAAAAAATATTCAAATTGTATTTCATATAAATATGAAATGAAAACTATGACTAAACATATAACATATATTGGAGAAGAAGGATGATATTGCCTCATTTTCACCACACACGGAGAAGCTGGGAAAACAAGACTCTTAAGAAAGTGATTGCACATTTTAGTTTATATGCAATGTTTCCAGCTTACAATTACATTGCACAGAATATTAAGTAGCCACTGAGAAGTTACTTGTGGAAATCTGCAAGTGATATAATTGGTGAGGTCTTTCTTGCATTATTTATGAATCTACCACAGGACTTTAGTAGTAGTGAACTAGTATGTAGCAGTTAGTTTGGGAAGAATTCATAAAAACAATATGATCTGCATGTTATATTGAACAGATTGTTCACATATTGTGAGCAGATCTTCACATTTAATTGGATAACTCAAGAACAATGTTTATGAACAGTTTCCATAATTTGCTACAGTCTGTAAAGTGTCAATCTTCTTTGAACAAAAATAAAATCCAATGAAAATGTCACAAAAAACATGTTAACCCCTGGGAGACAAGCCTATTTTGGATGAATATATCCAAGCACATTTTGTAATTTTTCGCCTTAAACATTCATCTTTGCTGGGCAATAAAAATATAAATGTATGGGTGGCATTTGTGGGCATTTTTTTTTTTTTATTCCTGTGGAACCTATGGTTGGCTGGGTTAGTATATCTTTAGAATATTGCCATATAGGGCCAGTAGGCCAATTTTAACCCTTGGGTGCCTGTCTAAAATTTAACTTTTAATTCTTTGTTGTCTTAAAAATATCGAGAAAATATGGCTCAGTACTTTCTTGTTTTAAAATTATCAGGGATTCGAGATCAGCCTATTTGTGAGTAGCTTTGTCTCTGGATAGATTCCTAAAGGGCTATCTATTTTTGCCCTGTATTGCTGTGGATGGCGTTCAAGCACACATTCAACACTCTAACATAGGAGGCTAGTAGGGTTGGGGAGAAATGTAGGATTGGGGTAGGGTAGTTCACATCATACATGCATTCATTCCACCTATCTACCTCTTTCCCCCTTTTGATTTTCCCTGTGGAATCGGTGTCCCGATCCTCTATGTCTCCTAGCTATCTCCCTGTTTGGCTGGTCTCGTGCCCTGGGTTTAAAACCTAGCGTCGCCCCCCCGACATGTTTCGCCACCTAATGTGGCGTCCTCAGGGGTTTCGGGGCAATAGCAATCCTGGCTGCCGTCTGTGCGCCTTTTAAGGGGTTTATTTGTGACGTCACCCTGTGGGTGTGTTGTGCTCCTCCAATCGGTGCCTCCTATTTTGTACCTCCCCCTGGTTCTTATTGGTACTGGTATGTGGTTGGGTTTTGATTGAGTGTGCGTGCGTTAACTCCAATGCGCATACATGGCTTGTGTCGCAGCCATGGATCGGCGCGCCTCATCCCTTATCTCGGTACGCGCATGCGCAAGTTGTGCTGTCCGTTCCCAGCTGCTGATGCGAAGTTTGTCTCCGTCTGTTTCTTTACTACTGCAGTTATACAGGAATCACCGTTCTTCAACTGTGTGTCTTTTGTATTTGACTCTTATTTATTGTTAGAAGGGAATAGACTCAAACGGCAGAGGAAAGCGATAGGGGTGGAGGTGGAGGACCATATTTTAATTTTGTGGATTGTTTTAGAGTAATTGGAGGATGTTCCCTATCCTATTCAAGGGTATTTTGTTTCTATATGTTGATGTGTATTCTTTCTAGGTTATGGCGCCAGAATGCTATTTCCGTGCTGAGTCATTTGGTTTATTATATTCGTTAGGTTTGTATTATAACATATTTCTTTAGTTAGATCAATTTTTAGTTCTCTTGGGGATTTTTTTATATGTGTGTCCTGCATTGGCTGGTTCTGTTTTATTTTTGGTTTCAATTGGATGTTGGTTTTCGTAATGTTTTAATGTTGCTGTTATTCATGGATAATCTATAAGAAAGGTGCAAAGGTAAAGCCCTCATTTAGACCTCTGGGGCTCAGCGTATGGAGGCGATAGATCCAACGGGCTTTGATTTGTTTTAGTTGGTTGTCTATATTTCCTCGTCTTGGGCCTATCGTTATTTGGTCAATCCCCCAAAATTTGAGTTGTTTTAGATCTCCATTGTGTGCCATTTTCATGTGTTTTGTTAGTGTTGTTTCCTTGTTGGTGCGTATTGTACTTAGATGGGATGATATTCTTCTTCGTAATTCTTGTACGGTTTTCCCTAAGTATAATTTGGGACATTTACATTGGGCTATGTATATTACCCCGGTTGATTTGCAGTTTATGTATTTCCTTATCTCGTAGGTCTTTTGTCCCTCTACATCTGTAAATGTCCTTTTCTTTAACATACATTGGCAGAACGAGCACCCTCCACAAGGATATGATCCAGTGATTTTTGGTTGGATTCTGTTCATATTGGTCGTGCATCTTTCTTGATAGTGACTATGTACCAACATTTCTTTAAGGTTCCTCCCTCTACGGTATGTTATACTGGGATGTGGTGTTATTATTTCTTTTATGTCTTCATCCGTTGTTAATAGGGGCCAGTATTTTTTGAAGATATGGTATATTTGTTCAGTTTGTCCATCAAATGTTCCAATGCATCTTATTAGATGTTTATCCTGTGTGGATGACTGGTTGAATAGGAGTGTATCCCTATTTGTGGATTTTGCCCTATTGTATGCCCTATGTGGGACTTTCTTGGGATATCCTCTCTGAATAAATCGTGTATATAGCAGTCCACATTCCTTACTGAATTCCACTTTACTAGAGCAGTTCCTTCTCGCTCGGAGGTACTGGCCTACCGGTATTCCTCGTTTGAGGGGTTCCGGGTGCCAGCTGCGCCAGTCCAGGAGACTGTTGGTTGATGTCTCTTTTCTATATATGGTCGTTTGGAGGTGACCCCCTTCGTCTATTTGTATCCTAAGGTCCAAAAAATGAATGTGGTTTTTGTGTATCTCTGGTGTGAATCGCATACCTATTTGGTTACGGTTCAATTGCTCAACGAACTGGTGGAAGGTATCCTCATCTCTCCTCAAGGATGAGGATATCGTCAATAAATCTTCCCCAATAGAGGATCCTGTTGGTGAATTGTGAAAGGTGATCTGTGAAAACTATAGTCTCTTCCCACCACCCTAAAAATAAATTCGCGTAGGTGGGTGCGCAATTTGTGCCCATGGCGGTGCCCTTTACCTGCTGGAAAAAGGCACCGTCAAACAAAAAATAGTTGTGTGTTAGGAGGAACTGGAGTAGTGCAATGGTGAACTGGTTGTGCTTGTGGTATTGTATTCCCTTCGTGTTTAGGTAGTGTTCCACTGCTTGGATTCCTAGTTGGTGTTGGATGTTGCTGTATAGTGCTTCTACGTCGAGGCTTGCCAGGTAAGTGTGTGGTGTTACTGTTATGTCTTGTAGTTTGGATATTACGTCCTTGGTATCCTTCAGATATGAGGGTAAGGCTGTGACGAATGGTCTGAGTATTATGTCTGTATACTCACTGATGCCTTGTGTAAGGTTATTGGTCCCTGAGACTATTGGTCTTCCTGGGGTTGGGGTTATTCGTTTGTGTACCTTTGGTACAGCGTAGAAGGTTGCTATTGTTGGTTTTGAGTTTAGAAGATATTTGAATTCATCCTTGATATGAGTTTCTCCTGTTGGGCTTCCTGCAGGATTTGGGTTAGTTCTTTGACATATCTATCTGTTGGGTCACCTGGGATCCTTTTGTATGTTGTTTGGTCTAATAGCAGTTTGTTAACCATATCTAAATAATCTTTCTTGTCCATCAATACTGTGTTGCCCCCCTTGTCAGAGGGTTTCAATACAATATTATCCAGGTCCATGAGCATTTGTGGGCATAGCTCTAAATAACATAGCAGTTAGGTAAGGAAGATACAGTACATTTTTTCACAGCTCTTGCTATCCAAAACCTTTCGAGGCTGGCCCACTAAATAAAAATTCCCTAATGAAGCAGCACTCCTAAAATGTTGAGTTTAATTCCACAAAGTGTTTCACAGCAGTGTCTCCCCCTCTCAACGTTGGATTTTTCAAAATGTCTTAATTGAGAGAATGAAACGCTTCTGCGACTAAGTGGAATGAAATCATATTTTTTCAGTGATGCTTCATTGTGGAATTAATATTCAGTGTGGTAGCTGCTGTTATATTTATGCAGGGGGTACAGTGTGCTAATGATACATGAGGGTACTGCATGGTTAGTTGTGTTATGATGATTTGCGATGAGGAGCACAGTGGTGGAAATACAATGGCTAAGGAAAAGAGTAGCTGTTTTAGGACACTATACTGTAGGTTGGATGTGGGATCTAGGCTGAACATTTTGGAGTGATAATTGATGAAAGAGTCATATTTGTCTTTTGAATCTGATCGAAAAGACACTTCTCCGGTAAATTGCTAGATGCCACTTCTGCCTGTATGTAATCATTGCTGTAGTTGCTTCAATTTGAGGACACCTGGTGTGGTTGTGTGTAGTTATAGAAGATCAGTTGCATGGGGGCCATATTTATGTATTTGAAAGCCAGCAACGAGAAAACATCCACAATCATTTTAAAGTCCAGTCTCCAATTCTGTGATGAGCAAACCCGAACTGCACAATTTGGGTCCTTACCAAAGCGATGCTTTTGGGGATCTGGGTCTGTGTTTGGGAAAAAGTACCCTGTCCCCAGTATATAGCCTGGCAACCCCCTGTCCCCAGTATATAGCCTGGCAGCCCCCTGACCCCAGTATGTAGCCTGGCAGCCCTGTGGCCCCAGTATATAGCCTGGCATCCCCCTGGCCCCAGTATATAGCCTGGCTGCCCCCTGGCCCCATTATATAGCCTGGCAGCCCCCAGGCCCCAGTATATAGCTGGCAGCCCCCTGGCCCAGTATAAAGCGGGTCAGCTCCTACTCCGAGTATGCCTATCCTTTAAAAAACACTGTACTCACCTTTCTGACGCCCCCACAGGTCTTCTTCTGTCTTTGGCAATGCTCCCACTCTGGTTCCTTTTAACCGCAGTGGAGGAAGGATTTGCGATTTTCCCCTTGCTTCTTTAATCCTCTTTATAAACTGGGTCTGAACACCCAGGCTAAAACTTGTACACTGAACATATGTTACATATTAGACCTTTACTTTTTTTTAACTTATTCTAGGCACTCTGTAAAATATGTACCTCCATATTTATTTGCTTCTCTATGGGTAATCCACTCATTACGTTGACCCGTGTCCAGGATTTTGTTAACATGTATACTTATGCATGTTAATCTAATCTCAATGCAAACAATAGCTTCTCAATAGCTCCTGGAAGAGAAAATGAGACAGTTTTCCATCTGTACTATGCAGTGCCACATTTTAGGATACTGAGGACATGAAACATAGAATGGCCATAGGATTCTTAATTATAGGATGTGATCATAAAACTGTCAGAAAAACAGGTGGTATCTACTGTGGGAATTGTATCTAAAAACTAGTTACAGCATGCAGTGAACCAGTCTTTGTATTTATATATAACAAACTAGGATGCTTATTCTGCTAAAAGGGAATCTTCTGCTGGGAACACACTTCTTAAACCTAAGGCTGCATGTAATTCCAACAGGTTCCTTATACTATATGTATGTATCATACAGTAAAAACATAGATAAGCCAAGCAGGGTGAAGGCTGTATTTTCTCTGTGTAGTCCTCAATCCTAGGTACACCAGTTCATCTTCCATCCAAGTGAAGAAGATCTTAGCTGCAGTAGCCTACCATTTCATCTAGAAATCCCTCCACAGTGAGGGTCTGGAAGAAGCTGATCTCATGTGACTGATGTTAGTGCTGGATAATGGACCCTTATAATCTGATATTGATTTTATCTGATTCTGATATTGGGTTTATAATTCTAACAATATGATTTGGCATAAGGATTAAGACTGTCCAAAGATGGAAAGCAAAAACTGCAAGCATACTTGTTACATTCCATAAGAACATGGAGAACACCCACGCAGATAAATCATGTTGGCTATTAATACCAGGTGTGTGAGTTTCTCAAACTGTGGCAGCAACAGGCGGTAGATGTAGGTTTTCAGTAGTGGTCAGATAGGGTGAAGAAGTAATTTTTTTTTTTTTACATAAGCCACTTGTTAGACTGACTTTATGAATACAGCTACTTTCTGACTTTTCATTCTCTCTCTCTTTCTATGTTCTAGGACCAATGAATAGAAACCTTTGTTCCATCTACTCTGCTGCTGTGCTCCATGTAAAATTGGTCTACATTTTATCCACACAAATTTAATTTTAGAGAAATCCAATTAATGAGACAAATTATGACAGTAAATAAAATATGTAGCATAACTGCATTGCCAACACAGATTTGAGGCAAATAGCTGAATCTATAAGACTGGCTGCTATAAATAAAATACTTTCAATAAGAGAAAAAAGCAAAAGCACTTAGCTGAAGTACTGCACAATGTTTTGTTTAATTAAAAACAAATTGGGGGAGATTCATAAACACTGGCATTTATAACGCCAATCTCAAAACTCTTTTCGCTTACTGTCCAGTGCCTTATCCTCTCAAGCCTCTTAGTAAATATTGGTGCTAACTCCGCCAGTTCCGATCTTTAGACCAGATCGGAACTGGCAGAGTTTGTTGCTATAGTCTCAAAGTCTCAGGTGAAGACTAGAGTTAGTGTGACGGGTGTCGTTCAAGTCCCTGTCCTACCTCCACCTGCCCCGCTGCCCACCCGTTCTCCGCTCCGACAAGCCTATAGTGACGCGCTGGTCAGAGAAACTAGGAAACCATCATAGAGAGAGATTCATATGGCTACTCTGGGAGAAAACTTGCTGAGAAGCCATGAAGAATCCCCCCCATTATAATTATCCAGTAAATTACCTAAATATTTTGTTCTGGCCTATTTTATCAATAATAGCTTTGTACCATCAAGACATTTCAATATATTCTTGCAGTGAAAAACTCTATTATGAACAATTTTTCAAAATATTGGGGCACATTTACTAACCCGGCTGCTGGAGTTCATCCAAAGTACATTGTCCCTGTGTAATGCACATCTGCCACAATTTACTAAGATCGTGCTCCCGATATGTGTCGCTTCCCTGCTCAGGTCTGCAGGAGTTCACCTTCTTCTTCCTGGTGTATGTAAGTGCATGTCTTGCGACACAATTTGCAAGTTAAATCCCGCGCACAGTCCGAATCCGTCGGATCATCTGACGGGCTGCCCCCCCCCCCCATTTCTGTTGCATGAAAGCCAGCGCAGTTGTGACACAATCTGATCATGTGCAACACAATCCCCTGATAAATACCTGTCAAAGCTGCACAAATCCCGAAAACCATGAACAGTCTGACAAAAGTACAATCCGCGACCCCTAGTAAATAAGCCCCATTGAATCTGGGTCCGAATCAAATCGATCCAAACTGCTGCTCCAGTTGTCTTGGAAATTATTTTATGACCCTCTTACAGTTTCAGATTTCATTTGATTGCCTGAAAAATTACAGATTTGTACTAAAGCTAAGAACCAACAAATAGATTTGCACGTCTCTAATAAAAAGTTATGCAAGTATATAAGTATATAACAGTACTTACATCTCCATACTCCATTCATGCCAGCACTAAATATATTGTGATCCTACCTGCCTTTGTTTACATGCAGCCAGCATGTAACCACTGCATCCAATGTCATATGTTATTATGGATGTAAACTGAGACCAGGAGGAGTATGGGGGAGTCTACACTGTGGTTTTCACCCTTCCACTCTAGGGAGATCCCTGTAAATTGATGACAACTTATCCAGGCAGTTACTTGGAACAGCAAAAGGACAGGCAGAAAACAGGGACATGTCAATTTAAAGGAAATCCACCATGAAAATCTAGCATGATAAACTAGGAACACTTGTCTTGTTATCCATGGTATCTCTCCATCTATAAAAATTTCTAAATCATTCTAAATCATGCAGGGTGTTACCAGAGCCACACTGTGCTGTAGCTTCACAGGCTGTTACACTGTGCAAGGAGCACTTCCCATCTCCCATTGTGTGCTGAAACTTCTGCTGTTGCAGTGAGATCACAGCAAGCAGTGGGAGGGGAGAGGGGCTGAGGGAGCAGGGGGGAAGGGGAGACATTGTAACAGCCTGTGAAATGTAGGAAATACAATATCCAGAAGGTGGTCACTTGTGAAGCAATAACTACAAAACATAATTATCTATATGTTTTCTGAAATATATGGAAATATCTCTGAGCTTAGATTATTTATAGCAATAATGAAATGGACGTTTCTTGACTACAAGACCATTGAATACTGGTACATTTTAAATTTGATAATTTATTCATGTAAAACTTAAACCAAATAAATAATACAAAGCTTTAAAATAATAATAATGGCATCTTAGATCAATTCGATATAATAAAAAAATGTGGACTTTTAAAATTGTATAAAGATTTTACTTTAATACATTATATGAATTATGAAGATAATCAATAGAGACACATGACTTTTCTTCCCTGATAGCCAATCACCATTTCCTAGTCTACAAAAATAGTACACTGCAAAAAAAATGTTAATTGAGCAATGACACAAATAGCTTCTGTGCAGTAAGTAGGAGTTGCCAGATGAGTAGTGAAGTACTTTCTCTCGTCTTTCACTGGTCTTCAGTGCTAGTGAGCGCAGTCTCACTCCTGGCATCCCCGCTGCTAGGATCTAACAGCTCTTAAAAATCATTTTTTTTCCCTTTTAATTACATAAGGTGAAAGGTGAATTAAGACAAAACGTCTGGCAGGTCTTCGCAAGGAACAGATTTCTCAGCAGCTTGCAGCAAGGAGGCGTTTATTCCAATGAATGTGCTGAATGCCTGGTTATACTGAAGGCAGGACTAGGAGACAGCACAGCACTGGCAAGGACTGAGGAATGACATGTCTGTCTATAAACAAATGTCATGGCAAGAGACCACTCTGTAGTACACATTGTAATGAGGCATGACAAATAGGAAATGTGTACTAGGAAGAGAAGGGATTCCTAAGGGAGATATAGAAGGCACTGAAAAGAGAGCTGTTTTCTAAACTCCAGCAGAGAAGCTAAAGCCCTTTCCAGAAGAGCCACACAGGACTGACTGCACACAGCATGGCATATATTCCCATTAAAGCTGCGCTTCTCCTTGGACTTTATGTCTGTGCGTCTTTGGCAACGGACGCAAACCAGCCAAGACTTCGTCTGTCTTATAAAGGTAAGATGGTGACATAACTTACTTGCTTTATGTAACCAATTTGCTGCATAATATTGAACAGAAGCTTTTCTTCTAGTCTATTAGAATTATGGGATTTGCATATTTGGAAAATCAGATTTTTATCTAATTGATATTTATAAACTATCTCTTAATGTTAAGTACATCACATCACATCACATATAGAGTACTGTAATCTCTTCTTCTTCCCCTCCTTTATAATAAAGCTACTAAAAGCTACTGTAGATATTGACAGACATGTGAGTTCAATGTTGTAAAAAGGGACATTTGGCAATGTGTTAATCCCAGGCCTACAAGGTGCCTAAATGTAATTTAATGGTTGGGTTTTAAGTAAAGAAATATAAAGTGTGTGTTTGTATGTGCCATGTAATTACTGCCCTGTGTATGTAAATTATAGGAAAAGTAATACAGTAATTACAGAATACTCAGTGCTTTGAGGTCAGGAGCTTATGTTGTGTTATAGACTCCTTCAAGGCCGACATAATTATAAGTAAAGCAGTGTATTGTACAACAGGTAAAGCAGTAGTACCCCTGCATGCAAACAAATTGTACTCACTAATGTGTCAAACTTAACTGGCTCCTTATCACATGTATAGTCATAACCGTCAAGATCCCATTGGACCCAGAATATAGAAGTATACATTCATGGAGATTTTTAGGCAATGTATCTACTAAAAATGGATGTAATTATTTTGATGGCATCATCATGATTTCACACTTCACAGTAAATGCTACTCATCTGTTCATATTAGTGTTCTGACAAACAGACATTTATCACTTCTGGTATTTAGCACTGGTGATTTATTACCAAGTTTGTGAATACATTTGTATCAATAGAAATAAAATTCTTCATGTTCTGGTAACAGAAACAGAAAAAGGGAATCTAAGCCAGGGACAAATCCATCATATGACCTAAATAAATAACTTTTATTGTGTATGTAGGTTCTCTGCCATAGTGTTGATATTAGGAGCTGGGGAAAAAGTCTCTTTTCTGGTATTTTGACAGATTCTTTGATGAAGACTGCAACACAGAAGAGAAAGAAGCCTAAGATAAATGTTGGACAAGCCATATACAATTGTTCATTATTTATATGTTTATTTAGGTAAACGACTATTGAAAATTGTTATTATGATGGATTCCTGGCTCTTGGTATCACCAAAATTTATGTAGAATTGGAATATTAAGACCATACACAATCTTATTTAGGATGGTGAAGCTCTATGGAAAGCCTGTAAAAGTTGGCCAGGTTTAGAGAAAATATCCAGAAAAAGTTCCGCTCCTGTCCTTGAGCTAATGCATCTGCTATTACATCTTAGGCCAGCTTAGACAAGAGTGGGGCTGTTTCTGGAATAAAAGCCACTCTGTGTTTTGCAATCCTGAGACACCCCTTTAGGGGTGGTTCATGCAAGAACATTCTCATTCTATTTATGTGTTGGAATCCAAAAATGACATCAACATACCTGAAAGATGTTAGAGCATTTTCCACATGTGTTGAGTGTATTGATCTAAGAGTCCATTTGGTAGTGGACATTCAACGTTCTATCATGACATAGACTTGCTGTAGAGTTCAGTACTTTGTGTACTTCTTTATGACTTATTATATATTACGTTGTGTTTTTCTTTCTTATCATGCACTGCAATTACAGGATTATTATGGAATAGTTCTTAACTCTAATTAGTAATTAGTCCAGATCCAACTCTTTAGTGGCTTCCTCTTATCCTTACTAACCATGTGTTTCCCAACATTTGCACTTTGTATGACCCCCTCCTGTGGATAAATATACTGATATAACTGCAAATAACTAAAATATCCATAGAATACAACTTGACCTTATTTAACCTCTGTAAGCCCATTTCCCAAAAGAAGGGTGCTTGGAAAAGGTAGATGGTTCTTCTACATTGTTAGGTACATTTTTCATATATCACAACCCTATAATGAAGGAGGGAACTTTAAATGACTATTAACATGTATAATATAAGGTATTATAATGACTGCAATAGCCAGATTCATCTTCACCAGGGGCTAAGAATTATTAGGCTGCACTTGTCCCTTAATTCTTTAAGGGCTAAACATTTCTTTAACAGATATGATTTTTGGGTGTTATATATATATATATATATATATATATATATGGCACTACAGAGCATCTGGCACGCTGGCATCATTGTGAACAGAAATCACTGGTGCTTTTGAGACTGGCAAAGTAATAGCTCTTCCTCAATTAAGATGATGATTATTTGTAATCTTAAAAAGGCACAAAACAGTCTGCAAGAGAACACAAATAACCCCTTGTGGTAGTTTCAGAAGTACAGGCTTGCTTTCTTCACGACCAAAATAGACATTATCTCAGCTTTGGACCACAATTCCCCCCAAAAAAGTTGATGAAAGCAACTTTTTATTTCCGCTGATATAATTGACTGCTTTGTGTAATTGAAAAACCACAGTTGTAGGAAAGGTATTTATTATGCCTTTTATTCCCAAATTAGATCTCACTAAACTTAAACAAACATACCAGCCTATAGAAGAAATGATTGCCATACAAAAGTATATATTATTATTATTATTATTATTATTATTATTATTATTATTAAGAAAGAGTACATACAAACATTCAATGATTATGACAGCACACGGGAGAACAAGCAAATGTTCTAGTCATCATTACATAAATATTATTATATATTAACAATGAAGTCTCCATACATAAAGCACAGTATAGAAATCACTAGTTATTGGGGGAGATTTGGAGAGATTAATCATCCAGCATCAGATACAGGGTTTAATCAGGGGCAGCAGAGAACTGTCTAGTTCTACTCTGCACTGGTCTAAAGATCCACACAGTAATACATCTCTCCTATTGTGTCACTTGGAGATCAGACAACAATCAGATCATATCCAAGTAGTTCACCTATGGTGCTTACCCGATGCACATTTGGGCAATGTTCTGTCTTTTGGGTTAGGGCCCTAAAATATCAAACACAATCTTACCATTACAAAAAATATCAGTTTTTTTGTATTACATTTTTTGTAACAAATTTAATAGTGTGATATTTTGAAATTATCACTAAAATGTGTTTCAGTATATTAGCTGTGAATTTCTGATTTACATTTCGCACCTTACTAGAGAGTGATACTACCCTAGGTGACAGTATATGTGCCACCTTTTGCTTATGCAAGAAGGGTGCAAGATATCAACAAACACTGTCATCTGTAGAGATATCACACCATATATGTAATTTACTTCTGAGAAGATTAGTGAGTCCTCTTATGCTTATAATTATTATGACTCCATTCCCATCATCTACACTCATAGTCATTTCTCCTCTGCTATAGTGCAACCATTTTGAACAGCTAAACATGGATTTCATAATACTTTGTATATCTGATCAACCTGTATAATAAGACATGCATCAATATAAAATATCATTTCTAATTTTTTACCTGACATGGATGAAAGGGATGCAAATACTTTACGACATCTATAGTACAATTAAAAAGTACCAGAAGACTCATTGCATCTTTATTAGTCAGACATATCAAAACAAAATAATAACATACATTCAAGACAAAATGCAAATCATAATGACTGAAATATTAATTGCAGGGGGGTCCCGGTAAGCAATCAAACACTTATTCCATATGATGTAGATAAGAGATAAGTGCTATAAGACTTAAAATTCACAATAATTACAGAATTATTTATAATATTTTAAGCTACAATATTTATATATAAGGTTATACTGTATTTACAGGCACCTGTGTACTGAAACACTCTTATTGTATAGGTAATTCATGCACTCCCTAGAGTGTAATGTAATGGAATTAAAATACAATCTTCATTAGTCTTCACCATTTTGCTATTCAATGGTTCTGGAGCCTTATGTCATGGGTAGTAATACCCGATGATAAGATGCAGAGACAGACAGCTTGGTTGCACCTGGAACAGTCTGGCATTTGTATCTTCACTGCACATACACTAAATTCCCTCTGATGAATGTCAAAAGGGAATTCGCTCAAAAATTTTTAGGTGGAGCTACATACAAATATAAAGATATATGCAGTTATAATGAAAAATTGGAGTCTTGTGTGGATTTTAAGTACTAGGAATCGAGACTATCAAGATCACTATGACCTTTACTTCAACACATTCAGTTACCACAATTTTGTCTTTCTTTTACATAGCTTCATCTATTTTTTGGAATGAGATGTCATTTGGGCACCTATTTCGGTAAATAATCATATCCCCATATAATGGGTTAGCCAGGTAGTGGGACATTACTGTATACCTAATGATACAGCCTTATGTGTATATTTAGAATGAGAAGTAAGAGTTCTTCTTACACAGACTTTTCCAATTAAGGCCCCCTTTAGGTATGTGGAAACGTATAGCCATTGATGCTCCGCTCGGGGATTCTGGGAAAATATGCAAAGTTTTCCAGGATAGGAAAAGGAAAACCACACCTCTGCTACATTGTAAAGCAGCCCCTTAACATCAAGCATAACTTTCAGGAAGCCTAAAGACATGATGCGAGAATAAAGCCAAACTAGTGTATCTGTCAGAAGGGACAGATTCCCAACCATAGACAGCAATGTTTACCGTCTATATTTAGAATGCACACTCTTGCTGTACAGAGAACACCATGACAAGTAATAAGTTCCTATTAAATTCAGCATTTTCTGGAACAAGTCAACTAAACCTATTCTGTTCAGTTGAAAAAAACATGCCTACTCTTATAACTCTGGGAGGTAGGAGACTGTGCATCATAGGTTTATCACTGAATGGTATTATCAATATCAATTGCATATTTTTTATACAATAGATTTTTTAAGGGATTTACCTGTTTCCTAGGCCATATTTGGTGAAATACTATTAGTTAAGAAGGGCATTAGAGATAAGCTGCAGTCCTATTTCCAACTCCACCCACAGTGTAGTTTCAGCGCCAGAGGATGCCTGGATCATTTTATCCATTCAGGATTGGCTAATACCAATCTAATGCTAATGACCTATCCTTAGGATGGGTCACAAGTATTAAACATGTCCCAGGGGTCAGAAATCTCCTTAAATTTCTGTAATGAATTACCAGACGTGTGACATTGATAATTTGCGCATTGCTGCAAGTGTAAATGTCTGTAACTTTACCTTGAAATGTCTTACATCTGCTACTGATCTTGGCATCAAAGCAGCAGAAGATTCTAAAGGAGCTTAAGTATTTGTATGATGCAGTGATAGTTTAATACAATGCTACAGATTTTACCTTTGATGTTTTCCAACTCAGTAGGTAGTCTGCATGTTATCTTCTGCTGTGCTACTTCCCAAACATTCATACTGCTCATTACTGGAAGTAGAAAAGAGAAGATCAGGAAACATTGAAACAACCTCCAGTAATAAGTTCTTAAACCTCTATAAATAAACTAAAAGTGTAAAAGGGAACATGGCATATTGAACAAGCAGTATGATCTCCCTATTACATGAGCAGCTCAGTCAAAAAGCTGGTAAAACTTCTCATTTATTGTTTAAATTACCTTGAAACAAGCCCTTAACATGTAAATTTCCAAATGCTACTTTTACACTATTTCGGCACTCAGACTTTTTAAATAAAAAGTGATCAAAAGGTCCCAAAATTGTTCCCAAAATTGTTCCCAAAATAGGGCATACAGTTCCCAAAATATGAAACCGTCATCTTACAAATGATGACACCTTACAAAGATGCATAGTCAAAAGTGTAAAAAAGTTACGTGTGTACAACTATGGCAGGACAGAATTTTTCTCTGAAAAATTTATGGTTTACAAAGTTGTTAAACAGAGCAACGCCATGGCAATATGCAGTCTCTATGATCATAGTGACCCAAATAACATAAAATCAAAGCATATTTAAAAGTAAAAATACACAAATGACCCTTGTGTTTATCAGTTGCATGGTGTTTGATGAGTATGTAAGACAAACTTATAAAACATAAAGACATACAATATTAACTGGAGCATTCACAAAAGATGAGAACAGACGAGAGAACAGTTTAGGAAAAATGACACTAGTGATATATTACTTAGAGTATTGGATTCTATAGAAAGCCATTTTCTTTGTAAACTCAGACATAGTATTGATTGTGAATGGATATTATAGATTCCCAGGTATGTTCATCATTCATAGTCATGTGATATCAGTATAAATCAGATTCTAGGATAATTCGCATTTCTTCACCATAACATAACCCTTACTATTAGCCTAGAGAATGCATTGTTTAGGTTAAAATGTGGTAAAAACCAGAAACTCAACAAATTGGAAACATCATTTGTAATACAGTTTACAATACTTTACTAACATATAGAACACATTTATCTGCAAAGTTGTTGTCAAACAGTAACAAAAAAAGCTGCTTGCAAAACCCCCACAATGTACTATAAAAATGGAATGAAGTGTTTATAAAGCTGTTAAAAATAATCACATTGATATTCATGTAATTACAATTTGATATATGTTGACAGGCTGTGTCATGGTACAGTCATATACTGTAGCAAAATTCGACTGGGGCGGGTTCCACATCTGACTTCAGTTCTCCATTTGATCATTGTGAGTTCACAGTAAACATACTACTTTCCAGGTTTAAAGATTTAGCACTGGTAGATGGTCACCAAAGCAATGCTTAGGGGGTAAGTGCTAGTGTTTCTGTTCTGTTCCTCCACGTTTGCTACACAGAATAAAGCATGTTATTAAAAAATTTAAATTTTTATGAAGTGCTTTATTCAGTGAAGCAGACGTGGAGGAACAAGACAGAAACATTAGCACTTACCCCCTAAGGCAGTGGTGGCGAACCTATGGCACGGGTGGCACTCAAAGCACTCGCTGTGGGCACCCAAGCCATCAACCAAGTCCATACTGGACTCAAAACCTCCTCCTGTCGTCCCTGGCCACCCAGGTTGTGCTGTGATGAGGGCTATTTTAAAGCTACACATCCTTCCTTAGCTGTCTGGGACTACAGGAGGGGCAAGGAGGTACAAACAAGGCTGTGTTATTATTGGAGCTCCTGCTTAGGGCCCCACAATTCTTCCTGTTCAGGGTCCCCTGGAGGGAAGCTGCAATGATTATTTGAATTTCTTCTCTTTTTTTCAACTGCATTGGTGTCCTCAGGATGCCGATACAATTAAAAGCTGTGACAAAACAGGTAGCAACATATTACTGGCACTTTGCATTTAAATAAGTGGGGTTTGGTTGTAGTTTGGGCTCTCGGTCTCTAAAAGGTTCACCACCACTGCCCTAAGGTAATGAGCATTGCTCATTAGTCTCTGATTTTTCATAGCTTTAAATTGTATTGGTATTGCAAAGACACTGACACAGTATAAAGAATGTTAAGGGTGAGGTTGCAAGTTTGAATCTCACTTCTCATTGTCTCCCCATACTATTTGTTAAACAATCTATTTTAACAATCTATTTAACAACCAGTCCGGGAGAACATATCACTGCCATGACCTAGAGAGCAAAGAACCAAGGGAGATCCCTAGGGAAAAGAATGTGACAATTTTTTTGTTATTTTATTTATTGCTGAATCCGTTTTACAGTGGGATGTTAGAAAATCCCATTAAAGATTGGACCAATGTTCTATAAAATACATTTACATTGCAATTCTAACCATATGTGCATCCTTGGTGAGGTAATAAATGCAATCACTCTTTAATATAATCTACATTACTGTTAGCCGTCGACAATCAAGTCCAGACCTTTTTCTTCTTCTGACTCTCATATTTCTCCAATGGGTCAGTCAGAGACATTTTGTTTCTAATTTTGCAAACCATATGTTAAAGTTAGCTTCACACATTTGATTTATGTGTCAGCTCATTAGCATAAGGCAAAAGAACCAAATGTAAATTGTTACGATAAAATGAAAGAAAAATGCTGACATAAACATGGCTTTAGGAAAAAAGATATACAGTACTGAACTAAAAAAAATAGTGGTAAGTGATGTGACGTGCAGAAATGGAAGAAACATGAATTTTCTGAAGTCTTTTTGAGATTTGGCAGTTGACGGAATGCAAGGATCTGTGGCTTTGGAAGGTTTATTTGATGTCTCCTACACTATCATTACGGACAGAGGCCTTTGATTATTTTTTATATTTCCTCTTAGATGGAATTCTATATTCCCATTAGTGGTATGGGTGTTGTTTGCTTTTCCCTCGCTATATTACAGCAGGTGTTCACTTCTAGTTACTATGTACACAGTGGTAATTTGCACATTTTAAAATCTTAAAATCCTTACATTATTTTTCAGTATATATGACGAAATTGGAAAGAGCTGAATCATTTAGGAGACTAACTATTTTAATCACATCACACTTAGAAGGGATAAACATAAGCAACAGGGTAACAATGTTTTAACTTATCAAAGGCAGCACCTAGCAAACATATTGGGGCACATTTACGGTACTAAGGGCCCTGCGCCATTTTTCTGTCAGACTTTGCACATTCTTTTTAGTGCAAACTGCTTGTGTCACACAAGATCCTTTTGTGACACAGCTGCACTAGGCATTATGCGACACAAAGTAGGGGTCGTTCCTGTGTTCATTCGGACCGAGTGCCAGATTTAACATGTAGAGTCCGGGGACATTAATCATAGTGGGTCTCAGGTTCACCTATTTTTGCACTTGGTTTGTTCTTTTTTTTGGCTTATGATTTATGATGGATCTAGTTTTGCCTTAGTAAATGAGTTTTTGAATTGTTGCATGTCCGATTCATTTGCGCCACATTTTGTGCCAAATTTGTCTCAAGTTATTACTCCACAAATTAGATCTCATTTGTGACCAATAATGAAATGACAGAACTGTTAGGGTTTCATTTTTGCACAAAAAAGTAACTGCTTGTAAAAAGTCCAGACTACATTGGGGCACATTTACTATGGGGTTTGCGCCACACTTTTGTCGGACTGTGCATGTTCTTCTAGGCTAAAATGGCTTGCACAGGTATTTAAGAAATGTCTGCACGGTTATTGTGTCGCTCACCACCCTTTTGTGCTGCAGCTGCGCTTGTTTCCATGTGGCACAAATTAGGGGCTGTGACGTTGGTCGCTCCGACTGATTCAGACCAAGCACTAAGTTTAATTTGCAAATTGTGTCGCCCTATGTTAAAGGTGCACCACAAAAAAGATGGTGAACTCTGTCGGGCCAGTGCAGGGAAGCTCCAGATTCATGATTTCTGGCAGGCGGTCTTAGTGAATCGCCGCAAACAGCATTATACATGGAAATAGCACTTTTAGTGCATTCTCTGATAAATGTTCCCCAAAGTTACAGATATGTAAAACAAAAATTCTTGCTCAAATGAATCTTTGCCTTTTTTATTACAATGTATGGGAAATGGAGTCTGACAACATTTTTGGATCTGCCCATTAAAATTGACAATAATCCCACTCAGTGTGATGGTCCTACATAAAAATTTAACATTTTAAAACTGTGCTGAAGTATTTTTTTATGTTGCATAGAGTCAATTTTTCATTTGGAAAGCGAAGGCCTTCAGTAAAAAATGCTTTCAGTAATAAAAAGGGAGTTTTTTTTTCAAGCGTACCTGCTCACAGCAGGTGTATATTTGTAACTTTTAAGGTGCAAAATAGTGATAGATGCAGTGCAAACATCTGCAGTACAGCCATTCACTATGTCAGATAAGGAGCAGACACTCAAAATGATTTAATGGCAAAAAACTGTCTAAAAAACTATGATCAAAGTCCCTCTATGTCGCACGACCAATAGTAAAGGTGCACCAAAAAAAGTTGGTGCACTCTGTCGGGGCAGTGTAGGGGGCGCTCCCTGCATTATACACAGGCAAACTGCATTTAATGAATTTGTCCCATTGGACCACATTTATCAAAAACAGTGTAACTTGCACAAGGTGCATTTTGCCTGTGAAGTGTGCAGGGTGCACCAGATTCATGAATTCTTCATGAATCTTGTGACCCCTTCACTGTGACAACATAGAGCATGGGACACAATTCTGCCGCACACTGCAAGATTAATGTGGGGCATGGTACGACTGTGCACCGGACCACCTCTTTTAGTGCAGAATTTTGTGTTGTGCTGGATATAGACACAAATGTGTTGCGGACAGTTCATGTATACGAGCAGTTTGCACTGAAAAGAATGTGCAAATTCATATAGAAAACTGGTGCAGGGGCTTTAATAAATGAGGGCCAAAGGAATTAGCCAAAAAGTTGCTCTCCTGGTTCTGTTGTCTGCATCAAATAATGGTATTTTCAATTTTTTTTCTTTCTAAAAAAACATAGAAACAATGATACATATATAATAGTAAAATATAAAAAGTCAAAGAATCCTGATACGAAATGTAGATAGACTGATAAAAAATGTATACCACTGCATAAGCATTGCAGATTTGGCTCATTTTTAATGCTTTTTAGAATTAACAACAGTGAAACAATACAATGCAGAGTGGGACAATAATATATTATCAAGACTCAAACAATCTGCTGTCAGGAAACAGTGTCAGGGGTGCTGTTAGGCCCCTTCTTAAATTTACATTAAATAAAATCGTCCACTCCAAAGGACCAAATATGGCCAATAACTGAAAGAACATGTAAAAGACACATGAAGTGATCAGAATATGTTTATGAACACGTTGTGATCAACATTTACCAATATGGTAGTAGAGTATATTCTGTAGAACCAATTTAGAACCAAGACATCTTGTTGTAAATAGTTTACTCTTAGAGGAAGATGTTATTAAAATGATGAAAGGCACATGACTCTGTCAGACTTGTAAAATGCCAAATGTTAAGTACTCTGAACTGCCTACTACTACCCAGGACCGTACTGCATTGTGTCAAGAGAAGATTATCCATAGACTTGTAGTTCATAATTACCTAAAGGAAAGTGAACTTAATGGTCTATCATTACATATTACTGATGTTAAGTCATTGGGCTTTCCATATGGCTCCTCAGAATGCATATGACAATGTAAATATAAAATGTGGGCAATATGTAAAAGTTTAATAAGCATACTAAATTTGATTCATTAAAGCTAGAGTACAAGCAGTTTGAGAGTCCCCATATTGAATGTATTTAAGGCACTGTGACTGTGGTAATCTTCTTATATTTGTTATCCATGACCTCATTCCTTCTAATATCAAATTTTAAAATTAGGATAATGAGCCTGAAGGGCTTTGGGGTGGCCCTACCAGAGTCCTTCTGTTCTGTAGCTTCAAAGGATGTTACACTGTCTCTCCCTGAACTTCCCCCTTTCTCTGCCCAAGGTAATCTCACGGGAGAAAAGAAGCTTCAGCACACAGTGGGAGAGGGAAGTATTCCTTTGCATTCCTTGATAGCCTTTCTGTTACAAGTTGAGGTTTTTGGCCTATGTGATGGAAAGAACAGCTAAAAGGGAACTGTCAAAAGAGACAATAGTTCTCCAGATGATTGGTGGGAGTAGGTTAGAACTAGGGCTATCCTCACTTTTGAGCTTCTGTAGAATTGGAATTGTCAAATGTTTCCTCCCTTAAAGGGGTTGGCTCAAGTTCTAAAGTTATCCCTTATCCAAAGGATAGGGAACAACATTCTCATCATGGGGGTATAAAATCTTGATACCCCACTGATCAGGAGAACTGGAGTGTCTACCTTCCATTTGAATAGAGCAGCAGGTCTTGTGTGTGCACTGCTGCTCCTTGAATACTTTATTCAATAATAGTGCTGTGTAGTATTAGAAGAAAGAAAAAAACGTCAAAAATCAATTAAGTAATTAAAAAAAAATTAATTAATGGATATATAAGCCCCAAGTGCCACAGAGACAGACTTAAATTGTTTCTCCATAGTTTCCTAGGTGGTTGTGAGACATTGAGAAGAGTGATTTTTACCTCTCTTGTAGGAATTAGTATATAATTCTGGAATATCTAATTTCGGTTGAACATGTTGTACATCATTTTTAAAGTTGATTTTAGAAGGAAGGAGGCTGTGGATAATATATATAAGTAGCTTACAGCCGCCTGGATCTATGAGTAATTGCCCCTGGTTTATCATACTTGATTTGGATGATAGGTTTCCTTTAAGATCTTTTCCAAGTATCTGCTGGTTTTACATATTCCAGATATCTGTTGTCATTTTACAGCACACATTGTACACATCTGCTCAGTCTTCCTTACATGTGTTGCTGAACAATATACTAGGGAGGGCAGCTATCCTGAATAAATTACATCTTTTACCGCATGAAGTAATTCAAGATATTCAGTGCAGGGTTGTCATTTGGCAAAATATAAAAAAATATAGAATACTGATGTCGCAGAAGACCAGAGCAGATTTGATAGGCTTCAATGTAATTGAAGTCAAATTAACAGATAGATATAAAATGTCTAAAGAATTTCTAATTTTGGCTTTTGACTAATGGATAAACAAACATAAATACAAGTGTTTATGTCACTCATTAAGAATAATGCTCATTCCCAAATTTCTACAAACTGCTATTCTGTACAAGTACTCAATAACATGTAAGTTCCCTATTCAAGGAGTGCTGTATAATACTGAAATTAGAGAGATGTTTAGTATGGCATAGGGACAAACTGCTTTGTGATTTATCCAGGAGCAATCACAGAGAATCCTCATCAGTATTAGCTTGTTTTAAATGCTAAAAATTGGCATAGATCCATAATAAAGAAATGAAAATGCAAAGTAAATCTTTACACTGCCATCTGCATTACATAAGTACGTTCAAGTACGTTCAAATATGTATGTAACTTGCATTTCCCAACTTCAAAATACAGAAACAAAATATACTGATACATAATAGGAATATTATATATGGCCATCATTAGTATATATCCCCATAGTTGGTTATTGGAGGTCTAACTTATAATAGCTTTGTCAATGTGTAGCACCTTGGGATGGACACCCGCAGTCTTTATATTGGTCACTCTACTGTATCTATATGGTAAAGAGAGTGCTGGATATTTCCGCGTCATCCCATGTCACTTGCTCTGACACTACAGTAGGTAGTATGCCGCATGCCAGACTGATGTTAACAATAAGGAAGTTGCTTCTCTTAAGAGCGAAATGTGCTGATAGTTGCATCCTCCTTGATGTTTCCATAGTTGTGATGCTACTAGGGAACCCCTTCCACCCACACTTCTATATGCACCAGATCCCAGTGGGTACGGATTTGTTAGTATTGGAAGGTCAATTACCTGCTCTTGCCAAGATAAAGAAGCATAGTGTATATGGGATGTATCCCGTTGTGTGGCTATAGTGTGGGATATTGCAGGTTGCAGCATTATGTCAGTTATGCAGCACATCATGAGTCTTCCCACCTCTACTATATCTACTATAGACAAGTTGTTATACTGAAGCATCTCAATGAACTTTGTGTCTTAGTTTTACATATTAATAGTGTAACAACTTCATGTCTGCATAAAAAAACAGCATGTAAGTTGCATTTAGAATCACAGCTGATGGAAAACTTATACCCCCTATATTTTCAGCACTTAAAAACTATATGTACTGTGTGAGAGACTTACAGCAGATGATCAGAGACATACATCACACTTACTGTGATAAAATTATTATATGCACAGTTTTTTAAATAAAAATCCTACACAAATCATGAGGAATAATCACTACAAAGGATTAGAATATCAAACAGGACACCAACACTGATATTAAGGGAAATCTATCATTTGATTTAATGCATCATGAACTGAACATTCCGTGAGAATGCTGTAGCTACATTGATGCAGGCGCATATCTTGTTTAATCCCTGAGTTGAGTGGTTTTGCTGAAAAAACAATTATAACATTCAGGACCTTAGGAAAGCTCCAGACAGGACTAATCAACCTGAGCTGGATGACTCATGCACAGCAGCTGGGAAATGGTTCAGCGTTTGATTACTTCTGCATGTCAGGCACAACACAGTGATTACATAATTCTCTGGAGTGGTGCATACTTAATGTAAGAGGAGAAGCGCTGAGCCAGGCACAGAAGCTACAGAGCCTCATTATCATAAATACAATTGTTTTTTCAGCAAATCCACTGAACACAGGGATTAAACAAGATATGTGTCTACATCAGTGTTGTTACAGCATTCTCAAGGTTTGCTTCATAATGCATGAAATCAAATGGTAGATTCCCTTTAAGTGCTATTGTTTAAGTTTTTGGCTACCACGCCCTCACCAATCAAGACTATTGAAAATTATTGCAACCAACTTTCTGCCAATAATGCAAATGTCATAAAAAAATAATTATGAGCTATGCATATGAAACCAACATATGCCACATCACCCAATGAGTACAATCAGTAGTCATTTGTATGTAGTATATTAATTGTACAACTCAAGAACTAATCAAATATGTAGGAATAAAAGTTCTTGTGAATTTCCTGGTGGACTGTATTGTGGCCTTAGAATCAGGGTTTAAGCCCTTGAAGTGAGGCCTCTTGCATATGTACTGTTAGGTTGTGATATATGATATGTCGAATTAGTTATACAGTGAGGTGTTATTTGCATTATATTTGCCTTTCTAAGTAGTAGATTATTACCATATCTTTTGCTCTGTCTTAATCTCTCCACAAGGAAGGTTTGAAACATGAATATAAATCATCTTTATTAATACACACTGTGTGCTGGTTTGTTTTCCTGCTGTCTTCATGTCACTTCCCAAGATGACCTTAATGGGACTGCCCGCTGATAACAGCAGGAGACGGCTTTCACAGAACAGAAGATGAATCTAATCTTTCTGTGCCTCTGACTATTTTCCAGCTAGAAAATGTGATACTTTACACATTCGATTCTATCTCACATCTTTGAAGGCGTAAAAAGTTGTGTGAAAGAGAAATTAGAAGATGTACAACAGCTATTATAATAGCGGGGATTGTACTTGAGAACACTAGTTTTATTATTTCTTTGTCTTTGCTTTACTTATTTTCCTACGGTTTATTTATTATTAGAAGTGTACCGAAAACAACACAATCTCTATTTTGGAGTAAACACCCTTATATTCCGCTACTGTGGGAGTGTAGCTGTTTAGAAGTTGTTCCCATCAACATCAAAGTCATCTCATCTCTGACCATTTTGATGCATTTGTGAATGGTTTGTCATGAGCCTAATGTTATTTGAGTGTCTATTGTTTGTATTGAAGCAAGGCATTGACACAACTCAATCCCACAGTTTTTTATTGCCGTAAGTTAATTTTTGTGGCACCGACTATTTGTGTTGTTTGTTATCATTATGTTGAGTCTTGTATTAAATAAATTGTTTCTCAATGAATACAGAGGCTCAAGACATTCTATGTAAAAATGTACTTAACACAGTGTAATATAATAAATGCAGAAACTTTCTTTGTTGTATGTAATTATTCCATACTGTTGACTGTAAGGCCAACATTATCTTAATTCTTGGTTCATTTCTATAATATTGTAATGAGTTGGTGCACAGACCTCTCAGACAATGGATCTTCCTCTGTGGAGATATATATAACCTTACATTGAGTTCCTCTATAAACAAAGTATATTTATAAAAGGTTAACAAAATAATTCTAGTATACAGGCAGTCCCCGGGTTACATACAAGATAGGGTCTGGAGGTTTGTTCTTAAGTTGAATTTGTATGTAAGTCGAAACTGTATATTTTATAATGGAAGTTCTAGACAATTTTTTTTCTTTTGCCCCAGTGGCAATTGGAGTTTCAAAATTTTTGGTGTAATTGGACCAAGAATTATCAATAAAGCTTCATTACAGACATCTTACAGCTGATCATTGCAGTCTGGGACTATAGTAAAGCATCCAGAGAGCTTCACCAGAGGTCACAGTGGGCAGAGGGGTCCGTCTGTAACTATGGGTTGTCTGTAAGTCGGGTGTCCTTAAGTAGGGGACCGCCTGTACCTACTGTATATTGATGTGTTCTAGTCACATTTATCATTTAACAGTATATTGCAAGCCTCTGTGGAGTTTAAATTGATTTACTTTATAATTGCTGACCTATCATTAAAATAGGCAATCAATATCGGATTGGCGGGAGAGCGGAGGGGGGGGGGGGGGGAAAAGAGGGGGGGCGGGAGCGGACAGGGGCGGGAGTGAGGCCGGAGCAGTAGGAGGGAGCAGGAGCCGGAGTCTGGCTCGGGAGCTAAGGTATGCAGGGAGTGGGTGGCAGGCGCTGGGAGCCGGCCAGAGGGCTAACAGGAGCACAGTGCTGGGACGGAGGGCTGGAGCACAGTGCAGGGATGGAAGGCAGGAGCTTGATGCTGGCCGGAGGGTGGGAGAAACGTGGCGGGAGCATAGTGCCGGCCACAGGCAGGCGGGAGCACGATGCCGCACCCTCGTTCAGCAGTAGGCGTGCCGCCTAAGGCGAGATTCTTAACTCTCCTCAATACAGGTGCACCCCTTGCTGGGCAGGCTATATACTACAGGGGCTGGCAGGCTATATACTAGAGAGGCTGGCAGGCTATATACTACAGGGGCTGGCAGGCTATATACAACAGGGGGCTAGCAGGCTATATACTACAGGGGGCTTGCTGGCTATATAACACAGGGGGCTTGCTGTCTATATACTGGGGGGCTGTGACTAATGCAGTTTCCACCATTGGCTTATACTCAAGTCATTAGGTTTTTCCAGTTTTTTGTGTTAAAATTAGGGGCCTCGGCTTATACTCGGGTCGGCTTATACTAGAGTTTATACGGTACACAGTTCTCGAAAAACTAACTTCAAGTTACAATATTAGTGTGTATGTTTCCTGTTTTTTATGACTATATGGATGTTGAATTACAAAACTGGATACAGGAAAAACAAGGCACTATTCTTCTATACTTTATTTCAGGAGACTCATGCCAAAATATTAAAAACATTTGCCATGCCCAATCAAATTTAAAGCTTATGAAGCTGCATCTAGCACAAAGAAAGCTTTCTTCCTCTTGTCTAATTGCAATAAAGGTATGTTTCATTGGTCATTTCCAAGTCACGCTGCCATTATCATCCACATACTATTCGTGGTTAGAACAGGAATTAAGTTTCACACATGAATTCAAATGGATATTTACAACTTTTTACTGTAGCACGGCACATCTGTTTTCTTTTTACAGCCTGTGATTTGTCAAGTCTCATGGTTCATGTCAATGGGTTTCTCCACCATTTACTAATACTGTAGTTGTTATGCACTGAGCACACATTCTTCAAGACAAAAAATAATTTCTAACTAAATTTATTCTGAATAGAAAAATGTACTTGAATAAAATGACTTCACAAAACAAAATGAAGCAGAACAAGAATATGACTATTCATCACTGTGTAATTGCTACTTTAATTGGCCTAAATTACAGTAGACTGATTTTGGGTTCCTACATTCACGACCAGGAGTGTATGGTGAAGTAGTGAGAAGTACCAGAAGTTTAAGCCTCTTTTTAATCCAAACCAGTTTTTTACCCCAAAAGCTGCATTGTAAGACCTGAATGTAGAAATAGAAACAGATTCCAAAGCAGACACAGATCCAAAAATCCAGAACTTATTTTCTGTGAACATTATAAGGGCTTGTTGTCTGTTAAACAAATTGTATTTCCGTTTGGCAATCTTTCAGTTTCTATGCCGTGTACTGGAAAGTGGGATAAAAATTCCAACTGTAGTCAACTTGACAAAAAAATGTGGTTGCGCCATTTTCCTGTGGGCTCTGTCTTATGACTTGCACTATGCACTGAAAATGACACCTCATCTTTATTCTTTTGGTTGGTGCAATTATGAGGATAAAGTACATAGGTTTTATTAGGTTTTAATAGGGTTTAAAAAAATGATAACCTTTTGTTAGAACAAAACCCTTAATTTTGCCATTTTCTGAAGCTAATAACTTTTTCATACCTTGGTGTATGGAGCTGTGTAAGGTGTCTTTTTTACAGGACGTAATGACATTTACATTGATACCATTTTTGGGACTGTACAACCTTTTGATCACCATTTATTTAAATTTATAAGAGTTGGAAAATGATTACAGTGGCTTTTCGTACTTTTGGGCACTATTTTCTGTTACAGGGTTTATTGCTGAGAATAACATTTTTATATACTGATATATACTACAGCATGGCAGTATATGCTGTTTTTGCACATGATCTATTACAATGTGCCACCAGCAAATTGTAACAGATGTGCATGCATGTCCTCAGGCACCTGAGGCACCAATTGTGGGTGTTAACGGTTGGTGTTTGCTGCAAGCATCCAGAGAGGGCTCAACCCTTGAGGACTCTTCATACACCCCTTTTCGCACACCTACATACTATTACATAGGTTTGTAGCAAGGAGTTAAATCACTGTTGACCCCTTCTTTACAGGTGTCACTGATCCTGGCCATGTTACTATATAACTGTGTGACTGTACCATGTTAATAGGAGACTTTCCAATTAAATGTCCTAGTGTCTAGATGGACCCAGAACTACCTGTATATTAATGGGTTTTTCCACTTTCAGCAAATAATTGATACTTTACGATTTTCCAATGTAATTTCAGTATCAATTCCTCATAGGTTTTTTTTAGATCTCTGCTTGCTGTCAGGAAACTTTTATAGGAAAATTCTATGTTTAATTCCTGAGGATAGAAAACTGGCACTCGCCATGTGATGTCACACAGGGGCACAGAGTTATCAGAGCCGAATCTAAGAATCTTTCTATAGAATGACAGCGAGCAGAGATATAGAGAATGGAGAGGAACTGATATGGAAAGCATATCGGAAAATTATACCAATTTTCATTAAACAAACAATTTTTCATTATTTTCTGAAAGTAGACAACCCCTTTAAGCCTGATATTTGGGATAGCCCTAAAAACAGCTTGTATCAAATATGTGTTTTGATATAAAACATTGGCTACATATCTTCAATTGGATATTATCAAAAAAATGTTCCTTTGTGAAGATAATTTCTCATAACTGTAGCCATGTTGTCCTTTAGAAACAAAATAGCTTCCTTGGATACAACAACACTGCACTCTGGCTGCGGTGGCCAGACATGCACTATTGAGATACCCTGCCACTTTGATTCAGCATTCATTACCACAGCACGGATGTGGGACATGCAGTAACTCCTGGACATTTTATATAAAAAACGTTTTGTTTCTTCGTGCAATCACTCCAGCAGAGGTGGCTGTATCCAAAGAAACAGGGACTACATTTATGAGAAATTATCTTCAAACAGGAACATTTTTTTTTAATTACATCTAATTGTAGCAATGTAGATTAAGGCAGATTAATTGAATTGAATGTGAATGCCCAGACAAGAAATACCCCTTTAAATATGGTGAAACCAGAATAGCCACTGATGTTCAATAAAGACGTTCAAGGTACATTTCTCTTGCCACACAGAATTTTCATATGACCCTTAATAAAATCTTTCAAGGTACATTTCTCACTTGAATTATATATGATCCTCTTCTATATGTGTATATATTGCTGAACAGCAACATCTGTTGAACTGTGTCTGTATTCAGTCTTCTATAACAGAATGTAGGAAATTTTACGTTAAATGAGTTCATCTGTGTATAAGTAAAGAAATCCTTAAAATATGGCCCTAGGGAGCAGAAAATGATGGAGAAAGTCTTTTGACATGAATATGGAAAAGCAACTACTTTAATTGATTCTAATAGAAAGCCATTTAGGGATATGTCAAACATGTAATTGAAGGCCCGATTCTACACATAGCACTCTCTTGGTTAATTCTCACACATTTATGAAGGGAGAACCCATATGGATGGAAACACACGAAGAGGTGACATCTATGCCAATGAGTCAGAGTTAAATGGAGCACTTTAATTGCCCTTTGACATGTCTCTTAGGGCCTAGTATGATGTCCAGGCCTCACTAATGGCAGTCATGTTTATTAGCAAAATGACAACTTGTGGTGCTATGTATTAATTTCCTTCTCTGTGACTGAACAAGTACAATGTGTCAGAAAGAGTTATGGTGCACTCCTACACTTTTGAACTTATGTTTAGTAGAATTTTAAACTTTCAGGTGTGTGCAGAATTTGTACAACATTTTGGCAACATTCACAGCAGGAGTCATACATTTTTTAGTGTTTTGCTTTCAAATTACATGAAAAACTCCTTTATAAGGCATTGTTATAAAAGTGTCAGTACATAAAAGACTCCTTACATGGCTGCTATATTGCTATATTGATTTCAGTATGTTTCATTACAATTGTGGTGCACAATACCTCGCCCAATATACCCAGTACCTTTAATGCACCGTGATGACCCTAAAGTGTTTTGACCTTTAGACCTTCAATATAACAACAAAAATTCACCCTTTGGAATGCTGCATTTTAAAAATTGGACAGGATATCATTTAATGTTGTAGGTCTATTTTAGGGGGGGGAAACCCACAAAAACAGGAATGATTTAGCTTTGCCTTAATTCTCCCATGCTATGTTGTAGTTAATAAATAAATCCTCAAATTCACTTTATCAAATATGTGTACAAATATTGGTCAGACTAAAATTGGTGAGAGGGGTAATTATTTTATGACTGATGTAATGCACATTCTGATTAACACAAACTTATTAGAAACTTAACATTTGCAATTTTGTTCATTAACAATTAATTTTCAAAAATTCGAGGAAATTAACCACTTGTGGAAAGTGCTTTTTATATGAGGTGATAACAGATTGTATCTTTATTAGTCCCAGGAGTGCCCCTGGCAGAGGTAAATGCTATTTTAAACAAAGGCTGAGGTCTGGAGAAGAGCTCTGGCGCTCCCTTACTGCATAATTATGCACACCTCTTGCATGCACAAGCCGGCTCATGTACATGAGAATAAGGAGCAGGGAAGAAGCGGACACAGAAAGGCATCCATAATTATGTAATGAGGGAGTGCCAGAGATCTTCTCCAGCGCTCCAGGCTGTGATCACCATTTGTTTAAAACAGTGTTAATCTCTGTTAGTCCTGGGACTATCAAAGATATGATCCATCATCACCACTGATCCACTTAGTGGTAAGTGACCTTCTGCTAAAAACCACTTTCTACAGGTACTTGATTTCCTTTAAAGGAAACCTACCATGACGACTCTACGATTAGAAGTAGATATGATTGTAGATTTCCCCTGCCTACCTCTACCCTAATATGTAATTTAATAATCCTGGAACCTAACCTAACGTGTTAAAAACTTTATTTTAGTGATATGTAAATTATATGTAAAGATATCAAAAGACTAGTAAAACCAGAAAGGTGTAATGGAACTTTGCAGATATATATAGGAGTTCCTGAACGCCACACTCAGTGGCTGACTGAAGCAGCCGTCCATCACTCATGCTAACAGTTTTCTGGGCAGAGCTGAGCTGCAGAGGGACTGAGGTTGGTTCAATCAGTTCCAATAGAGCAGAAACCTTAACCACAGTTCATACACACCAAACATAGAGGAAATTCAGCAACATCTATGTCACATTCTGCAAACAGAAGACAATGATGGCACAGATGTTACAGCAATCTTTATCTTCTGTATGTATCACTAAAATTACTATGTTTATGTATGATATGTTAGAGATGTCATAGATGTCATGTGTAGAGATGTTGATTTCCCCCAGCAGATTTAGGACATTTTCATTTATATGTAGCAGATTCAGGTTTAGAAGAAGTGTGTCATACACATGACACTATGAAACCATGACTCCCTATAAATTATCTACACATATGGTAGTAAATTTGTTCAGAATTTTAACCCCAAATGCGGCATAGGGCATAAGAGCACAACTTCAATAACTCATATCGACAATGACAATATTTTACATTTCCCTATAATAACATTTCCCTATGATTGAATGTACATTTTGTGTTTGTTAATAAGATTGTTTGCAGATGCAGAATAGAAAAGACTCTAGCCATAATGAGAATGTGCACCTTACTTATAGATGTAAAAGCCTGGGCTATCTTCCTTGTAGTCAGGGAAATAATTTGACACTTGGACCACATGCTACAAATGCAGCAGTAAGTTCCATTTCACCATTTACAACTGTTTATTTTGTCTTCTACATTAAGATTTTGGAAGTAATGTTTTTGTCTCAGGAATGCTCTCTGGAATTTAGCTTTTGAGACTTTGTTTGACTCTCCGCTGACATTTTATATGTAAGATCTATTTAGTCTCTCTGTCAAAGCTGTCTTTCTTGTCATTGCCTAAAATCTGCAATCTGCAAAGTGCAATGTTATTTATATTTTGTATAGAAACCACTCTGTTCTCTGTGTAACATCTTTGCTGCTTTGACGCGTTATATCTGTCTATGCAAATGATGGTGTAGTCCATATTTAACCCTTTGCAAGTCTTAGTGTCCTGTGGTGCATTTTATTCCTGACAAATGTGATTCCAATTAATATTAAGGTAGTTGGGTGGTTGCTTGTTCACAGTGTCTGCTTACACTTATCTGCAGGGATATTTTACAACCCCCCCTCCCCCCCGTGTACTGTACCTGTCCCATATGTGAAACCAGAGGTCACCACGAACCACATGTTAACAGTGGCTAAACTACAAGATATGAACATACGTATGGAATTCTTTGATATCAATCCTTTCTCCATTAGGTATCATTTTATCTATACATTGCCCCCATAGTTTAGATTTATTTCATTTTTAGCTTAAAACATTAGAAAACATAATTGCAATAAATAAGTTGTTATAGTGCGCCAACATTTTCCAGATCAGAAATTACAGAAAAAAGTAGTCATAAGTTGAAACAATAGCTAGGGTTTATTTTTTTGTAACACCTAGGATAGACACAGAAAGAGAAGCACATGTCATGTGAAGAAAGCCTTATCAAATTGTATTGTATGTATCCATTTATATATCAGTAATGGCAATCACAGTTCACTGATAACAAAATAAAGTAGTGACGTCTAATGATTCCTTGCACTTATTGAGAAGCTGCTGCATTTTCATCTATACTGTACCACGTACATCTTCCCCTCTGCATGGTATTATAGTATTCACTACGAGCATTCACTTGGAGGAACTTAAAGGGTTGTCTGGATCAATCACTGCCTTATTGCACAATTAAGGCCCATAGACATCATAAAAGTCGTAACAAAGCGCCACATGGTAAAATCTCTAACAGATCAAGAGGATCCTTGCAGTACATGGTATGCAATATATTTTATGCAATACATTTCTAATTTAAAGTTTAAATGATACCAATTTGATATAAACCTTAGTGAAGATATACAGAGGCATATAATAATTAGAAGTGTAGACTTGGTGAGCAGAGCTGGTGTTGTTGGAAGCCACTACTATGACACACACCAGAAGGCAACTTAAGGGTCATGCAAGTGAAAAAATACTCTACATGGGATAGAGCCGCTTCAGAAATAGCTACCGTATGTTTTTATCTTAAATGGCAAATATAAAATTACAGCATTCAGCTTCAGAGGTGGCATCCAGTGGCATATCTACCTGATGAAGGCTTCCGTCCAAAGCAAAAACACGTTGTCATTTTATACATGCTAATGAAGATAAAAACAAAGCTTTTCCTGAAGCTGCATTATCCCTCCTGGAGCATTTCTTACCTGCATGATCCTCAAGGGATGATTGTCTACTGTCTATCAATAGTACTGGGTGCTCCGTTAACTACCTCTTATTGTATGTGTTCTTAGCCAGGAAGAAAATATTGTCAGGGAAATGAATGTCTTTTTAAAGTTTAGTGTTATTCTTGAAGCATTAGTAGCCCAAGGGTGTTAATTCTCGTGCTATGAAATCTTTCTGAATATTCCCACATCAGCATTGTGGGATTTAGAAGTGTTAACAATGGGCATATAAATTAAGATGCCCATCTAGATTTGCACGTGATTCTGTGCCTTAGAGGAAACCATTTGACCTTTCATTTCCTAACAGACTCTAATTTCTGGAATTATTTAACAAAGTCATTCACAAGTACAACTTGTTAATGACCTTTCAGAGAAAGTGCCATGGAACATGTGTGAACTGTAATACATATATTGGTTTAATTACCTTTGTCACTTATGTATATATTAATGGATAACTGCATGAACTTCAATATCTGAACATTAAGCATACACTATGCTTGAAGGGGAAATGTTATATCATATAATCGGAAAATCTCCTTTTACATGACATTAATCAAGGCAATATTCCGAGCCTTCCATTGCAGGGACTTGTAATCACATAAGTAATGAAAGTAAAAAAAAACTGAAATAGTCATTTAATAGGAAGATAAAGCATGCTTAAAATCGATGCAAAACGAAAATATAACCAGTAGTTTACAGTATCTTCACCGACAGAAACAATAAGGCAGAACAAACAATCTTTTTTTTAATTTGTTTATTATAACAAGTGCTTCCAAAATATGAAGTTCGAAAAAAGCAACCATCCAAACGCAGGTTCAGGAGAAGAAAACTGTGGTCTTTACTCCATGAGATGTTATGGCTTATCAAAGCCTTTCTCAAGCATATCATGTGTTGCATTTAAGAATGTATATATAGGAAATTAAGTGGTCACAAGACCCATATCAGGGTACTCCCACAAAATATACATAGCATCATGATTATAAAAAGTGATCATATTTCAAGTACATATAGGTGGATCAATTAATTAATTAATGTAGTATAAATTGATGTATAGCAGAGTCCCTTGTTACCATTGGCCCCATAGCAAAACACAAAATGAGGTCCCTACTTCAATATGGAATTTTCAGCAGCACATTTCGTAATGCGGGAGGGGGTGCTGAGCCGTACCTGGCTCAAACCATTTTTTTATCCAATGATAAAAATGGTGTAGCATTAAAAGTACTGAAGAAAAATCCAGAGTCCAAAACCTGTTTTTGATAAAGAATTTTAAAAGTAATACTTTCAAATGCACCTCTTCTGTGGATGCATCTTTTCTTAGTCTTTATTACATTAAAGATATGTTCTCTTCCCTAATCCTTATCAACATACCAACATGACATACATGGTTAACACATTTTGCACATATCTCTCCAAATCTCTCCAAAACTTTTAATCTACTGCTTAGGTTCAAGAACTTTCAAAAACATCTATACCACATACTAAATTGGATACACCACACATCCTCCATGACAAGAGTTTTGGTCTATTACGATAAGTAAATATCGTGCTGAATATGTTGTATTTGTATAGTGCTTTGCTTAGGTTCACATGTAATGAAGTTAAATAGCTCCAGATGCATCATCTTTAAAAACCTTCAGCAGATATGTTGGCAAACAGTTTGAGTTTCTCATGGGTGCTACATGAATAGTGTTGATAGGTATGACAAAATCCTTGACTCTTATGTGTCAGTCAAAAATGTGGCACACACTGACTAGGTCTTCTGAGACTCACCATCCTTATCCATTGTCTATTCTTCAAACTAACGAATGCAAAGTATCTTTCAGTGGTTTTCATAAAGAGGTATTGTTCTTTGATTTCATACATTCTAGGTGGTCCCAAGCTGTAATCTGTGTAAGAGAAATAAATACATTCTAATTACAAGTTATATGATGTTTAGTAATAAAAAGTTGGAATAAAACTCTTAAATTATTAAAGATGCTATAAAATAGAGTGTACCTTCTTTTATTTAGTGACAGAGATCTTATGCACATGTTAGAACCAGAAAAAGCACCTAGATTGTAGAAAGATTCTGCAACCCAAGATTACAATATGAGGAAGAAATCTGACTACAATCCATTCTACATACATACACTGTCATTTAAGTATAAATATGCAGACACAAGATTATAGAGGAACAATCTCTGGGTATAGGTTCTGAAAAGGTAGATCAGAGTACAGGCTTAGGATCAGGGTACAAGGTCCGGAATAGAGTACCAGGAACAGGCTCAGATACAGCTTCAGGGTCACGGTTCTGGATCTGGCAGGATACAAGGTTTGTGGTTCTGCATCAGGATGGGTTTCAGGGTTACAGATCTGGCAGGATACAAAGTTCAGTGTTCTGGATCAGCTTGTGGTACAGGGTTCTGGATTAGGTTGGTAAACTGGTTTTCAGATCAGGTTGAGACACAGGGTTCCAGATTAGGGAAGATACAGGGTTCAAGATCTAACACGTTACAGGGTCAGATAAAAGTTCCAGTTAAGACAAGGACTTAGGGTACCATCTCAGGTTGGATACAGGCTCAGGTACAAATTCAGGGTTTCAGGTCCATAAAAACTGAGACAGACAGTAGTTCTACAGGAAAAAGTGTAACCACCACATGGAGTGAACTATGGATTAGCTCTTTATCCAGAGCCTGGATGCCCCGCAGCAGCTGACGGGCTAGCCACTCCATCACTTAACCCACAGTTGAGACCAACACTACACTGCAGAATGAATCACTCAACTTTCCAGGTATCAGATACTGCAACGTAGTTGTCGATCAGCTCCTAGCAAGGCACCCCTGGGTGAAGCTCAAAAGTTCTGAACTCAGCAGTACATTCAGAGATTTTGGACAAACACAGTGTTGATCATTCAATCAAATACTATCAAACTGTCAGTCAAAGAAGCCTTACTTTAGATTAGGTTTTTTTTTTTACTTTAGATTTACTTTACTTCAGGTTTATCTTAAATATTGCTACCAAATAAACACACTATATATGGTTTGATTGCATATACAATTAAAAGTATGTAAGGGTCGAATAAGTTGTAACTATAACCATACTGTGCAAGGTTGTAAAATGCTTCTTGACCAATTAGGCGAGGAGGTGTCATTATCATAATATAGGAAATTTGAAAGCCATTTCATGAAACAGAACTTCTTAATCTCTTTTCAAAAGAGAAAAATTGGGATTCATAGTTACATTTTATTGTTCATTTCATTGAAGATGATGGTATGCCAAATGTCTGTTGTCCTTGAGACAAAATTAGCTAAACTTAAAGGGAACCTGTCATCAGAAATTAGCCTAACAAACCACTACCAGTATGTTGTTAAGCAGTTGAACAGCTTTTAGATCACGTTTCTTTCATGGCCCAGCTTGGTGGCATCATCCAGAAAATCAACTTTGAAGTTAGATGAATAAAGTCAGGGAGGTGGAGAGTTTAACATTGAAGTCAACCTCTCTGAGCACCTCCTCCCATGTGATTGATATCATGCACTGGACTTAAGGAGATCTGATCAATGATGTCCCTGGATGCAGGATCATCAATTACAATGAAGGGGACATTTTAAGGCAGAGAAAGCTTGATTTCAGTGTTTAACTCGCTGCCTCCTTGACTTCATAAAGTCAATTTACATCCCACTTCAAAGAAGATTTTCTGGATGATGCCACCACACTAGGTCATGAAAGAAAAATCACCTAGAAGCTGCTCAGCTGCTCCACAACATACTGCTAGTGGTTTATTAGGCCAATTTCTGATGACAGGTTCCCTTTGTAAGGATGTTTTAGCAACTTTGTCGTTATTTTTTATTTATATCTAAAAATTATGTCTGGTATTACGACAAACAAATGTTCATCTCAATCTTAATTAAAAATATTCACATTTATTATAAAACAATGGTAGTGGTAACATACAATACCATTTATTAATTACCATAAGCAAAGTATCTTTCAATACAAAACTACAACAATCCTTGGTCACTAAACTGAATTTTATCCAGCCATCCCATCAATTAGTGTCACTTACATTTGGCATTTTAGATATAAACAGGCTAAAACCATTATGAGAAGAGAAGCACAATGGATTTTCTGTTTATGTGCTTTTACTTTCAAAATACCCCTTCCTGTGCCCAGTTTACAAAAAGCACTTTTGGCTGCATTTCATCTGTTACTCCTGTGTGACAGGCATGCTCTTCTATGAGCTTTAAGGATTTTCTTACACATTGTCTACATTACAGCCGCACTATATAAGATAAACACTTACACATGGATCATTTCTGTAGTTGAGTCAATTAGATTTTTAGTAATTCTACTTTAAGGCTCAGATTGATAAGACATGTGTGTTTTGCTTCGAACTCTACTAATCCTTGACCCATTGCTGTGTTATAAATCAGCTGAGAATTTATTAGATGTAACTTTCAGCCATAAACACCAACAGATGTCCTCTGGTAAAGATGCCGCAATATTTGAATGCTGCAGGGCTTTGTTTCTAGAAACCTGAATACTGTATAAGTTTTTCATGATTTCACATTCCCTTTTTAACTACCTATTTTGTGCTATTGAGATTTATATATTTTCAACCTCTACTATACAGTGTAATAATTATCATTGAATAATTGCCATTTGAAACTCAATTTTTTAAAGATCTAGATAAATGGTCTGGGGGTAATGGACCTTTTTCATTCTGGACAATCTACAAAGAAGCACATTTTCCTCATATCAGCAGACACTCTCTGTGTCCCAATTTGAGTTATTATTGTTTTCTGTTATGAAGATTTCTTTCCATATCAATGCTGTTGTTTGAGCACAATGCCCTATAACATAGGAGGCAGTGTAAATTAACCCTTAAAGTGTAAAGATTCATATCAGGTATATTAAAGTTGTATAATTTTTTATTTCATTGTATCCCCTGCTCCAATAGCATAGGTGTCCTACTTTAATGGATACATTATGACAGATGGAGGTTCATCAAGATATTTGTTTAATTTCTTGCACTTCTTTAACACTGGCTTTAGGTATGCCTTCTGTAAAGAAAGGAAATATGATTGAGAAAAACATATGACAATGTTATACTTTACCACTTGGCTCCATTGTGCTCCCTTTCCATGTCCTAATTATCTGATCTACATTCTATAAGGAAATGAATAGACATCTGTGGTGAATCATCTCCTACCAGGCTCCATACCAGCTGCTAGTACTATGTTAGCAGTGTGCAAGGAACTGGTTTGGACAGAGGAGCCAGGCGTAAACTCTTTAGATGCTACAATCAAAGCTACAGTGGAATCCAAATGAGTTATATTGCAGAAGTATATAATGTATCTTTCCTGGCACCCCAGAGTAGGGATGGCTCAGGCCTGTTGCTCATCAGGTACCCAGAGGCTGGGCCTAATAAGCTGCCACTACATTAAACTTTTGGTTATATATTTATAGAGAACCATTAATTGCTTGGTGCTGTTCAATCAATAAGGGATTCACATACATTACTTTAAGACAAGAACAAATGCAAGTACAAACACAGAAATATGAAACAAGTGGAAGGAGGAATCTACCTATGAGGGCTCACAATCTGTATGGTAGATGGAGGCACAAGGTGAGGTATCCTAGCAGTGCAGTTATTGTCGGTGATCCTGAACAGGTGGGTTTTCAGGTTATGTTTCAAGGATTGAAAGGTAGGGGACCGTCTCCCAGAGTATGGAAGATGGACAGGAGAAGTCCTGGATATGTTTGTGAGAAGAGAGGATGGTAATAGAGTGAAGCACAGAGATTACACGTGGGAGGGTATTGGCTGAATAGTTCAGAGATACATAGAGATCCTGCAAAAAATAAACCAAAAACATCCCTGTTGGTGTAAAAATTTCTATTTTAAAATTACTATTAGTCTTGAAATCTGGCAACATGAAATTTTTTTTGTGTGCAAAATGGAAAACTACAGGGTACAATTCAGAATATATGATGATTGAGGTGCTCAGCACTCAGGAAAGAGTGATCAATATATTGTACATCGTCGATGCCTGATGAAGTGCTGAGTAGAAGGTTGAATTGCATAGCAAATGAAATATAATATTTATGAAATAATTCTGAAGAGTAATATAAGACAGACTGTATGTCTATCCAAATCTAAAGTTTGAATATTCATGAACATCTGCTGAAATCTAGTTAATTATAGAAAACATTATAAGCCGTATGATGAATATGACCTCATTGTCAATAAAAGCTCAGCATTTCATGGATTGTGTGTATTTCCTGATTGCCAAAGAGGCACTCCAAAATAAGCTTTACGACAGCTATACATTAAATAGATATGAATGCAGAAGATTGCAGAAAAACATTGCCACGGTCATTTAAACCTCACTATAGTGGGTTATCTATCATATATAAAGATTACCATGCAGGCGGTAACTGTTGGATTCTGTGCCTTCAGCTCCGTGTTCAGCACCATAGATAGCACAACACATAGCTGTGCATCATGTGAAGTTCCCATATGCAACTTTGATATGCCATGACCACCATCCCATTGGAAAAACTTGCCCGACTTGATCCAATATGACGGCTTTCAAAATCCACACATAGCCTCAAAGAAAGGTCCATTCACCCATTGCTTGCTGGGTTATTCAAACATGTCATTTCGACTATTGTTCTGAAATAAAAGGGTTTCCTGAAACTTTTGAATCACCCCGTATATATAAATGTATACTAATAAGTACTAAAAAAATGTATGTGATTTTTGGTGCTGTATGTTCAAATGTATAAAGTACAAAAAAGTTCACATTCTGAATCAATGAACATATTTCACAGTTATCATCATTCCCAAGATAATAACTGCTCATTGTTTTGAATTTAAGCTATCTAGCTCCCCAATCACACATAAACTAAACAAATGGTGTTTTCGATAAATGTATCTTGCCTCATAATCATACTTTTCTTGAGAACTCCTGTGGCCACTGAAACAGGCTCCTTATGAGTTAAAATCATTGCTGTGAAAACCTACAAAAACATATTTTTGGGTGTGTGCTAGCCATTGTTTGTTTCTATGTTATCACAACCATAGCAGTTGTTTCTATGACCCCATATGTGACCCACCTGTCTGAGGTCCAAGACTCAGGCAGGTCCCACAGGCTGCAATTGACCATGAGTCTGTTGTTTGTGGCCCGTGAAACATGTTTTTGTGTAGGAAGTCTTAGTCGGATCTTGTTGATGATCTAATAACTCTTTTTCCATGGCCGATGGAAAGGGAACTAACTGAATATAAGCCATTACATTTACATGTCCTTTAGCAGCTTACTACCCTCTCGACTAATCCATTAACATAAGTGTATGAATGGTGTTGAGAGTTATATCTGTCAGCAGAATGAGTGCTCAGCTAATGTGCATGGTCAATTTAACTTTTTCCTGGATGCAAGTCCTTTGTCATTTTACTTTTAATAGTCCAATAAGTGGAATAACACAAAAAACATGTACAATTTATTAGAAAACCACATCAAATTAAGGAACTTGGATAAGCATGCACAGTATGAAATACAGAGAAGCTTTCAGGTTTCTATCAACACAATAGGAAACACTAGAGAACACTTCTCAGTCAATAACTGGTGGAAAGGGTGATGCATGTTAAGTGCATGGGGCCTGAAATGATTGTACACAAAATTATCACCCACACTGATTGCAAGCCTTAAATCTTTAAATACAGCCGGCAAAGTCGTGGGTGTCATTGTTGAATTGTTGCTGCGAAAGCCAGGCAGCGGCATTCAAACTACTGTGCACACACATATGCCTCCACTAACTTGCCGGCAGCATTAAGCTCCATCATTTTTGTTAGAATCATCCGGATCGATGATCCTCCGCAAAATGGTGGCACACAACGCTGCCAGCATATTGGTTGCAGTGCAGTGCACACCCACAGTAGGTAAAATGTCGCTGGTTGGAACCCGCGATTGGTTCCAGCATAGATCAAAGATGTTAAAGGGGTATTCCTGGAAAATAAACATCTAATACAAAAATACATGATGCTCTAGATAAATGAATATAACAAAACTCAATGTCATTTGTCACAAAATGGAGCTTAAATAGTTTGACTATATGATTTACAAAACTTTATGGCCTCTATAATGTATATGTAGTTATCACCAAGATTGGCTCAAGTCCCATGATCCTTTAGTTCTCAGTAGCTCCTCCTCCCTCTTATGCTCTGTTCTCAGTGATAGTAACTCATAGTAATGATGTGTAACTTCTATCACTGCACATTACCTCACTGAAATGGGTATCACCACAACACTGACTATACTGGATGCACTGCAACCAACCGACTATAGCCAAACATGTGGTGATCACATGACCTGCAAGGCAGGTGCAGGACATGTGATGTGGACATGTGACCAGCGGCCATCTTCTTTCCTGTGGCTGCTCTGCATGGAGAAAATCACTGGACTGATTAATGGGCCAGTAGCATTTTAATTCTTCATTACAGTCTATGTCCATAGCATTTTTCTGCTAAAATTTTAAATAACAACTAATAACACATTAGTTTATATTTTATATGGAATACCCCTTTAACAGTTGGGGTGCAGCTTCAGTACCTGAAACTGATTTTAAGAATTGGGTTTGGCTGAACTAGCCCCAACCCTAATTTGCCAGGTCCATTCTTTACCTCTTATAGGCCTCCAAAAAAGTCTTTGTAAATATAATTCTTATTCATTGAGAAACCCCATTTTAAGAAGCACCTAATAATTCTGTTACCTACTGTGTTTTCTAATATAGCTTAAAATTCTATAATAATCTATACTTTTTAAGTTATTATTTTTCTTTCTTTTACATTATAATTTCTAATTCATAGAACTTACACCATTGGCATCTGGACATATTTTTGAACTTTTTGACTTTTAAAAGTTTTGGGTGATTATGACCCTGGGGGGGGGGGGGGGGGGAACATGGCTCAATTCTGTAAGGTGGCCTCTGCCATGTGTGTGTAGGATAAAGGGACCCTCTCCCCGTTCCTCCTAGGTATCCTTTACACTGTCTTGAGTTGAAAAACAAGAACCAAGGGGCCCATCGTTGTTTTACAGTCACTATGTTTCCTTCTGTCATAAGCACTTAACTCTTCCAGTCTTGCTAGCTGTGCAGTTTTACTTATCCATTGTCCTGTTGAGACGCCAGAGTAGCAGGATTAGGGATTTGACCATTAACCATAAGGAGGCCAGACTGTACTGGGTTGTTTTTTAGCTGTTTGTTCGAGGTGATGTTAACGAAGAGAAGTTTGGTGAGTCTGGACAAATTTTCTGTCGGATGGATTCAACTTCAGACCAATAGGGTTTTATTTCGTCACAGTCCCACCAAATGTGAGCGTAGGACACTATCTGTTTTGCATCTTCAGCACCAGGGAGGGAGCACCAACTGGGGGGACTCAAGCCCGACCTGTGGAAACCAAAGACCTTGCACAACCTCATCCAGATTCCGGTCCCAGGAGTCTGCTTACCTCATTGTCCGCAGTGGTCCTGGGGGTTCACTACTCCAAATCCTGACCACATGCCTCCCAGTAGATAGGTAGTCCCAGCACATACCCCCAGTAGATAGGAAGCCACAGCACATGCCTCCCAGTATATAGGTAGCCCCAGCACATCCCCCCATTATATGGGTAGCCACAGCACTTGTCCCCCAGTATATAAGAAGGCACAGCACCCCCCCCCCCCCCAGTATATAGCTAGCACCAGCACATACTCCCATTAGATAGGTAGCCCCAGCATATACTCCCAGTAGACAGGTAGCCACAGCACCTACGCTATTCTCTTTGACCCAGGCTTAGACGATGGCAGCGATGGTGCCTGGGTCAGACAAAGGACATAGGCAGCGATAACATCACTGCCTATGTCCAGTGATCAGTCTGAGACACACAGCAGCCATCGCTATTTATTTAAGATCTGTCTGAGAGCCAGATGCAGCCAACAAAAGAGCCATATCTGGCTCCTGAGCCATAGGTTCCCTACTCCTGCAATAACGCCTCACCAAGTGCACCTGCACTGTACTGCGCCTGCACCTGCCCTGGACACTGCAGGGCGTCATCATTGCTTTTCAGCTCTCTCTGGCCTCTGGAGCTGATTTTGACGTCACCACCTACCAGCTAATCCCATATAGTCTTGTAGACAGCCCATCCGACTAGTAGCTGAATTGATACTTCACAAACAAATCACGTTAAAAAAAAGTGGCGTATGAGAGAAGATCTGCTTTTCCCATAGAAATCCATTGATTTACGGGACTGTCTAATTATAATTTAGGCTCAATACACAGTATGGAAGATGTAAATTGTACAAGTAATCACACTCTCAAAGTTTTCTGATGCAGCCTTTTTTCGTTGAGCCCTCCGTGAGCCCTCTCATGAGTACATTTAAGAAAATAGTCTCCGTGAAAATACCCTTTTAAGATGAGATTGACAGAAGTCAATTGCTACCAATGTGACTGCCCCAAAGGTTAGTAAGAAGATTTGGTTCTTACAGTTCGGTTGAGGCAATTAGGTTATGCTAGTCTTTTTCCCTTTTGTTGTAATAGGGTTCCACAGGCTCACTGACCTGGTAGTGGCTTATAATGTCCTGGGTTTAGAATATTTTTAGCCCTCTCTTATTTACAGGGTCCCTGGTCAGGGGTGATGGAAAGTTTCTGGACTTGCTGCCTTGATGGATGTGTAGCAGTACTCTAGATCGAATGGTATGTCTCTATCCTTATGTTGCACTGAGGTCTGTGCCTGTCGCTTTGCAGCAGCCTTACTCGCCTTTGCTGGCTGTTTAACCCCTTAAGGACGGAGGGTTTTTCGGCTAATTTCTCGCTCTCCAACTTCAAAAATCCATAACTTTTTCATTTTTACGTGTACAGACCTGTGTGAGGGCTTATTTTGTGCGTAACAAATTTTACTTTCCCGTAATGTTATTTATTTTAACATGCCGTGTACTGCGAAGCTGAAAAAAAATTCCAAATGTGGAAAAATTGAAAAAAAACCGCTCGTGCGTCACGTTCTTGTGGGCTCAGTTTTTACGACTTTCACTCTTCGCTCCAAATAACACGCCTACTTTATTCTTTGGTTCGGTGCGATCGCGGTGATACCAAATTTATATAGGTTTTATTGTGTTTTAATACATTTTCAAAAATTAAACGAATGTGTACAAAAAAGAAAAAAATTTTTTTGCCATCTTCTGACGCTAATAACTTTTTCATACTTTGGCGCACGGAAATGTGTGAGGGGTCATTTTTTGCGAAATGAGGCGACGTTTTCATTGCTACCATTTTGAGGTCTGTGCGACATTTTGATCATTTTTTATTTCATTTTTTATGTTATGTAAAAAGGTGTAAAAGTCGCATTTCGGACATTTGGGCGCCATTTCCCGCCTCGGAGGTCACCGCCGGCCGTAACCGTTTTTATATTTTGATAGATCGGGCATTTTGGGACGCGGCGATACCTAATATGTCTGTGATTTTTACTGTTTGTTATGTTTTATATCCGTTCTAGGGAAAGGGGGGTGATTTGAACTTTTAATATTTTATTAATTTTTTTTATTTTTTAAACTTTTTTTTTTCTTTTTTTTTTCACTATTTTTTAGACCATCTAGGGTACATTAACCCTAGATGATCCGATCGCTCCTACCATATACTGCAATACTACAGTATTGCAATATATGGCGTTTTTGCAGGTCTTACATTACAATGAGCCACTGGCTCATTGTAACGAACCTGCATAAACCATGTAGCCTCGTGTCAAGAGAAGACCCGAGGCTACCATGGTAACCGATCGCCGCCCCCCGATGACGTTCGGGGGCGTGGCGATCGAAAAAAAGATGGCGGCGCCCGCGCGCCGCCGTCTTTTAAACGCCGCCCGCGACTTTGCGGGCGGCGTTTAGAGGGTTAATAGCCGCGATCGGTGCAAGCACCGACCGCGGTTATTAGCGGTGGGGGTTTTGTGCAAAATGCAAAAACCCCCACCTCTGTATGAAGAGGACTCAGCCCGTGAGCCCTCTTCATACATCCCTTATACCTCTGCGCCGTAGAGCTACGGCGCAGAGCGTTAAGGGGTTAAGGGTAGGGACGGTTGCATATGTTTCCCTAGCTTGTGGGTCTCTTAACTCTGGGTTTGCCCCTTTCATCTTGGGGAAGAGGGTATAGGCTGTCCAGCCTTCTTGGTTTATGGTACTGCGAGGGGGGAATGTGGGCAACGTCCCTCAACCCACCTGTGGGAACATGTTGAGTCCAGTATGGTTCTGGATTTGCGTACCTCCGGTGGGTTGAGGGGCCCGCGTAAGTGCTAGATGGCCATTGGGAGCTGGTGGGTACTCGGGGCCTTTTCTGGTCTGTAGGCCAAAGTTGTCCTGGATCAGGTGGTATCCATGTACCTCCAGTATGTGGAGGGGTCCGGTTGAATGCTGGGCCGCTGCGCATCGCTGGGACCTGGTGGGAACTCGAGGCCCTGGCTTATTAGGCCTGTAGGCGCAGATGTTCTGGAGCGGTGGTTTGCTGGTAATCTGCCTCGCTCGGTCATGCCCGAGAGGGCTAGTGCTGGTAGTTTGTAGTTTGTAGCTCTGAGGATGTGCCTCCTGCTGTTTTGGTGGTAAGACACACTCCTGTAAGTAACTTATTTAGGTGGTAAATCTATCAGTCTCTGAAGCAGATGATTTTGAAAATGACAAGTTTTTCAAAATATTTGGCAATTTAAAAAAAAAATAAATACGCAAAATATATCAACTAAATTTTACAACTAACATGATTACAAAAAAAAGAGGCTGAACCGCAATGTACAAACTGGCTATGTCTTGAAGGGGTTAAATGCAAGATACTGGAGCTGGTTAGTGATCACATACGTTTGTATGAAAATGCACATGCAATTAGTTAGAGCACTGCACACGGGGGTTTGCCTTTAGTTTTTAAACCCAAGGCAAATGACGTGTGAACACAGGCTCAAGATCAATGTCCTGCACTTTCTTTATTTCCCATTTTGGAGGTTAATAGGTAAAGTAACTTATTGAGCAACATCCCTTCTATATTTAGTAGTGAATATGAATCTGCATAAGCTACCTATTCTAAAACTGTAGTGGTTCTTCATATGAAGCATAAATCTTGAAATAATGTGTATAGAAATACATAAAGAAGTTTATATAGAGAAAACTGCGTGTATGTGTTTATAATATATTCCACACAGTTTTCTTGGCTCATACACACCCATCCCACCCTAGGAGGAGGGGGGTTTGAAAGAATGATAGAGGGTGTGTAAGAAGCAGGCGTTCCCAGTCCATTTAAACAAGTCAACCCCACCCTGGGTGTGCCTGGCTTCAGCTCTCCCAGATCCCTTAAGAGTCACAGCACAAAATAAACAGACAGGTTTTTCAATAGGCAAGAATTCTTTACTTTATCTCCAGCCATTTTCTTCTTGTGTTTTGCTGCTTAAAAATCATGAAATGCTTTATATATGCTTAGAAATGTGCTCCTCTTATAACTGGTGCACTTCACTTCTTTTAGGAGAAAGTTGCAAACTGTCCTTTTTGTCTTTGTTCTCTTAGTACACTTTAACCTACACTTTAGCTGTTGTATGCATTTTGCTGTAACACCTGCTCAGGATTAGAACAGAATACCGTGGGGGAACATTTATCATACGCTGGCACTTTTTGCAATGGCGTATGATGAAAGTCAAAGCCCTTTGGGTGATGCCACACGTGGCGTTTTTGGTCCATTTTACAGCATGCCTTTTCAGTCCATTTAAAAACACATGCAAATCAAATCTGTTTTTCACCGCTTTTTATTATATTCATAGATAAACAGGTTAGAGACAGCCAAATGCGCGTTAAACGGACTGAAAACGCATGCTCTAAAATGGCCAAAACTGGTCATCTACACTGGCGTACATTACCACTGACCATTCATGGTGTATTTACACTTGGTGTTTACATTTTTGTTACTAAGGGCGCTGTCACAAGGGACGTTTATTTCTGCGTTTGCAAATGCAGAGCAAACCACATCCATCGGGGTAGGCCACAGCCCGATCAAAATCGCCGTTTCTGTGGAAACGCCTGCGATTGGGACTGAGCCGCCGGTGTTTTGCAAGTAATGTCCCGTGTGACAGTGCCCTAAGGCTGCATTCACAGTTTTCTGGTGGAGAAAGCATGCAAATATCCCCTTCTTTACCCTTCTTTACTAGTTTCCAACCCCACATACCACTTTAGGGTGTCCAGTAGTCATGTGGGCGTCAACATCCTGGCCTGATACATTTACTAACAGAAAACCATTGGAGACTATAGCAGGAATCTTTTAGGCCACGGTCTCGCTTAATTCTGGCGGCACGTGTGACCTGGTCTAAGCACAACTCCATAAAGCAGAGAAAATGAGGGGCACTATCCCTTTTAACTCCTGCATACACCACTGTGGTCTCTCTTTTCTGTACAGATATTCCAAGTAATGCAGGGGCTAGTGGTGCTCAACCATAGAAACCAAAGAAAAAACATGGCACTCACTATTGAGACTTAATCTCTATTTCATTTATTTAAAAGCATCAGCAGCATGCAGAGTGGGAGCAGGGGGCAGCTGGGATGAGTGTCAGCAATCTTGCACTATAATAAGCACTTTATCGAGCTTGATAAAGCGCTTGGTACTGCACAAAACTGTTGTTGCTCTTTACAGCTAACCCCTGCTCCCGCCTGACATGCCTGCCGATGCTTTTAAAGAAATTAAATCTGAAATCTTTAACCCCTTCCCGACATTGGACGTAATACTACTGCATGTCGGGAGGTGAGTTCCCGCAATATGCAGTACTATTACGTCATGCATTCAAATGATCATTGTGTCTACAGACACAATGATCAAGAGGAGATGGCTGCTGTCCCTGACAGTAGACCATCTCCGCTCACGGACCGGGGGGGTCACTCCCCCCCCCATGCATACGATCGCTGCAATCAGCTGGTCAATTCAGACCAGCCGATTGCAGCAATGCAAGGGTTAAAAATAGTATTCGGCGCGTCGGCGCCTCAAATCAGGAGGTGATCGGTGCAGTCCTAATAAGCACCGATCACCTCCTTCTGTTTGATGTTGGAGGTGGCACTCTGCCAACCTCCTAAATGATCCGATCTGTCTGTCTGACAGATCGGATCAAAGCTGTCACTGCCGGGGTTCCACTTACCAGCTCCGCTGGTAGGCTGGGCTGCCGGGTGAAGGGAGGAAATGATGACACATGTCATCATTGAGGAGTGACAGCCTCCTCTGTCACTCCTCCCTCCCGGTCCGCCCCCCTCCCACTCTGCCCGCCCCGATACTATACAGTATGTATGTAATGCAGGGACAGCGCACCGAGCGCTCAGTCCCTGCATAGTGTGCCCACAGTATAAATGGTGATCGGGGCTGTACTAGACAGCACCCGATCACCAGTACTTGCATACATGGAGACCGATAGGGATCCGATCGGTCGGTCAGTAGTGACCGACCGATCGGATCAATGGAGATCGGTCAAGATGGCTGACAGCAAGATGGCTGCCAGCTATCTTTCCACGTGGTCCTCATCACCCCCCCCAACCTCCTCCACCCCTCCCCTTTCCTGATGACAAGGTGGCATCATGCCACTTCCCTAATTGATCTGATTGGTTGGTCTGTCCTGACCAACCAATCAGATCTGTGGAGGGAGGTTCAAACTACTGCACACTGATCTGCACGTTTCATTCTAGTCCTGAACAGCGTGCAGATCAGTGTGTGATACCAGTCTGTGCTCCGTCTGGCTAGAAATTGCTGCAGTTGGCATCTTTGGTGGCATCTGTTGCGTTTGTGAGTGCGTTCAATAGCTATTGCTGAGCTGCTGTTTGTGATTTTTTTTGCATACAGCAGTCGCAGCGTCTTGATCCCTGTCCCAATCCCTGTTCCAGACCCTTCCCTCCCCTCCCTGTGTCCGTGCGGCGGCTTTGAGCCTCTGTGCTCATTTTTTTTGTCGCTTTTTTTTTTTTTGGTCTTTTTACTGTCCGCTAACACCGTTGTGACGACTGAGTGCTGATCAGTGACATTTTGCTGATCAGTATCTGCTAATTTTTTTGTTGTATCTTTTTTGGTATTTTTTTTTACTGCAGTAACTTTTTATACTGCAATTTTTTTGTAGGAGCTGCGACATCTGAGCGCTGATCAGTAACCTTTTGCTGATCAGGTCTGCGCTCATTTTTTGTCATAGTTCATTTTGCTATAATAGAATAAGAGTTACTTTTTTTTACTGCAGTAACTTTTTATACTGCAATTTTTTTGTAGGAGCTGCGACATCTGAGCGCTGATCAGTAACCTTTTGCTGATCAGGTCTGTGCTCATTTTTTGTCATATTACAGTTTTTTTTTTTGGTATAATTTAAAAACTATAGTGTAATTCGCTCCCATACACGTGTTGAATCACAACATACACACTCCCTTGAATAAAGTTTATACACAACATATACACTACCCCTCCCAATAAAATATGGCCCATTCATCCCAAAGATCATATTCAGCAGAGGAGGCATATGCCTTCCTTGCTTCCGACACTGACTCAGAAGGAGAGGATGCCACGTTTCTCTATTTCTCATCCTCCTCTTCCTCCTCATCCAGTGATGAGGGGCCCTCCAGAAGGCGCCCCAGGAGAACGGTTGAGGATGCCCCCAAGTGACCCTGAATGGATCCCACCCCCTGATAATTATGAGCCTCAAATTCCTGAATTTGTGGGAAGTTCAGGAATTAATTTTGAGACAGAAGGTCTCACAGAAATTGATTTTTTCAAAATCTTTTTCTCTGAGGATCTTGTGAATTTGATGGTGGTGCAAACAAATTTGTATGCCCAACAGTTTTTGGCACAAAACCCAAGATCATCATTTTCTAGGTGGACCCCTGTAGATGCGGTAGAAATGATGAAGTTTTGGGGTCTTGTGCTACATATGGGCATTGTAAAAAAACCTGAGATAAGGCAGTATTGGAGTTCTGATATTTTCTACAGTACTCCTATATACCGCACAGTAATGACTCGCCCACGCTTTGAGGCCATTCTAAAATTTTTACACTACAGCGACAATTCGCAGTGCCCTCCTCAAAGCGACCCGTCATTTGACCGTCTTCACAAAATTAGGCCAGTTATTGATCACTTTAGCACCAAGTTTTTTGAGGCCTACGCCCCTGAAAAATTCATTTGTGTAGACGAGTCACTTGTACATTTTAAAGGAAGACTAAGAATACGCCAGTACCTGCCCAGCAAGAGGGCAAGGTATGGAATTAAAATGTACAAGTTGTGCGAGAGTACCACAGGGTACACCCACAGATTTAGGGTTTATGAGGGAAAAGATAAACAAATTAGCCCCCCAGAATGCCCCCCTGTCCTAGGAGTCACTGGGAAGCTTGTCTGGGATTTGATACACCCGCTGCTGGATAAGGGTTACCACCTGTATGTGGATAACTTTTATACCAGCATTCCACTCTTCAAGTCCCTAATTTCCAGGGGTACTGTAGCATGCGGCACTGTACGCAAAAACCAGAGAGGCCTCCCTAGGACCTTGATAACTCAACCACTAAGAAAGGGAGACATCAAGGCTCTCTGTTGCGAGAACATGCTGTTGGTCAAATATAAGGACAAGAGGGATGTCCTTATTTTGACCACAATTCATAAAGACACCAGCACCCCCACTCATGTACGAGGTACCACTACCACTGCCCCCAAGCCAGACTGCATCCTGGCTTATAATAAGTACATGGGTGGGGTAGATCTTTCAGATCAGGTGCTGAAGCCATACACCGCCACCAGAAAAACAAAAATATGGTACAAAAAGCTGGCCGTGCACATTGTACAGATGGCACTGTATAATTCCTATGTGCTATACCAATCTGCAGGTCATGCTGTATCATTTCTTAACTTTCAAGAGGTGGTGATCAAGGCCCTCTTATTTGGTCATCAAGAAGGACCCAGTACCTCTGATGTACCCCGCATTGTCCCAGGTCAACATTTCCCTGGCGAGGTACCCCAAACTGGAGGTCGAGGAAGGACTCAAAAAAGATGCAGAGTCTGTTACAAAATGGGGAAAAGGAAGGACACAACTTATCAATGTGACACCTGTCCTGAAAAACCTGGCCTCTGCATGAAAGATTGCTTTAGAATCTATCATTCACCTGGATTTCTGTTATAATTTCTTTACCGTGGTTACCATCTCCTTATACCCATCTGCCCTGGTGCATATCACCATTCCTCCCTTCCAAGTCCTGCTGTGTATCCCCACAGATGTTTATATCCACATGTGGGGTATTACCGCGTTCAGGAGAAATTGCTGATTTTTGAACTTTTTGACTTTTAAAAGTTTTGGGTGATTATGACCCTTCTCACTGCTTACAACGATTCCAAAGTCTTTTTTCTTTGGTGATATCAGAAGTGGTCAGTCGACTATAGAACAGTGGAAAGGCCCGATCACCTTGATAAGAGATCCTTATATTTTCTCTGGATTTCCCTGTTCTTCAGTTAGACACATTGAGCTCAGAGGTACTTTACTTTACAATTTAAAATAGTTAAAAACAAAAGCTATAGTTTTTCAATAAAATTGGTAAATTCGTCATGGAGTAAAAATAACATTTTCTAAAATATTGTTTTAATAATTTCACATTGTTGATCTTTGCTTGTATTTATTCAATCAGAGCTTTTATTATTTACTAGCAGTGTATAAATATCTGTCATGGGCGTGTGATGTGTGCAGAGGCTTACGGCTTGTTAGATTTACATCTCATAGTTTATGTAGTGTGTCTTCTGCAAATATCACAACAAAACACCAAAAAAACTGCAACACAATTGTGAGGTGTGAATACAACTTTGCAAAAAAAGATATGCAAATGAACCTGAGGTTCCCTGCTGAGCGCCTCTTAGCTCCACCAATAAGTAATTTATTCATGGTTCCAGGCCCCACAGCCCGGCACAGCAGTTAGAGAACCAGTGAAGTCACCAGCTCTTGCTCTGCAATTCTCACTGTGTGCGGTCATAACATTACCTCTATGCACTGCTGTTATCAAGCATAGCGTTAAAGAGGGAGAGCCAGTAACATCACCTTCGCCATGAAGGCGTGCCAGTCGGGCATGGACCAATGAATAAATTACTTATTGGATGAGCCAAGAGGCACTCAGCAGAGCACCTCAGGCTAATTTGCATATTTTAAAAGCTTTATTTCTACAAAACCTGGCAGTTCTAAGACATACTAAAAGATGTTTACAGGATGTTTACAGGACAGGATGGGGAGATGAGTAGTAAACATCTTCCATTTGTTAATCTTATGGTAGATGTCATTTAAAGTTTTGAACATTTTTACAAGCAATACTAAAGACAACCCGAGGGTAAACAGATTCCAATAGGATTAACCCCTGACATGCGTTGCTCAGAAAGCATGAACTGTTCTTTACAGGAAGGCCCCAATAAAGCCGCACATTGACCCAGGTCACATAGCGAATGGTACAGGATTATTATAAAATGAAAAAAAGTGTAGATGTAAGTGCTTAGCATTTTGTGGTCGGGCTCTGCCAGCGCAATTCTTTGAGTTTCAAGTGGGAGATTCACCTAATTTATTAAGAGAAAAACATCTCTTAATGAATAAGGGATGCTGCCTATACAATGAAGTGATAAGAGTCTAAGCAGATGATGCTCAAATTATGGGCATGTTGGTCAAATTTGGAATTGAAAAGTCGACAACAGAGTTTTAGCTGGTAAAAAATTTTGATCACATTTAGAGATGAGCAAACATTAAAATGCTCGAGTGCTCGTTACTGGAGTTGAACTTTTTCCGATGCTCGAGTGCTCGTTTCGAATAACGAGCCCCATTGAAGTCAATGTGAGACTCGAGCATTTTTCAAGGGGACCAAGAGGAACAATAAAATGTGTCATTCCTGTTTTTTCGTTTTTTTTATTCAATGGAATATTCGTGGAACTTCAAAAAGGAGAATGACCCATGTTAAACATCTGCAATGTGTTCTTCACACATATTGTTCTTCACATACTATTCTTCACACCTTTCTGCACTAATGACTTCTGATAAGTTAGCAGATGTATGGAAACATCTGCAATGTGTTCTTCACTGTGTTCGCTGTGTTCTTCACTTAAATAATCCTTAATGATCCTTAAATGATCCTGTGTTCTTCACTGTGTTCTTCACTGTGTTCTTCACTTAAATGATCAAGTAAAAGCTCGATCTCGAGCAGGCAAAATACTCGTCTGAGCAACAAGCCGTTTCGAGTACGCTAATACTCGAACGAGCATCAAGCTCGGACGAGTATGCTCGCTCATCTCTAATCACATTCCTTCACATTGGGGCACATTTAATTACCCGGTTGCTGGAGGTCACAAAAAGTGCATTGCACTCTGCGGCGTTTCACTACGATCATGCGCCCGATATCCTACATGTATCGCTTCCCCGCTCAGGTCCACCGGAGTTCACCTTCTTCTTCTTGGTGCATGCAAGTGCATTGTCTTGTGACACAATTTGAAAGTTAAATCCTGCCTCAGTCTGAATCAGTCGGATCCTCCGTCGGCAACCCCCCCCCCCATTTCTGTTGCATGAAAGCCAGCGCAGCAGTGCCAAAAAATGATTGCATGCTCCAAAATCCCAGCGCAGACATGTGTTAAACACTTGTCTGAGCTGTGCAATCCCTGAAAAAGGTGCACAGTTTGACGAAAGTGAGCGGCGCAACCCTTAGTAAATGAGCCCCATTTACTTTAATTTCCCCAATAGTGTTTCATTGAAATAGGAATAACTTAATGTTTACAGAAAATGTTGGTATTTACCAAGCACTATAGAATTTCGTTTTGGAAATATTGTTCACTTGTACATTGGTAGTTTTGATTGTTACACTTCACCTTAGATAACCCATAGTTACTTGGTGTGCCGGAAGAACAATGTTTCTACAATATTTGCAGAAATTAGTCAGCAAACAGAAAAATGATAGGTAAACTTTTGGTTTTTCTTAATACTCCTTGGCGAACGACTGTACGAAAGATCTTTGGAATGTACAATTATGGTTACACTTAACCATGAATTTACATAGTTTAGTGGACAGTTTTACATACATATTAAAACATTAAAGGGGGCATGAATGAAAAATACAATAATCTTAACTTGCATATAATATTGAAAGAATTTGAAGTAAGCAAAATTAACCTAAACCCATTTGTTACTTTGTTAGTAATAATTCAAAGTAACATATTTGATTGCTTATTAGCGTATTATAGCGTAAAGCAAATATACATTGTATGTATGAGTTTTTAAATACAGTATGATTGTAAAAGAGTCTATGTTGAATATACCTTGAAAATACCTTGTTTTGTTGAAATACCTTGCTGCTGAAAATATCTTGTTGCTGAAAATACCTAGTTTTTCCTTGAGGTGAGTGCCATTAAAGCATAAGGAGTTTTACAGCCCATGCCTCGCCTTTCTAGGAAAAGAGAATGAAAATGTTTAGCCTGTGGACATGTACCTGTATGTTAATACAACCTGAGGCCTTGCATCATAAAGAAGTATTAAATGGTATTAAATATCCTTTGTAGAATCCCTTCTTTTATGTGAAATCTCACCTGTTTACTTTAAAAAAAAATCTCCCCCAAATTCAGGCAAATATGACTCTTCTCACATTTTCACATGAGATGAGTCAAGTTTAGTGGTTCACTTTAGAAGCCTGTATCTTTTGTTCTTTAGCACCTACAAACATGCATTTTAAAAACACAAATCTTATCTTTCACTTTACATTGGGCTTTGGCAATTGTCTTTGTCAGCTACAAAACCAGAAATACAGAAAGCTAAATACATAGCTGGAAGTGCAAGCTGCAGATAAAGACCAAGTTCCTGTCTATTATTTAACTGCCTGTAAGTTCAGCTCACAGAACCATAAGCCTAATGGGATCTGAAAAAGCATCTTTCTGGGTACTATAGAGTAGAAGATATGGGCCTCTGGAGTGACACTCCCCCTGGAACCACTAAACTCAACTCATCTCATGTGAAAATGGGATAAAAAGTCATATTTAGCTGACTTTGGTGGAGATTTCAAATAAAAGAGGGAATTGTAGAAAATACATTTCATACCCTACCTGAGAGGACTAGTAGTTTACTTGGGTAAAACCTGGTGATAGGTTACCTTTAACATGTGATTTATAATATGTAAAATGTGAACCAACAAGAGTGATATTTCTGTAAGTTGCACCCAAATCGGCAGTAAATGGATAAGACTCCACCCTAAGGCTCCATGTACACGTCCGCTTTCTGCCACCATAGACAGCCAGACAGCTGCTCTGCAAAAGATTTCGTCAGGTCCTGTTCCTGGATATATTTGTGACGCAGCTGCTCATTCCTTATGGATAGGGGAGGGGTAGGCGGTGTTCACTCCCTCCACCCCTTAGTCGACTCACTGAACACTGACTACTCCTGCGGACACATGCATGGAGACTTACTGAGACCTAAACATGTCTGTGGTTTCTGTTATTTCTCCATCAATGCCATTCACCTGTGACTATGTGTTTTGATTTTTTTTGTGTCAAACAATATGTTTGACACCTCACCCATGGAAGTCAGTGGGTCACATGTATCATAGTTTTGTCTCTTGAGGTGAACTTTAGAGACTTTTTTGCACCTTGTGTATGATCCTGTCTTTTCACTTGTGATACATGTTCAGCTTTTCCTATCCTGGCAGGCGCAAATTTTGGCTTCTTTTTGAGACTTTTTGTTGCAAATGTCTCAAATCCACATGGACATAAGCCACGTAAGGGGTTATACACAGGCAAGGACATATGCCATGTGAAGGGGTTATATACAGGAGTGGACACAAGCCACATGAGGAGGTTATATACAGGAGAGGACACAAGCCATGTGAGGGGGTTATATATAGGAGTGGACACTACTGATAATTTAGGATTTAACATGTTGCATTTTGAATGCATTTTGAAACATATTACAACAGCTGAGGAGAGTTGATTTTCCTAATTACATTACTGTTAAATGTATTATAAATGCAATGTTAACACATGCGTTAACATGGTGTTTATATTGCATTTTGTAAAAGCAAATGTTAACAGTAATGAAATAAGGCAAATCACCTCTCCTCAGCTGTTGTAATTAGTTTCAAAAGGCATTAAAAATGCAATTAAACCTCTACGTGTGACCTCACCCTAAGAAGTAACCAATAAAAAAAAAAATCAAAAATTTTGACAAAAGAGGTTACTGTGCAAAATGTTAAACAGTTAAAGAATATGAAATAATTCCAATTTACATGTTAAAATCGGGTCCATGAAAAAAAACCTTCCTTTGAACCTGCCCTGGACCAGGTGCAGAATTGCACCAAAAATGGCGCAAAAATGATGCACAAACGGCGCAAAAATGGCAAAAGTCACACGGAACATCTGGAAAACAATGAGACATGAGGCACACTGCACAAAGGTGCAGACAAGGCAGAATTGAAAAAGAACAGAGTTAAAAGTCGCAAAAATGGCACAAAAACTGCAAAAGTTGTTAAAATTTGACAATTTGCCTAGCTGAAACTATGATACATGTGCCACAATGGGTCTAAGATAAATAAAGACAGCACATGGATGCTTCATGCTTCATATTCTCCATTTCTAGCTGTGCACTTAGAATTGCAACTGTGCATGTGACCTTTTTTCATTGTGGGTTTTTTAACATATGTGAAAAATGGAGGCACAGAAAACCATGGACACATACAGATAAAACTGATGAAAATGGTCAATGTTGTCAACTTTTCCATGGCTTGAAAACAGAAACAAACATGTGGATTAGCCCTTACAAGTCTGGAATTCACTTCCTACATTTGATACTAGAATCAGGTTTCCTGGGGAATGGAGGATTTGCCTTTTCTGTCTGTTTTCAATCTGTGGTTTCAGGACCTTTGGAGGACCTTCAAAGGTCCAGAAATTGCTCTTATTTACATATGTATTGAGAAAAGCAAAATATATATGAGGATTTCATGGATGAAAGTCCTTCTCAGTATAAAATTTGATGTGTTGTTTCGGTGACCATGGGTCCCCTAGATGGATTGGGCCCTGAGCTACTGCCCAAACTGCCTGTATTATTATTCATTTCTAGCCTTAAATGATACATAATGTTAACCAATTAATGTATTGTCTTCAAGTAAAATAAGCTTGTCCAATCTTAGAATCAGAGAAAAATATATTCTTTTCTTGGTATGTATTACCATTCATAAAGTAAAGTACTGAACTGATTAAAAAAATGGGAAAAATCTGACCGCAAATAATTACTCATCATTCTATTATAACCAAGCAAATTGAACATTTAACTAGCATAACCCTTTTTCTATTCAGTATTTGTGCTGGAGGAAACATCAAGCAGCTCCACTGAAACAAGGTCATTTAGTCAAATGAAAATCACATTATAGTATCTAATGTTCTCTAAAATACATTTTTGTCCGAATTCAAAGAGAAAATGGATCCAACTCTTGACCTAAAATGCATGTGGAATTTGTAGCTCAAGGTATTAACCCTGCCAATCTATGTAACAGGCAAGTGATTAAAGTGATTAAAGCTTCCTTTAAAATGACATGTGGAAAGAATTGAAATAAACGTAATGTGTCACTGACCAGTTACTGAAGTATTGCACAGTATTGCTTTACAAAAATATTACCAGTGAATGAGACATTCAGTTGAACAGAACAGCTAATGCAGCGTGTTTTGTTTGGACACTGCCTTTCATTAACTTGCTTAGTAATTCCAGCCATTATGTAATATTGTTTTACGGACTCCTAGTTCTGACAATGTTTGGAAAAGTAGGGAAAGAGAAAATAACAGCTACAGCTAAGTGCTGCTAAGTGCTCAAAGTAATGTTCAAAATTACATGAAAATTAGGCAAAAAATGAGATGGCAATAATGTTAATCAGTATTGGCCACAAATCTCACATCATTTATTATACTACTTAACCTTTTTCACATTGACCACTGCACTAGAGGTTTTTTTTTATGACAATTTTAACTCGGAACAGAAGAAAATAAAAGAGTTAAATAAAATTAAATAAAAGTGTTCTCAAAAGGTATAAGCGATGAGAAACTAACATCATCCTAAAAGATATATACTTGTGATGGTTAACCTATCTGTCACCAGAGGTGACGTGCAGCAACATCTTTACTGACAGCATCCGGAGGTGGGGTAACTCTGCTGCTGGGAGCACGGCATGGTGCCCTACACTAACGATGGTAGGATAGCAGCTGTTCGCTTCGCTCTTTCAGAAGAAGAGTTGTGCCACCTTTGGATGCTGGCACTGTCACTTTCCTCCTTTGGCTTCAGTACCTGATAGCATCAGCATCCAGAGGTGGGACAACTATCCTGCTGAGCGCGGCAACTTTAACTCCGTAGTGAAGGCAGTTAGTAACATTTAACTAACTAATTTACCTAAATTTATTGTGGACTTGCATTCAGACACCTCAAAGCACTAGAAGTGTCTTCCACAGTTGCCCTTTCAGCAGTAGTAGGGTGGACCAAGGTCCAATCAAGTGACTACAGAGGGAATAGGAGAGTAATCTCAGGCGTGCATGCTCTTTACATCCTGGCCATCATCTTCCAAAATCTCACCCTGATGCTAGTGCACCCACCACAGCTGTCACTATAACTAAACTATAACTAACTAATGCTATAACTAAAATTATAGCATTTATAGATGAAAACTACCATTTGAATATGGCATGACTAATAATCATGATAAATATATCCTGCCTTTTTCTTCTCTATATTGGATCATTATTAACATTTAATATCATGAAGTTTGCATCTACATACTGTACATATCATAACCTAAACTTCACAGTTTGAGTTACAATGAAATACATGTTATGTGCTATACCCTCAACAATGATCACGTTCATTGCTCTTACTAAAAAATCATCAGGATTTTTCATAAGGGACTAATTATGGTCTTACTAATGAGAACCAAAATTGTCATTGCTGTTATTACTGACCTTGACCTGCTATGTCAATACTGATTGCTGCCACCTGGACCAACCTTGGGTTTGGCCTTCATTATGTCTTTGCCTTATGAGTCTATGCCTGTGCTGTGATCATGTTTGGTTTTCTCCTGCCCTGCTCAAACACTCACTGTCTACTGTCTCTGGACTCTATTCACTGGGCATCTCTTGTGTTCCCAGGAAAGTGAGGAATTCCTAGACATTCTTTACAAAGGGACATGACAGTCAATGTAGTTTAAGGGCAAGTTCACAGGAGAGGTTAAGCTCACTGTCATTCTAGCGCTGGAAAAGAAACTCTAACAAAAGAGACATGGAATAGAAAACCTGTATATTTAGCATGGAGACATGGGCTCATTTCAAGTCGAACTGACAGTTCATGTTATAATGGGATTCAACAATTCATAAGAATAAGACTATGAGATAAAATGGTAGACACTCTATTCATTAGGAATTCAATGATTGTATCACATTAAACAGTGCTGCCAAATGTACAAGTGCAGTAATTAAAGAAAAACAATTGAAAGGATTTTCTGGGATCCCAACTTTGATAAGGCCTTTCGCCCACAAGTCAGTTTGATGCATGAAACTCTAATTGTGTGCTTGCTGGAATGCCCAGACCTACCACTCATAACCCAGAAGTTCAGTTCAGTTTCTAACCGCTCAGCCTGGACGTTCCAGCAAGCAAATGATGGGAGTTTGATGCAAGTTGCATACATCAAACTCGCTCATCGGCAATAGCCACAAAGATTTAACTCTCAGCGTCCTTATGAGCTGTTTGAAGAGGCTGTAGCACTCAGCCAATCAATGTGGCATCATCATCTCTATGAGGCAATGTCTTATTCGCTTAGTAGATGCATTTCAGGCTACTCAGAAAAAGATAAAGATTAGCTGTATTACAGAAAACTAGAAACACTATCAATACTTACAGCTCTATATAGTGCCCCTGGCTCCGGTAGAGACCGTCCAATAACAACGCTTCCACCCCACGATCCCCATGACCTTTGGCTATGATGCCACATCTATTGTTCGTGTAACATCTTGACCAATCATTCCCCTCTGAAGTCATGTTCAGGTCAGGGGTTGGTACAGACATGTACATGCACAGGTGTCAGAGATTGAACAGTAGCCACATGAATGTCCCCTGAGGAGTAAGTATAAAGGTCCCCCACAAAGGCTACACCTTTAAATATGAGATTGAAGTAAAGGAGCGTTTGTCATGTCTTCAGAAAATGTATGTATTTTCATAAAGTGATTTGCAGTTATATACTTGTTGGATTTATATGATCCCTGCTTAAATGGAAGAAAGCATTAGAAATCATTTAAAGGGTTTTAAAACATGATTTATTAATTTTTTTAAAAAACATTTCAGAACACAAATATGTACATTTTTTGAAAGGTACACGTTGAAAGATTATAGCTGACATACCTTCCTAACCAATCCTATCTTACAACTTCCTGCCTTCAGGAACTCCAACCTAGTTTCCAAGGAACAATGGATTTGCTTACAACACTGGGAAGAGCTAACTCACTGGATACAAGTATCCCTTCCATCATCCTCTTTTGTAATATCAGTTATACACATGTGTTAAATAGATATTCAAAGTGATCATTAAATAGTAATGAAATCAGACCTCCATCCATGGGAAGTTTAGTCTCAATAATTTTTCTGTTCTCTTAAGTTAAAATATAAACTGTAACATTTTCCTTTATATTTCAGAGCTCTGGGATTTAAACAGAACCTCAATCTTCCAGAGTCAACTTGGATCTCTTGACCTACGTACCATGTTTTTGGATGAGTATCAAGAAAGACTGTTTGTTGGAGGTAGAGACCACGTGTATTCACTTAGCCTGGAAAACATCAGTGAAAAATATAAAGAGGTAATGTAAAAAGAACTTATTCAATTAAGAAGTTATTCTGGACTCCTGGGTAAAGGTTTCCTATAGGCCCAGTTCCATCCTGGCGCCGTCCATAGCAGAACATTTGTGAGATTGCACGCTGTCATCATGGTCTTCTTGGTGCAGGGGAATTCATTCACCACTCCTGCAGTAATGGTCATAGTATAGTTGCCTCTGATATAGTTTTCTTTACATTAATTTAATATATTGTATACATTTACATATGTATTCTGTGAGATTTCCAATTTGTTCATATACCAAAGCTCATTTTATTCTTAGTTTCTTCTTGAAATTTTTCTTCCTTAGCAGCCCAACAACTTCAATGGCAGCAATAGCATTTTATAAGAGCATCCTTAGATACCTTATAAAACCTTTGTTAGCAACACTAAAAATGGGAGACTCTATGTCATGCACCTACTTTTCAGCCTCCAGCCTAGGCTCCGGGACTATGCTATTGAAAGCTATGTTGTGCAAAGCTGCAAATAAATACATTAATTACTTTCAGGATTATTGTCAGCATTTAACAGCTACATTCTAATACTAATGGGGAAAGGAATAGTAACAGCTGAGTGTCTGTTCAAGTGTGGCATATTATTTACAAAATTCCTACCTTGTCTGGAACTTTAGACATACTGCAGTACTGTATTGGAGGTAGGAACATTAAGCCTTTTTTTGTTTTGCTGCTCTATCACAGATCCATGTATTGCTATGATCCTAGATCCCAAGAGGAAAACTCAAAGCATGTTCCATTCTAATCTGTATTTGTGGCTCAGACAGTCCCATAGAAGTCAATAGGGCTGCAAAACAGATGGATTGCACATTACACGGAGCTTGGAATTAAAATGGCTGCTAAATAAAGCATGACTAGTCAAGCACTAATAAACATGAGCTGAATGACTCATACACAGCCGCTGGGGGATGGTGCAGCAATTGATTATTCTGTCTGGCAGGAAGGGAACTGCAGGAGATGATGATGCAATCAGAGAGAAACTCTCCTTATATGAGAAGCGGGAAAGCAATCGCTGAACCAGCCATAGAAGAGGCAGAGCTTCATTATCATAATGTTGTATCTGTTTTATCAGCAAAACCACTCAGCTCAGGGATTAACCAAGATATGATCCTACATCAGTGTAGCTACAGCAGTATCAAGGTATGTTTGCTTCATACTGCATCAAATCAAATGGTAGGTTTCTTTTAACAACACATCTTATTTCTCCTTAGGGTATGTTCACAGCTTTGTTGGGATTTTTATTAAAGATGACAACAAAAACATATATGTAGTTTACACTAAGAAAATGTGTATTAAAAGGAAACAAAATACTGTAACAAAAAACTTTTTTCACTTCACTATTAAAAAAGAGAGTCTACTCTGACTGTATTCTAGCTGCCCCTACCTAACTGATTTCATTACTATACTAATTATTATTTATTTTATTATTATTATTATTATTATAATAATGATGGTTACATTTATATGATAAGTCTTCCTTCATTTTTTAAATTAAATATTGGTAATGCTATACCCTTCACAGGGTCAAAGATCAGGCCATTGAATATTTCTGAAGTCATTTCTGCCAGTTGAGTCATCTTGTATTCCCCTTGTATTAGAACATAACAGTTTCCACATAATTTTCCACTATTGAATAACGTAAGAGCACGTGCCTCAGAGCACATCTCATGCTTTCACATGGGAGTTTAATAAGTCAGCCATGACTGGTATATTCATGATTCTTGTATAGTTGTAAACATAATTGACAGATTAAGTGTTTGTTGAGAAGTCTGAACTTGTCATCCAGAATTACCTCAGTAAAAGCACGGGTTTGCTTCATAATAGATTTCTTTTGTGATAATCACCTTTTCTACCAAGTTCTGTGCTTGAGGTTTAAGTCGATGAAATGAGAAGAATATGTCTTTGCAACTTAATCTTAGATGATCTACAGAGCCTCAACTACCAATGAATCACACAGCATGAAACAATCCTCTTAAAACCAATTCTATGGAAGATGGGTAACATCATATGGATCATATATATTTTACTTAATAATATTACAGCACTCTCTGGAATCTCCAACAGGTTATTTTCCCAGACTAGTTGCTTGAACACTTTCCCAGTACAATCCATTTAATAGGTAACCAATATCAGAATGGAGGGGGAGTATCAATAACTGATCAGCTGTTTAAAAATTGTGAAGACCCCACTGCAAACATCCAAACAGTGTGGTATGTTCAGAAAGATGATTTGTAGAGTGTTGTGGTTTGGACACCCCTCTCATTCAATAGCAGTCACTTATTTTAAAAGGGATAGTATATTGTACTGACATTTCTAAACTGGGTATACTCATAGTATCATAGTTGATACGGTTGAAAAAAGACAAATGTCCATCAAGTTCAACCAAGGAAGGGAAGGGATTGGATGAGGAAGGGATTTAGGGGAATATATTCTATATAACATAACCATCAATGTTATTTAGGTGTAAAAAGGCATCTAGACCCTTCTTGAAGCTCTCTGCTGTCCCTGCTGTGACCAGCGCCTGAGGCAGGCTATTCCACAGATTAACAGCCCTATCACCTCCTGTGATTAAACCTTGATTTCTCCAAATGGAGACAGTGCCCCGTCGTCTTTTAATTTGATTTAATCTGAAACAACTTACCCCCATATTTGGACCATTCATATATTTAAATAAATTAATCATGTCCCCTCATAGTCGTCTCTGTTCCAGACTAAATAAATCTAGTTGTTTTAATCTTTCCTCATAACTAAGACCCTCCATACCCCTTATCATTTTTGTGGCTCTACGTTGAACCCTCTACAGCTCGAGGGCATCCTTTTTATAAAACGGTGCCCAGAACTGGACAGCATATTCCATGTGAGGCTGAACCAATGCCTTGTACAGTGGTAATATTACATCCCTATCACAAGAGTCCATACCACTTTTGATACATGACATGATCCTACTAGCTTTAGAGGCAGCTGATTGACATTGCATGCTGTTATTCAATTTATGATCTACTGGTACCCACAGGTCCTTCTCAACAAGGGACTCTCCCAGAATTTACTCCTCCAAGGACATATTTTGCCTTTGGATTATTATCCCCCAGGTGCATAACCTTACATTTATCCACATTTAACCTCATTTGCCAAGTGGATGACCAAACATTCAGTTTGTCCAAGTCACCCTGCAGCTTATGAACATCCTCCATAGACTTTATTACACTACACAGTTTGGTGTCATCTGCAAAAATAGACACAGTGCTATTAATTCCCACCTCTATATAATTAATAAATATATTAAATAGTAGTGGACCAAACTCAGAACCCTGGGGTACACCACTCATAACTCTCGACTGATAATGGGTTGCCACTTACTGACTTCCTGCTGTTGATGGAAGTCAAAACTGTAGGGAGAAGTAGGGAGAAGCAGCTTAAAACAATGATAAAACAGGACTTTTGTTTTAGACTACCTCTGTCCCTTGCTAAGTAACAAGTCATTAAGGTATGTAATGATTCAGGGGATCAGCAGCTGGGAAAATATAAAGCAGAACCTGGACTTAAATGAAGGATGAAATGTAGTTTCAGCCGGTGGATGGCTGATTATGGAGCTATATCAGTGAACATAAAGGAAACCTGTCAACTCGTGAAAGTCCCACAAACCTCAAATAAAACAGAGTTCTGTACTTTAATAGATTCCAATTACTGCTTTTTTCATGTTGCACCATTCTTCTAAAAATCAGGCACATGCGCTAAAATTTACACAAAGGAGAAAGTGACTTCGGCACAAAGGGGCAGATTTAGGAATCTGAGCGGCCGTGAGGAGTTGTGGGGCACATAACTGCATGGTTGAGCTTCCCAGCTTCCTTGACTTCATATATGGGAAAAAAGGGGGAGAAAGGTAGAATTTGGAAGAATGGTGCAATGTATAAAGAGAATAATACTATTATTTCGGAATAGTATTAAGTAAATGACAAGGTATTGCTTGTGGTTTGTGGGGGCAATTGTGAGGAGACAGGTTATATAAATATATATATTTTTCCTTAAAAGTCTTATAAAACCTTTATTTTTAAAATTTTCATTATTATTTACACAGTTTTAATGTCTTACGTGTACTTCGAAATGAAAGCACATAAGTTGAAAAATTCTAGATTCATTCACAATTTATATCTACAATTCATTTTGCAAATTATTGCAGCATTCAAGTATACTGCACTTTTAGGTTACTTTGTTCTTACCGTTCTTACTGTCCATACTAAACAAGCTTAATAGGATTTAAAGGGTACCTGTCAGCAGAAATGTATGTAATAAAAGACTGCCAGTATGTTGTGAAGCACAGTGAAAGCTTTACATCAGTGTTAAAGTATTCTACTCCATGACTGTAAACAACCAATTTACATCTCACATTAAAGCCTCCTGCATGTATGACGGCCCAGCCCTACGGACTGCACCATGCAGAGGACAGAAGCCCTTGCATCATCTCCAAATACAATGCAAGGACTTCTCGTCTGCTTCAGCGCAGTATTAACAATTTCAGTGCCAATGCTGCACTTAGGGTGGGCATATGGAAAGTTTTTGATGTAATGCAAGGATTTCCTTACTCCACTAGTTGCACAGTCTGTGGGGCCAGGCCAACATACTCCCCGTTTTCCACGGCCTGTATATGGTCATGTTCAGGAGACTTACAGTTAATTTTCTAGATGATGTCACCAATGCAACTTTACAAAAAAATGATTTCTTAGCTGAAATTCTGCTGACAGATTCCCCTTCAGGGCATTCATATTTTGAATCCTAACTACCTCCTTTTGCATTTCCACATGATTTTCAGAACTATGTTAATGTAAAAAATACCTGGGAACATTTTTTACATTAACATAAATATTTATAAATAAAGTTTCATATATACTGTATAGGCTGTGGGCAAAGCATGAGAAATTAGAAATGAAAAAAATAAATGACTACAACCTCTGGTAAATTAAAACTTTAAGCTTTTACCACTAATACAAATGTGTGTAGTGTTCTTTTAATGCTTTGGTAATTCAGTTCCATATTGTTTGCTTGAATAAAATATATTTTTCCTATGGGGGTTGGCAACTTTTCAAAAATGATTACAAATGTTTTGGGCATTTAACCTTTGAAAGAATGATAATGCTAAAACTTAAAACACGCTGTGTGTAACAGACCCTGAGACCAATTTATCATACTTTAAAGAAATCTCCCCTATGGAGTGTCAATTTCACTATTCAGTAGAGCACACTTAACATCTTTCACTTTACTCTTTTCCAATGAACAGTAATTTGCAGAGACACAAATCTATCTTATTATGGGATTTTTAGATAACCGTTTCATCTACAGTTACAGTAACTGCAAAGACTTCATGCTGTAAGTAAAAGGTAAAGAAACGTTCTGTTATATAACAGTTACATTACACTTACATTATGGTCACATATTACCACAAATCTTTATTAAAGGAAATCTAACACCAAAATCAAACATCATAAACCAAGGACACTTACTCTTAGATTCAGGGACTGTGACATCTTATGTAATCTTCTTATATTTGTTACATATGACCTCCTTTCCTCCATTAAACAACTTTTATAGTTATGCTAATGAGCCTGAAGGGCTATGGGGGTTGTTACCAGAGCCCCTGAGTGTGGAATCTTAACAGGATGCAGCAATATATAAAAAAAAATACATATGTCTATGGATATTCTCAGGGTATACGCTTTGAGCTTTCCTAGTATATAAGCTGAGCGTATCACAAAAACATTAAGCCTTAGGCTGATGTTTTGGCACATTCAGATCAGATAATCACCCCATAAATTAGTATATTGTTATATTGCTACTACTAACACTATGTTCAAGCGTGATCATTTCTGATATTGAGCACAGTGTGTCCTTTATCTAACCATAGTTATTCTGTAATTGCCTGTACTGATTGTTAAGGGAATATAAATTCCAGAAGCCCTTCAACACATAGGGGAAACATATATTTTTCTATACACTAAATCCAAATACTGTATAAACTATCTGGACAACATAAATATTATATTACTTTTCTCTTGAGGTATGCACAAATTAGACATGATTTAATTTTAAAGGTATTTTTCAATGTGTCATATTTCTTCAAAGTATATACAGATGTGTCCTTACCTTTCCTCTTGGTTGGACACGTTCAAATATGTGTCACTCAAGAAGCAACTTTCACAATGTGCTGCTACAAATTGATAAGATGATTAAATGTTGTACATATTATATACTTGGCTATGTGTGGTCACTAAGTCACTGGTTTGTTAATTGTAGCTTTTCAAGGGTTTGTTTACAGTCAGTTTCTGGGTCTGACTGTAAACGGTTTACACTGCTCTATAATGCATTAGTATTGTAGAGCAGTGTATTGGACTTGAACCAGCGATCAAAGCGTCACTGGTTTAAGTTCATGTTTGTATAAAATAAGAAAAGTTTAAAAATAAATGTTTAAAACATTTAAATAAATAAAAAATAAATAAAATATAAGCCCCTAATATAACACATTCCCAAACAAACAATTAATAAATAATAAAAAACACAAATACACAAAAAAAAAACCCACATATTTGGTATGGATGCCTGTAACAATCTGTATAATTAAATAGAATTGTTATTGGACCCGCATGGTTAATTCCGCAAGAAAACCCCCCAAAAACTTAAATAAGACCACTCAAAAGAACAAGCATTCTTGCAAAAAATAAGCCCTTAACCAGATTCAGCAGCCAAAATTTAAAAAAAGTTATGCATCTGAAAAGATGGTGATGCTAAAATGAAGAAGATTTTCTCCAAATTAGTTTTTATTCAGTAAAATTGAATAAAATACACAAAAAACCCAAATATGTGGTATTGCTGTAACAATCCGTAACAATGTGTTTAATAAAACAGAATCATTAATGGACTTGCACGGTGAATGCCACAAAAAAAAAAGTCTTGCTACTATTTAGGCCTCTCACAGTCAATTGAAAACTGAGCAAGTCCTATAAATACAGGTTTTGGCGATTTTCCCCAAAAAATTGAAAAATGGCACTCAAATTTAAAGCCTTAAAACATTAAAAAGTAAAAAAAACATTGAACTTTAAAAAACCAAGCCAACATAAAGCAGACATTTGGGAAATGTAAGTTATGAATTCATTTGGGTGCTATGACTATCTGCTTCAAAAGTAGAGAATTTAGAACTTTAAAAATAAAGAATTTTTCCAAATTTTTTGGAACTGAAAAATAATAATAATTCTTTGTTTTTATAGCTCACACAGATTACGCAACACTGCACTGAGTTTCGCAAATCAGTAATGGTGCTGTGTTCTCAAGGCCAAAATAGGCTGAGTCCCGATGGGGTTAATATGGGCATATTTCTCTGATAAAAATCAAATTTTTTTCATTTGTTCTTATTTATGTCTGTAGTAGGCTTTGGCTGGAAACCCACTTAGCCAAATGGTACAAGATATTGTTAAGCATTTTCTCAGTACTGTGTGAATGTGTTATATCAGTGGGAGTTTGAGTTGTTATCTCAGGTTTATTATGACTAATGGACTATTAATTATCTGCTGTCATTCTGAAGAAGTGCAATTTATTGAGCCATAAAGCTATACCCGTACATGGATAGTATTACAGGTTTTAGTCTCAGTAACATTTTCCTTTTAAAGAGACAGTGTTTAATACTTAAACATGCTTGAATATTTAAGGCAATGGTTTGTAATGTAGGGGGTAGATGAGTTAATTCTGTTGATATATGACTCTGACCTTATATCTGTAACAATCAGGGTGTGGTTTATGTTAACATAATCTGCCTAGAAGCTAAGTAACATAATATATTATATAAATAGGATTAATCTGCTTGTTAGCAATTATACAGACATTCATCAAACCACATTCTACAGCCTAAAGAAACAGAAGAAAATCTAGCACTAAAAACGACTTGTATTGATATGGTCACATCAGTTTTTTATAATCATTTTATTGACAATACTATCAATCCTTGAAATAAATATGTACATTTTAATGTATACTTTTCTGTGATAAAAATGATTGAATACAGCTCCCTAAAATTAATGTTTGTTGTGAAAACTACATGAAACTTGACATTAACAAATTAGTTTCCCCTTCCTACCAGATACATTGGCCAAGCTCCGAGCCTCAAATTGATGACTGCTACAGAAAAGGAAGAGAAGAGGTAAATAGTGTTCAATATTAGCTTTACACGTATTATAGTCACAGCTACTGTATAAAAAGGACTGCAAATAAGTGCAGTGGGACTGCTCATGTCAACCCACAAGGCTTCAGGGCTGAGTGCAATTTTTTTTTTCTGGAAGGTTTTTGGTTTGGCCTAGATTTTACACTTAACCTATTTTTATCTTGTAGATATTTTTAATAGGTCATATTGACTATAGAGTATATAAGTAGGATTTAATCTTTTATCACCAGTTCTGGGGTAAGGAAGGCCAAGAGGGTAAAAGCTTCTACTGATCTAGTGCATGCATAAACAATAGAGATGAGCGAGCACTAAAATGTTCATTATTCGAGACAAACTTTTCCTGATGCACATCTGCTTACTTGTCGGGAGATACGCTGCTCTGCGCTGCTCCCCGATGCCTCTGCGCTGCTCCCCGGTGCCTCTGCGCTGCTCCCTGATGCCTCTGCGCTGCTCCCCGATGCCTCTGCGCTGCTCCCCAATGCCTCTGCGTTGCTCCCCGGTGTCTCTGTCCTGTTCCCCGATGTCTATGTCCTGCTCACCGTGTTCTTCACACATATATATTGTTCTTCACATACTATTTTGTTTGCATCGTTTCGCGTGTATCTTCCGACAAGTAAGCAGATGTGCCGAACATCTGCAATCTATTCTTCACTGTGTTTTTCACTTAAATGATCCTGTGTTCACTGTTTTTATTCTATTCTTCATTGTTCTTCACTGTGTTTATTTAACAGGTGTTTTAGCAGGGGAAATACTCGTCCAAGCAACGAGCCGTTTCGAGTACCTTAATACTCGAACGAGCATCAAGCTCGGACAAGTATACTCGCTCATCTCTAATAAACAGTCATTCTTGTGCTGCCTGCGTCACAAATGGGTCCTCCATGTCACATGTTTACTGCTCCCTAAGGGATGATGATCAGTGGGGTTGGTGGTTACAGACTACCACAGTTAATGGGGATCTTTATTGGCATCCTGTTTCTCCCTGGTTCTTTGCATTGACTGTTATTTTAACAATTGGTTTTAGGAGATCAAGGATAGTTGTACTGGTTATGTTATCTAAATATCTATAATAACATATGGTACATAGATGGTTTTATTCCCATTTCCTGAGACACCCAACTTAGCTCCTATTAAATCCATTTACATACCCTGATTATATGTTCAATTATTGGTAGCAAACAAAGCAAATACTTGTTTGACATCTGAATACATCTTGTTTGACATCTTTTACGCTGCATAAAAGATTACTAGAAGCTTATTAATCTGTGTAAATACTGTAACTATATACTGCCAAAAACCAAGACGACTCATAGGATTTGTAACAATGTATGCAGCAACTATTCTCTCTCAGTGTACTTTTTGCATCAGCCTTTCCAATTGCAACATTATTGGTCAATTAATAAGTAATATAATTATATTATTATCATTATAAATCAGCACAAAAAAATTGTGGTTTCTAGATACTCTTGACATGTTTGGGTCAAATAGCTGTTGAATACTCCGTAGACAGTTGAAGAGCTTGTTGCACATATTTTATACACTTTGCATTGATCTAGTGTCATAGCAGGATTTTTCTTTTTTAGCACCCTTTACATACTGTAATTTGCATGACCTTAGAGATCTCAATTGTCACGTGAGCAGATGGGACAGATAATAATTTAGATACTGCATGGACACTACATACCCTAAATTGTAGCAGGTAACATCAGCCCAATTCTCTTAGGGACCTATTCACATTAAATAACCATTTCATGGCATATGGAATTCAACATGACTGAACCTTATTTCTTGCAGACCGTAAACCTGTCAAGGTGTCTGCCAGTAGCTTATTTCCCTCTAACCCCATTATTTTAAACTCGTATAGACTTTGCCAAATTCAGTATGTTAGGATATAGAGGAAGGGGGTTTGACATAATGGCTAGCTTAGATTCAGTACAATATTTTATATCTAATGGTCTTTTTCTCACATGGGTTTCTCACTGTATAACATGAATTCTGAATAAACCTATTCCCATGTCAATTACCCAATTTATTTTAGGATTACCAAAATGTATATTTGCCAAATATGTAAATGAATTTTTAAGGGATTTTTATGACTTTTTGTGAAGTCAAAGTTTACATACACTAAGATCACTATGGGGCAGATTTATCAAGCTGTCTGAAAGTCAGAATATTTCCAATTGTCCATGGCAACCAATCACAGCTCCCCTTTAAAATATTCATGAGCACTGGTGAAATGAAAGCTGAGCTGTGATTGGTTGCCATGGGCAACTGGAAATATTCTGACTTTCAGACTGCTTGATAAATCTGCCCCTATGTCTTTGAAAAAAATGGAACAGCCTATGTGACGATGTCATGTCTTTGGAAGCTTCTGAAAGATTGATTGACATATGAGTCATATGAGACACACATGTGAATGTATTTGCAGGCATACCTGAAACACACTGCTTCTTTGTGTAACATTGTTACACAAAAGTCTGAAGAAATCAGTCAAGATATCAGGAAGAGAATTGTGAACTTGCACAAGTATGGTTCATTCTTGGGTCCAACTTCCAGAAACCTGAAGGTGCCTTGTTCATCTGTACAAATAATTATATGCAAGCACAAATAAGATGGTAATGTTCTGCCATCATACTGCTCAGGAAGGAGTTAGGCTCTGTGTCCCAGAAATTACTGTGCTTTGGTCTGAAATGTGCATACCAACCCAATAACAAAGTAAAAGATACAGGGAGGAACAAAGAACTTAATTTTTGGAGATATTTCCTTTGAAACACAGGGTGGCAGCATCATGTTGTGGGGTTGTTTTGGTGTAGAAGGGACTGCTGCATTTAATGCACAAAAGAAATGGCATCATGAGGAAAAAACGCTGTGTGGCAATACTGAAGCAACATCTCAAGACATCAGCCAGCAAGTTAAAGCTTAGACGCGAATGACTCTTTCAAATGGAGAATGACTCGCAGTATATTGCCAAACTGGTTACAAAGTAGCTTGAGGATAAAAGAGTCAATGATTTGGAATGGCCATCACAAAGCCCTATTGTATTGATAATTTATGGCCAAAGCTGAAAAGGAAGGTGCAAGCAACAATGCATAGTTACAACAGTTCTGTCAGAAGGAATGTGCCCAAATTCCTACCAACTATTGTGAGAAGCTTGTGGAATAAGCTTGTGGATATCCAAACGTTTGACCCAAGTTTATGGACAATGGTACCAAATACTAATAAAATGTTTGGAAACGTTTGGCTTTGCAGAAAGTAATAACAATTTCTTTAAAAATAGTTTTTCTCATTATTCTGGCGTTTGTCAAATATAAATATTTTGGTAATCCTAACTTACCTAAAACGGGAAAGGTTTCATGTCAGATAGTGAGAAAAACATGCACATGTGTCTTTTAAGATAGTGTATCTAAACTGTTTCAACTCGATATAAAGAAATATATGTTTATATACATTGTATATACTGTATAAATTTGTTACAAATACTTATATACAAATGTTATTTTTTAACATTGTGTCGATTTATGTATTTGCAGAGAGAATGTGCAAACTTTATTCGAATTCTTCATCATTATAATCGGACTCATCTTTTGGCTTGTGGTACAGGAGCATTTGATCCAGTTTGTACTTTTATAAGAGTGGGACTCAGGTCACAGGTATGTGCTTTGCAGATATACTTCAGGCATTGTCCTTTACCCTTCAGCAATACATTTTCTTGCTGCACTTCATAGTTTTATGTCTTTGATTTGTGGTTTTAAGAACTTTTACAAGGTTTTTGCTGGAATTCTGTTTTCTTCTTTTGGAAGATTGCAACTTTGCTTCTAAAGTTACCTCTAAGATGATTGAAGTTCACTTGAAAGCTTTGAAGACCCTCTTCACAGATGCAATGATTTCTGTCTTCTGTTTTTGTTTTTCTTTCTAAATCTAGAAAATATTCTAACCCCCTGTGTTGTGGTCATGGTAATATTTCAGTGGACCTTGCCTCAAGAACACTGGTCATAAAACACTAACCTTAGGGTATATAAAGTCCTAAATAATACATGTGATTCTATTAATTCGATTGGTATATGAATATACACTATACATTATAGTGCATAATAATTTTTGCTTGTGCCTTCTATCCATTGTATGAAAGTGTGATGGAAACATTGTGTGAACATGGCCTTAAACATCCAAGATGAAGGGGATGACATATAAATAATAGTGTGATTCATAAACATGTTTTTTCCTTTATTTTCAATAAATACCATAGAGCTAGAACCATAATCATAAGTATTATTATCTACAGCCAGGTAAAAGTAACTGCAGTGGTGTAATTCTTCAAATATGTAAATCCCAATATGGTAGCAACATTCAATCTCAAGTTTAATACATTGCTCTTGACAAGTCATAAATCAGATTGTACTTAGGTGAGGAATTTATGAGGCAATACTTGAGGCTGGGTGTTTTCAACACTGTCACATCTATGAAGAATATTCTATTAAATGTAAAGCAGAACATCATCCTTAGCCCATACAACTTATTTCCAGAGCGATTGTGTTATATAATAGGGTCATTTTACATTTATTTATAGCTTTGGTTTTTTACTGACATACTTTACATACATTGTAGATTAATACAAATAAATATGTTTTCTTACCATAATACTCTTGGTTAATGATTGCGGCACCACATTCAATATAAAAAAAGACTGCGTAACAACTTAACCCAGCAGCTGTTACACCACATACTTTAAGTGACTCCAGTTATGCACTTAACAAAGGGGTAACATAATATAGGGTACTGTCAGGTAAAATAAATGGCAACATAGTTAGGTTAGGTATTAGCAATGAATTATTAAGGACCCATATATAATGCTTAAATTGGTTGTTTGCTCTGCACTGCATCATCTTTACCTTATGTGCAATATGTGAATGGAGTGCTGTACACATGCTTCACCTGAGCTACATTCACTTCTGTGGGACTGTGAAAGGAGGTGGGTTGAGAATGCTCAGCTACTTATCCTCTATCCTGCAGACTGTGGTGTAGATTTAGAAGTTGTAGTTGGAACTGAGCCCACATAACCTTTATACTTGAAACTTTACAGAAAGGTCAGGGGCATACTTAGAAATCTTAGGGCCCGATAGCAAAGAAAAGAAATATTTTACCACTACCAGTTTTTGAAAATCTGATACTGAGGATATACTGTCTAAAAATCAAAAACCTTTAGCCCATTACCTATAACATTGTAATGTATGTAAAGATTCATCATGCTTTACAGTGCCTCCCTCATTGATTTATTTACAACACCCCCCATATATTTACATGAAGCACCTCTTTTCTACTATATTATACTCACTTCTATACAGATCACCCCTTTATACAGCACCCTCTCCTGGTCCACCACTGTACAGCAGTACACTTCAGTTACAGACCATCTACTTTCTGTACTGTTTCCTCCTTCTATACAGCACCTCCCTCCTATACTGTGCCTCCCTTCTATACAGCACCTCCCTCCTATACAGTGCCTCCCTTCTATACAGCAACTCCCTCCCATACAGTGCCTCCCTTACTATAAAGCAACCCCCATCCTCATACAATGGCCCTATAAAGTGACCTCTGACACTTTTCACACTTTAACCCCTTTAAACAGTTCCCCGTTATTTATTAAATAAAACATTCAAGGACCCTCTATTTATATATCTGTGAAATGAGCAGGACATATTCCTATCATCTGGAAGTAACTCCAGGAGGAATTAATACATTTTCATTATGTTATACAACCATAAGTAAGCATTTGTTTTCTGAAACCATAATGGCCATTATACATTGGTGCAATTCCTCTTATACACATGTATATATATTTAAAAGTGTCAAAAAGGACACAAAATACATTATAAGTAGCTTCAGGTTTTTGATGTAAATCTGTATTGAAGACTGATGCAGGGAGCTAGAAAGGCTCACGAAAGACCAATAAATTAAAGAAAAAACAAAAAGGACACATGGTAACCATGTCCAATACTTTATGATTCTGTTAAACCAAAACCACAAAAATGCAGTGACCTACTTGAAATTCAACTACTTTAACATTTCAAATATCATTATTTTAGCTGCCACATCGTTTTTATAGGGAGCAGCAGGGCGTTACTTGTACATATATCAAAAATGACATCATAAGACATATTTTATCGTTACTGCTCTTGGACTTTCAAGCTGCTTCTTTGCCAGGAAAACAGGAATGCTTGATATTATTTTAATTGGAGCCAAAAATCTTACACAGCACAGCCCTCACATGTGTTAGTTGACAAACCTCATGTATTTATTTCATGAATAAAATTACAAATACTAAAATGTTTTCAGGAAATCTTGTGACACTGGAAATATAAATGGTATGATAAAAATCGATTTCAGAATACCAAAGCAGTAACAATGATACTTGAAAACACTGTAAAACACTAACATCTATATTTTTATGTATGTTACTTTTATCAACTAGAGATAACAAAATTGTATAGTGCTTAGAAAATAGAACACAAACACAATAGTATTTTAATGTATTATAAATTAGTGTTGAGCAGACTGGAACTGAAAAGTTCAGGTCCAGATTCGGCTCAACCTTCCCCTGACCCCTTTAATGCCCACGATCAGTACTGGCACTAGCATGATGTCATCAGGAGAGACGACCCTCACCTGAATGACACCAGCAAGTTAGTATCGGCATTTGCTACCTACTTGTAGATTGCTAGATACTTGGAACTCTCAATGCATTTCTCAATTTGCATTTTCTCAATTTGCAATAAATATATAGCAGGGTCATCAGGAGATTATGTATACTGTATAGAAAAAGAGACAACCTCTGTTATTTCATATAAATGAATGAATAAGCAGTTAATTTTGTTCTACCAGACACTGTGTGGCCTCACAATGCACCGCATCCACTTGGACACCCACTATCTTCAGTCAATGAGCCTCCCTCATCTATTAATTGGCAATTAGGGACAGGTGTGTCATTGTAACGGGCCAGACTGGTGAAACCCTCTGTATGGTTATACAACAGGGACATAATTTGGATAGACAGTAGTAAGCATATGAGTGCAACACCCTAACAGATATAGATGAAATTAAACATATATTCTGGTATTCTATGAATAATTGGTCACACCAGCAATAGTAATAATGAAACACCTTAATTTACTATATCAGCAATAAGATGAAACCTGCCTTAGAAACATTGGGGCACATTTACTTACCCGGCAGACTGCAATACAGAGTATCCGACAAGTCACTAAGATCGTGCGCCCGATTTCCTGCATGTGTCGTTTCCCCGATCAGGTCCGCCGGAGTTCACCTTCCCCTTGTATGTGAGTGCATGTCTTGCGACACAATTTTTAAGTTAAGTCTAGGAAACAGGGGTACCGCACACCTTGTGGGATATGGACGGTGCTTACGTCGGGCACTCAGCCCTAGTGGACAGTAGAGAGAAACGTAGCACACATCCTGTGTTGAATTTTACATTTTCATTTATTTCATATCATATATTTTTATAATTACAGCTCCACCGGGTTTATGAAAATAAGGTACTTTTATAACAACAGATCATAGAGTTTCCTTGGCGACGTTTCGGTCTAAATCGACCTTTGTCAAGCTCGATCTGAAGTATTGAGATAGCTGTGTTCCAGCTCTGGTGGAGACAGAAGGGCCTTCTCTCTCCACCAGAGCCAGAACACAGAACACAGCTATCAGATCGAGCTTGACAAAGGTTTAGACCGAAACATCGCCAAGGAAACTCTATGATCTTTTGTTATAAAAGTACCTTATTTTCATAAACCCAGTGGAGCTGTAATTAAAAAAAATATGATATGAAATAAATGAAAATTTAAAATTCAACACAGGATGTGTGCTACGTTTCTCTCTACTGTCTACAATTTTTAAGTTAAATCTGTCGGATTGTCCGACGGCCCGTCCCCCGATTTCTGCCGCTTGAAAGTCAGCGGAATTGCACCAAAATCCAATTGCGTGCGACACAATCCCCTTCTTAATGCCTGTCCCAGCGGCATGCTCCCCGAAAACATTGGTATACCCAACGAAAATGCTGCCACGGGACCCTTAGTGGAGGCCATAAAGAATTAGATGAAATAACATGGGTAACTTCTCATCAGTTTTATACACATAAATATCAATGTAATACCACATGAAGTAGAAGCAATTTCAGCAACAAATGCTGCCAATATTATGTTGTATCATATTATTGACAGTGTTTAATGCTGGAATAGTCCAAATGTGCTCATCGGTAGAAAAGTAGCTTTGACATTTCAGGAACTTAGTATATTTACTTTGAAATAAATTTAAGTGGGTTTGAATAGAATCGTATTATCAAACCTATATTATTTTTAAGCTAAACAAAAACCTAAAATAATTCCAGATTTAAAAAATAAAAACTAAATGACCCTTATAGGGTTGGATTTTAGGACCACACCTAGCACATGTTATATCTGAATATATTTGTACTGCTTTATATTATGTAGAAATGAAAATGTAAATCCTGGTCGGTGCAGTGAGGGAGATGTTACTCTTGTGTCTGTTTTCAATTTAAATCAGTTTCCACGGTGCTTACACATAGGATATGTCAATGTCAAAATAGCTGAAACCCCTAAGGTTATAACCTTATCTAATAGATATTATCATATAATTGTAATCCCTCTTCAGCTCAAATTGTCCACATGTGGAAATGAGCAGATGCAACACGTGAACTGCATTGAGTCAACCTGCCTTCAAACTGTTTCCAGCAGTCACACTCAGTCTTATGGATAATGTCAAGTCTTTGAAATCCTGATTATTATTCTTCAGCAGTTAGTGTAAAATGTTCTTTCATTTGAAGAAATTCCTTGACACTTTTAAACCGCTTTGGTAAAATTTCCATTTCCCTGGGGTTGCAATTTTGTTTCTTATTTGAATGTATTGTTTTAATAAGGTCTTTAATTTATACAACATTTGGATCCATTTCATGATGAATTCACTATCTTTGCCAATATTTTTTGTCTACTGTATCGGATAAGGTCTGCTGTACGTCATACGGTGCAAAGAAAAATGTCAATCAAATTGTTTACACGCACATAGTAAAAATAGGAACACCTAGATAAAATGTATCTAATTGTAGAGATTGCCTTTGCATCTTTTCAAACCAGCAGTATTTGTTGCAGCTCTGAGGATGATTGGTGCATATGAATTGGTAACCCTTCCATTCTCTGTTTTTCTCTGATGCTTATAGGAACATATATTTCAACAAGAAGTACAGAAAATTGAGCGTGGGCGAGGAAGATGCCCCTTTGACCCTGATTCTTCTGTGATTTCTACACTAGCAGGTAGTTATGGTCATGGGAATTCGGACTAATGATTGATGCACATGAGACTTTTACTTTAGTCAGATAGATTTTATGAAAAATAAAATCTCTACCACTGGCTCCTTCTCATGTAATTTCATATGTACTAGAAACAAAATAGCACAGAATTCAGCACTTTTATTTCTGGTAGAATGGTGGCTTCAATTATGGAGCCTATGGATACCTTAAGCTGGTTGTCTGGGTTCACCGGAAATCACTTGGCTTAAGGAATGGAAAAGATAATACATAAAATGTAGCCTGAGAAAAGTTTTCCCTCTTGTGACTACTGAGGCCAGTGAATGGCTCAGTGGTCATGTGACCATCTACACTTTTGGCTCAGCCAGGAGTGTGTACAAAAGGACCATTAAAAACCATTCAAAATGCCAGAAGCTGGGCAGAGTAAAAAAAACTTACATATCAACCTAAAACAAAATGCTGTTGTCCAAAGGAACCCATCAATACTGTAATTTATTGAGCTTCAATGGAATAATAAAGAACTATTGTGTATGATAAAATGAGGAACATTGTTTTCTAAAATGGGTTTTTAAAATGCTAAAATGTGATGAAATAAATTAATCTTTAAATGTACCTGTCCCTTTGGGCAAATAAATCTTATAGTCAAGTGGCTACTGTTAAACACTAAGTATACCTACCGTAGAAGGAAGAAGAGAAGAAGAAATCATGAATGCGGAACAGAACATGACTTTTAGGGCACTTTGGAGTTTAGAAACCCTTAGTCACACTGATTTAATTTGGGTGGATATAAAAAGCATATTCATATGTGTGTACAGGTGCATTAATCTGCATACTAAGAGGAAACAGAACATTCCACTAACACAGAAAGCAAACTGAATATTCTAAAGGACTTCATTGGAGGTGGCATTCATTATTAGGCAAGTCTTTATTATCATGTAAGAAGGGATGATATAAATGATGACTCAAAGAGGGAAACAATTCCAGTATTGGCTAATAAAATGATCAGCAGATTCTTTTCCAGCAACGCACACAGCTGATCCAGCCATTGGGCGCTGAGGTCAGTGGAGTATGTTTACCGTTTGTGAACATATTTACATTTGTTTTAATTTATGATAAAACTAAATAATATGAACCCATTGCAGATACTGTGCATGGTGTTACATTCACATCAGCAAGTTCATGTTGATGTTCTTTCACATCCAGTTCTAATGCATGCTCGCCATCTAGTGGCCACTCAATTATTATGACACTCTTGATGCAAGTTCTGTAAAATAAAGTTGTGTTTGCCTGACTTTTCTGATCTCATTTGTTTTAATCTGATCAGATGTGCACATTAGATGGAATAGTGCACCTGTGGTTGATGTAAAGAAAGACATGAACAAAATCTCATCAAAGCTACACTTTATTGCTTTTACGTCTACGGATGAAATATACATAGCTATAAATATAACTATAGATATAAATAAATAATAATTTTATATAAATACAAAATGAAAGAACTGTGAGCCCTCTGCATTCACCTCTTGCCACAGTGCACAATAATAATACTTCCTTTTGCGACAAGGGTTTAAATAATTAATAGATAAAAGATAGATAAATTATGAACAAATTATAACTACGGTATATAATGTAAGAGAAGAGATCCCCACACAAGGGACATAAAATTGGAAGCCCGGCACACTAAGCCCTCACTTCCTATACAAATGTATAGTTTTTGAACATGTGTAAAAAGTTATTACTCTTATATTTTATAATATCTGGTTAATCTCCAGAATCTTGAACTAAAAAGCATAATATTACATTTCTAGGTAAGAGATAAAAAGCTAAATCAGTCATTTTTCTGCAGGGGGTGAATTATTTGTTGGTCTCTACAATGACTTCTGGGGAAGAGATGCTACTCTATTCAGGAGCATGGGACATCTTCCATATATAAGGACAGAGCACGATGATGATCGCATCCTAAAAGGTGACACTTGTGCAGAAATACTAATCATTGTTCCTTCCATACAGTTTTGGAAAAGTTGTTGTGTTTATTTTACTCTCTTAGTGTTGATAAATGTCCCTCAAAATATCAAGTTTATGTGTTTAGTATCTTCTCAGGTGGAAAAAAAAAATCAAAGCAGACAGAAGGGACCTTCATTTTTAAATACATTGCCAGATGCTAAACTCAAAGGGGTATTCCCATTTCTGCAAATTAATATTAATGTTTTTATGATAAAAAGTTATAAAATTTCTCGATATAGTTTCTATAGAGGGGGTCAGTGTGTCCGCAGGTGGAAGGGGGTAGTCAGTGTGTCCACAGGGGTGGGGGGGGGCAGTGTGGCCACTGGAGGGCGGCCCACGGAGGGGCCCACTAAGGCTCTGTCGCCTTATCTATGAGTAATTGTCCCTGGTTTATCATGATGCATTTTGATGGTAAATTTCCTAAGTAAGAGTGAAACAGTTACCCAATAGCCACAAGACAACAGAAAATTGTAAGAGATCCCTGGAGAGGACAAAATGCAGAATATAATTTTATATAATTTTATATAAAATGCAGAATATAGTTATAATAAGTCATAATTTTCTGAAATTTTCTGAATAATTTTCTGCTGATTTTTGCACAGTTTGTTAAAAAGTTAGGTACTATTTATATCAGCATTTTTTTTGGATTCTAAGAAAAGTCAGTGAACTCAATATTTATGTGTTCAGTATCTTCTCAGATGGAAAAAAATCATAAAGCAGACAGAAGGGACCTTCATTTTTAAATACATTGCCAGATGCTAAAATCAAAGGGATATTCCCATTTCAGCAAATTAATATTAATGTTTTTACGATAAAAAGTTATACAATTTCTCAATATAGTTTCTATAACAATTTCTCACAGTTTTATAGATCTCTATTTACTGTCATTCTATAGAAAGTTTCTATGGTTACTTCCAGGGGACAGAAATCTGACCATGGTCACACAGGTGCACAGCTCGTTACATCACACAGCTATGTTTCCCCTCTGTGATACTTTGTGAGCTGTGCACCTGTGTGACCATGGTAAGATTTCTGACCATTGTTAGTAAATATAAAAGCTGTATATAGCAGGACAGCAAGCAGAGATCTAGAAAACTGTGAGGAATTGATACAGAAATTGTATTGGAAAATTGTGTCACTTTTTATAATACAAACATTAACATTAATTTGCTGAAATGAGAATAACCTTTTAAATTTACGAGAAGAAAACTATAAATTTCTGAATTTTCTCCTATTTTTGTTTAGAGCCAAAATTTGTGGGTTCCTACTTGATTCCAGACAATGAAGACAAGGATGACAATAAAATATACTTCTTTTACACTGAAAAGGCAATAGAAGGAGATGGAGTCCATGCTCTCTATTCTCGAGTGGGCAGAGTCTGTGCGGTATGTTTTCAGTTTAAGATAATGTAAAAGCTGCATAATACAGGATTAAAGTTGTTTGGGGCCCCTGGGTGCAAATTCTCACTGAATGTAGCATACATGGATGTACTCCTTCTCATCCTCAGTAATACATCTATATATAGCTGCCAGCCCCCCAGTAATACATCTATATGCAGCCGCCTCTCCCCCAGTAATACATTTATATACAGCAGTCTCCCCCTCAGTAATATATCTATATACAGCTGCCTCTCCCAAAGTAATACATCTATATACAGCAGCCTCACCCTCATTAATATATCTGTATACAGCTGCCTCAACCCCAGTAATACATCTTTATTCAGCAGCCTTACCCTCAGCATAATAGCCCCGATACCCCTGAGGACGCCACCTTGAGTGGCGAAACATGTCGGGGGGGCTAATTTTGTTTCCATTTTAGTGCAGCAGTATATAGCAGCCTAACTAAACAGAGAGTAAGACAGGCTATAGGCTACCTACTGGAACACACTATACAGCGTTTATAGGAGAGATAGTATATCAGCTTAGTCTGCTAGGAATCCTCCCTTCCCCCCTTCCCCCTCCTCCCCTTAGAACGCTGAGCTCAGCTATCAGGGCATTAGGGAGTATTAACTCCCCCTAGGTACGAGGGATATACGGATAGGGGGATGCTGTACCAGGGTAGTGTCCAGTACTCACCATAGGACATTAGAGGTTCTGTTTGAATACGAATCCAATTTGTGGCTGCAATAGATCTCTGCTGATAATTTTAAAACACAATGGTGGATGAAGTATCGTTTTTCCATTTTTAATGTTACATGAATAAAAGTTAAATTTTAGTGACAAATGGGTATAGCTCGTCCTTACAGGACACCACTCTCTCCTTGTAAATAAGTATACATGTTGTATACCCAGTCACACTTTGGTCATAATATATAAACTTTTTTTTTTTTTTGGGTGTGATTACCCTCAGTAAGACATCTTGCTACAGCTGCTACATCCCCAGTAATACATCTATATACAGCTGCCTCACCCGCAGTAATATATCTATATACAGTCACCTTACCCTCAGTAATACATCTATATACAGCTGCCTCACCCCCAGTAATACATCTATATACAGAACCATCCCCCCAAGTAATACATCAATATACAGCCTCAACTCTCCAGTAATACACCTATATACAGCTGCCTCCGCAAGTAATAAATCAATATACAGCCACCTCTACCATAAATAAATCTATACATATATATGTCACTGCACTGCCTGCATCAGGACGCCAACATCCTGTGCCCTCCAGGGACTATGGTAGGGAACATATTGTTCCCTGCTCTGCCATAGGCAGAAGTCTATAGGCTATCACCTGAATATATAGTTGGTGACTTTGGTGGCTATGCAACCGCTTGAATTACCTAGACTTGGTGGATGCCCAAGGGCAAAGTGGTGGGGGCCCACTCTATAATTCTGCCCTGGCCATGCTCTAGAAGTATAGATTTAATAATACATGTTTTCTTTTAAAACATATTTTTCTGTAACTTTTTGTATGCAGTTATTTTAGTTTTTAAAGAGTCAGGATGGGAACTAAACTCCTTATTCATATAAAAAAAATGCAGGCTAGAATTACCCAGAATTCTCAGCAAAGGATGAATGGCCTTTAAGACTCCCTATGACTGCAAATACAAAATAAACAGTTTCATTCCCTTCTTGACTAGTGATGAGTGGACCCGAAACTGGACTTCAGCCAGAAATTGGGGTCCAGCATTCCGCTCACCCCACCTGCGGCATTTAAAAGCAGGCATGATGTCATTGGAGAGGTATCCCTCAGGACTTTGACCCTCCCTCTACATGATACAATCTTACTGCAGCAGTGGGAGGGAGAAGTGATGCTGCACAGTGTAATAGCCTGTGAAGCTGCAGCACAGAGGGTCTGTGGTAACAGCCCCCTGAGACCTAGGCTCATTAACATAATTGTAAAAGTTGATTTTAGAAGGAAGGAGACCATGAATAATAAATGTAAGAAGATAGCCACAGTTACAGTGCCTGCATCTATGAGTAATTGTCCCTGGTTTATCATGATGCATTTTGATGGTAAATTTCCTAAGTTACCCAATAGCTGCAAGACAACAGCAAATTGTAAGAGATGCCTGGAGAGGACAAAATGCAGAATATAATTTTATATAATTCTATATAAAGTCATATAATTTTCTGAAATTTTCTGAATTATTTTCTGCTGATTTTTGCACAGTTTGTTAAAACGTTAGGTACTATTTATATCAGCATTTTTTGGGATTCTAAGAAAAGTCAGTGAACTCAATATTTCATTTTTTTAATATTAGAATGACATTGGAGGACAAAGAATGATGGTAAATAAGTGGACCACCTTTCTTAAAGCCAGGCTGACCTGTACTGTGCCTGGCCGTAATGGAATTGATACGCATTTTGATGAACTTGGTAAGTATTTCCTTCTTCTGTAGAAGCATATCCGATAAACCCAAAGCAAAGTTAACATTGAGTATGACTCAAATATTACTATATGTCATGAATTTTCAAGAGCCTTAAAACTATGCACTTATTCATACAACTAGAGGCATTAGTCATCTTCTGACATCTTATTTCCTTCCAACATTGCTATAAAAACTTTGAATGTGTCATAGAAAGATTTTTCTAAAATATTTTTAGAAGAAAAACACAATGAAGATGCATCAGAAATACATAATTTACAATTTATCAGAAAAGTCTGAAAGCAGAACTGTTCTAGTTGACCAAGGAAACCAATCAGAGCTCAGCTTTACCTTTAAAAACAGTTGTGGGAAAATGAAAGCAGAGCTCTGATTTGTTGCCAAAGGTGACTAGAAAGGTTCTCCTCTCAGACGCTTATGATAAATGTCCCCCATTGTGGAATTTACTGTGAGTTTGAAATCATCTGGTGGTAGCGCAAAAGAAAATCTTTACATTTCTATTGAGAGCCGTGATGAGCGAAACCCCACCAGTAACAGTCAGATTACTGATTGTGCTGGATTAAGAGTTATTTTTATGTAGGTATACGAACTTTTTCATATTTTTAGCAATATCAATTGTGTCTCATATTGTCACGTTGTATGTAAACTGATATCAATTAGATTTGTTACAAGTTTACATTTTTAAAAGTTTATATTGTTTACCATGTCTACTAGTGCCAGTCTTTTCCATGAATTTCTTGTAGCTTAGTGCCAGCTACTTTCACCTGTAACACAGTAAACACTGGTCGAATGTAGGATGCATCTTAGTGTCATCCTTTTTCTGAAAATTCTAGCCTTTAAATTCTGCTGGAAAAGTCACCAGCGGTATTTAAATTGCTGTGGCCTTGCACTTGTATCTTTCAAGAGGATTGCCACTCCCGATGGCGACTTTGCCCACCATCAGTGCCAAAACCGATCGTGGCTCCTTAATGGTGGTGGTGATGTTGGTGGGTGGTGAGGATGAACCAAACTTTGCGATTCGTGTTTTCTCCTCAACACTTTTTGAGAGCAATTGTTATTAGATGTTTATAAAAATGTCCTTCTTCTAGTCTGTCCTAGAAGAGGCAATACAGTGTCAGACTTGATTAGGTACAGCAATGTTGGAGTAATCAAACTCTGTATTTTGAGATATAATAAACACTGGATCAGTTGTCTGGCTATGGGGTTGGAAAAGATATGAAGAGACAGTTTATAGTTTTAGGTGTTTATATAAATTAAAAATTCAGTGTAAAATGTTTGGAATGGCATAGTAATATCATTTTTCTTTTCTTTGCAACAGAAGATGTATTCTTAATGCAAACTAGAGATGTAAAGAACCCAGAAATCTTTGCTTTATTCAGTACTACCAGGTAACAATTAAAAAAAAAGACATGATTAGAAAAAAGTTAAATTATGTATTTTATTTGTAATAACAGGAAATGTGGAAATATGGCGTACAAAGCATATTATGGCAGTCGCTGTTGCTGTTTTGTATGTATGCTATTAATAATGATCTTTGCAGATTTTCATCCCTGCATTGATTGTAAATCAGACCCAGGGGACAGACAGATGACACAGACAGTGGTGCTTGATGCTGAACCCTCTTCCAGCGGTCCCTTTCTGTTGCACGGCCTCCCTAAGTAGGGGGTAGACAACGTCAAGACAATCCCTACTTAGGTCTCTGTGCACACTAGGAACATGACAAACACACAACACAATAAGGCGGAGTGGACAAACTGGGTCAACAACAGCAGACAATGACAAATAAGCAATCCAAAAGAGAACTCAGGAATACAGGAAAGAGATCAGATATCAGAAGGTCAGCAGATATAATCACACAAGAAAGGACAGAAGGACAGAAATTTGACCAGCAGTAAGGCCCGTTCTACACATGTAAGTGTGATGCGATGAACCCGCATCACACGCGCAGCGCCTGCTGCTGGGATCTTCCAGCATATCAGTTTAGTCCCGGTTTGCAGCGTTCGGGCCGGGAGAAAAAAATCCTTGCTTTGCACCTGCCCTGGACCAGGTGCAGATTTGCACTCTAAAAAGTCGCAAAAATAAGCAAAAAAAAGTGATACATGAGTGAAAAGTTGCACGGAACTAGCTATAACTAGGAATATAATGTAAAGCAAGTTACGTCAGCTCCTTCTACAACTTCCTTGCTCCTTGCTTTTTTCCTGATGCAAGGTTCTACAGATCAGTTGCTTTAAGGCTGTTTGATTAACAGAGTAGCAGCCTCTCTGAACAAAGAATTTGTGTTTGCCTCTGGTCACTCCATTTATACTCAGCTGTTCATTTTACCATTGTCTTTGTCTTTCTGGCTCCCTGTAATATTGTTCTATACTCTGCTGTGCTTTGCTGTAATTCTGACCTTTCCACTGAACTTTGACTACTCTTCTGCCTTACAATCTTTTACCTCGCTACCTACCATCTTGGTGTTTGCCCAAATTTGACTGACAATGCCTTATTGTCTGTTTTGACTCCCTTTGTCTTACTGTACTGTGCACGTATACAATGTAGAGACTGCCACCCAGTTGTCTTCTGTGGTTTATCACAGGGCCTGCAAGTAGACAGTGGAGGTTGTGGGAAACTCCCGACTCACACTTCTTTCTTGCCTTGACAGTAACTTATGGGGATTATTATTTACTTGCCCAAGAACAATCATAATGATACAGAAGCTCCATTTTTTGTAGGTGTTTAATCCTTCACTTGTTATGTGTATATGTTCATGGAGCTACACTAAAAGGGTACATACTCTTCAATGACTCCTTTAATTTACAAACAATATTGTTTTGGATTTTTTTTGTTTTTTTTACAGCAACATTTTTAAAGGCTATGCAGTCTGTGTCTATCAAATGTCCAGCATACGTGAAGCATTTAACGGCCCTTATGCACACAAGGAAGGACCAGAATACCACTGGACAATGTATGAGGGCAAAGTACCATATCCAAGGCCTGGCACAGTAAGTTTTTTTCAGAAGAATTTTCCAGACAACATAATTTAAACTGAATTCACAAAAGACATGGAACCTGCCAAAAATAACTATCTGCTTTCTGCAATCATTTTTGCTAGTCCTTTGCCTCCAGCTGAGCTAAATTATTCGGTGTGGAATGGCATGACACATCAAGCTAATGTAATGCCAAGCGGCAATCAAGTTGCATATGACTTCTAAATATTCTACAGAACAGTCAGTGTGTTGGCAGTATGAAGTTCTAATTTGGGAATTATTCATGATATTTTTGGGAGGGATAAATATGTAACTAGTTGATCGCTCTCATGAGGGGCTAATCATTGGGTAAATGGCAAATAACTATTGCCAATTTTCATTTTAATATCAGTTTAGCAAAATTTTTTTATTGAGTGAATAAATATCTTGTCATTTTGAAGTAAACAATCCACCAACATTGACCCTTTAACATGTATTACTATTATAACATTAGATGACTGAACTAGTGGTTGTATAAGCAGTAACTAAACATTATCCAAGGGCCTTGAAAAGAGCCCAGCCAGGACAGAATTTCTCTGACTTAAAGGGCAATCTTACTCATAAATACCAAATAGCTTGTAAGCACTTACCATTATATCAATACATATTCATTTACTAGTATTCTTTGTTACTAGTGACGATAGCAGCTAGCAAACTGATGTTTTTGTCAGTCCCAGCATTGGACTTTTCTAAATGTCTATGGGTGCACTCACTAAACATCATTTAGAATATATTCTTGCCAACCCTGAGATAGCAATCACATGGCATTAGTGATAGTATCTCTAAATATACAAGCAAGAGACAAAATTATTAGACTGTGGCTTGTACTGGACCTCTGGCTTGATTTTTACAATGACCATTAGTTTTAAGTATAAGTTAGGATATATGAATTAACAAAATTATGTTTGATTTGTTTCTGAAATCTAGTGTCCAAGCAAAGTTAATGGTGGTCACTATGGAACTACTAAGGATTACCCAGACGATGCTTTGAGATTTGCTAGAAGTCATCCACTGATGTATGAACCTATTAAACCTGTACATAAAAGGCCAATTCTTGTGAAGGTTGATGGGAAATACAACTTAAAGCAAATTGCAGTTGATAGAGTACAAGCAGAGGATGGACAGTATGATGTAATGTTTTTAGGTACAGGTAAGTCTTTGTCATGTCTGGGCCCTGGTGACTGAGGTTTGCTCGGGTAGGGGACTTATGACTTATCTGCCATATCAGTACTCAATATTCATAATGCATTAGTATAAAAGAACAGAGTAAGTAAGTAAGGCCACAATCCACATTCTCAATTTTAGGATACGTTCAGTGTTTACACCTGGAAGCTCCCAGTATATATGCTGAACATGTTCATAGGCTTATACTGAGGCATCCTTTTTTGCCTCTGTCTGCTCAGAATAGGTTATATCCACCAGGACACACCATATAAAAGCCTATAGAGCAGTGATGGCTAACCTATGGCACTGGTGCCAGAGGTGGCACTCGGAGCCCTTTCTGTGGGCACTCAGGCCATCACCGGAGATGACTCCAGGTATCTTCCTGCAGTCCCAGACAGCCCAGGACTTGCTGTGCACAGAGCTATATTAAAGTGACAGCTCTACCTGGGACTATTTTCTGCTTTATTGGTGTCATCAGAGTGCTGGTATCAATGAAAACTGTGACAGAGAAGGGAGTATAAATCATAAATTAAATTTCTGTGTTGGCACTTTGCGATAAATAAGCGGGTGTTTGTTGTAGTTTGGGCACTCAGTCTCTAAAAGGTTTGCCATCACTGCTATAGAGGATGCATGCATCTGCATGGCACCTGTGGTGTTTATTAATGGTGTACAGAAAGTATTCAGACCTCTTTACAGTTTTCATTCTTTGCTTCATTGTAGCTTTTTTGCTCATTAATACAGTATACTTTGCTCCCCATATTGACAAAAAAACAGAAATGTAGATATTTTTGCAAAACTGAAATATCATATGGTCATAAGTATTCAGACCATTTTCTGTTACACTCATATGGAATTCAAATGCGGTTCATTTCGTTCTGATCATCCTTAAGATGGTACTACTCTTTTATTGGAGTCCAGCTGTTTTTAATGAAATTGATTGGTCTTGATTATAAAAGGCACACATCTGTCTATATAAGACCTCAGGGCACATAATCATGAGGTCTAAGGAACTACCCAAGGAGCTTTGAGACAGAATTGTAGCAAAGCACAGATCTGGCCAAGGTTACAAAAGAATTAATGCAGCACATGGTTTCCTAAGACTCCACAATGGTCTCCATAATCTTTAAATGGAAAAAGTATGGGACAACCACATCTCCTCTTCAACCTGGCTATCCAGCCAAACTAAGCAATTTTGGGAGTAGAACCTCGCTGAGAGAGGTAAAGAAGAACTCCAAGATCCCTGTGGCTGAGCTTCAGAGATACCAGATGGTGATAGGAGAAAGATCCACATAGTCAACTATCAATGTAGCCCTCAACCAGCCAGGGCTTTATGGAAGAGTCTGCTGATGGAAGCCTCTCCTTAATGCATAAAAATGCTCACATATAGTTTGCAAAAAAAGCAAACACATAAAGGACTCCCAGACTTTGAGAAATAAGATTCTCAAATGGTCTGATGAGGCGAAGATTGAACTTTTTGGTGTTAATTCAAAGCACTATGTGTGGAGAAAACCAAGCACTGCTCATCACCTACCAAATACAATCCCAACAGTGAAACATGATGGTTGTGGCAGCATCATGCTATGGGTGCTTTTCAGCTGCAGGGGCAGGACGATTGGTTGCAATTGAAGGAAAGATGAATGTGGCCAAGTACATACATATAATGGATGAAAATGCTCTGGACCTCAGACTGGGCCAAAGGTTCACCTTCCAGCAAGACAATGCACACAGCTAAAATAACAAAGCAGTGGCTTCAGAACAACTCTGTGACCATTCTTGACTGGCCCAGCCAGAGCCCCTACCTAAACCCAACTGAAAATCTCTGGAGAGACTTGAAAATGTCTTCCACTATCCAACCACTATCCAATTCATTATCCAACCTGAGGGATCTGCAAAGAAGAATGGCATAGGATCCCCAAATCCAGGTGTGAAAAACTTGTTGTATCATTCCCAATAAGGCTGTATTAGCAGCTCAAAAGGTGCTTCTACTCAATACTGATCAAAGGATCTGAATACTAATAACCATGTCATATTTTTTCTTGTTTAATAAATTAGCAAAAATATCTGTTAAATATTTCTGTTTTTTTCTGTCAAGAAGGGCTTCAGAATGTACATTAATGAGCAAAAAAATATTTTTTTTTGATCTTACTAATTGGCCTGTTTTTGAAATGTTACTTTCACAATGCGAATCTTTCTATATGTATTGATTTTCTATGTAGTTGAATATATTTAACAATTTTGTTGAGATTTATAAACTTTAGGCTCCATGCACATGTCCACAAATGGCAGCCGTGAGATGGTCGCCATATACGCAAAAGATAGGGCAGGTCCTATTTCTGCCCTGATTTTCTGCACTGGAGGGTTAGCAGATCTCACCCCCTCCATCTCCAGCCGGTTTGAAGCTCACAGCACATGTCTCATGCCTACTTATGCATGAAGCCTTACTGTGATAATTGATGCTTCATAATGCGATTTACACGACATTGCATATAAAAGCTATCATTCTAGAATGCAAAAGTATTAGTATCACATGTTATTTCTATAGTAACAAACACTTTTTGATTTTTCAACTGAAACAGACAATGGAATTGTATTGAAAATTATCACCATTTACAATCAAGAGACAGAAACAGCAGAGGAAGTTATCCTTGAAGAACTTCAAGTGTTTAAGGTACTTTCATTTTAATTCCAGTGTAGCAAGATTGTTGTTTTTTTCCCTTTTTAGTTTGAATACTCATAACTTAATTTTCTTGACTGTGTATGGACAATATAGCTTCCGTAGATATCAAATGATTCTCCTATGCTATATGTGTCTCAGAATTGTGGTTCTGTTAACTACTTATTCTACATTTTTGAAGTGTATGTTCATATAGTGTTCTTGATTAAAAATTACACAAGTATATAACAAATGGGCACTATTTTATTGAATTATTAAATTTTCATCAAGAACTTGTTTTCTTTTAAACTTTTCAGATTACAGAACCTATTGTCGCAATGGAAATTTCTTCAAAAAGAGTAAGTACTGAAGACAACTCTGTGTATATACATATAAAAAATGTAAAAGAGTTTACATTGCACCTCAAATAACCAGTCTACATGGCATTGGTATTCATAAAAATATGACCAAATTTGTAGCTTTGTAATGTATATAAAGATGCATGAAATTGGGAATAGAAAAGCATTTACTCTTTTGTTCCAGCCAGGGGTAGGAGTAAAAAACACAATAAAGCATGGCCCAAAGTTCCTTAATAGTAAAAAAGGTGACCTTTACTAACCCTTTCTGTTATTTTACTAAAGTGCATGGTCATATACTGTAGATCCATAATGTTCCATGTTTGAAGGCTGTATTTCTTAAATAGTTCATTCCACCTTAGTGACAAAAGTAGAGACAGCACACATTAGGCTCATATGCTATGATTGTTTGCTACTATAGTACTGTCCTAAATCCCACTGGTTTTCTCACAAAAGTCTTTATTTTTATTACTATAGCAGCAACTATACATTGGATCCAAATCAAGTGTGGCTCAAGTAAAACTTCATCAGTGTGAAATGTATGGTACAGCATGTGCTGACTGTTGCCTTGCACGTGATCCCTACTGTGCTTGGGATGGTATGTCCTGCACTAGGTACTTTCCTATTGGAACACACTCTAAAAGGTGAGCACTAAAAAAACTTTTAGATCTGTAAACACACAAAAATAATACTATCAAATTCTTAGCTGAATGGTAATTCTGGTATCATCTGAATATATGGGCAAGTCATTTAAAATTGTCTGCTTGTTAAAGCGATCCCACCAAAAGCTAGACACTGGGAAAGGCCTCTCTCTTCTAAAATGATGGCGTAGTAATGGAGAATACCAAATGGAGGAGAGAGAAGAAAAATACAAAGCACAATTTTATTGTAGGATAAACTCTTTTGTGACTGGAGCTCAAAAACTAAAAAGACGATCCATGCACGTTTCCTCCTTATTTGTGCACCAAACGGATCATTTTCACTCCTGTCCTAGTCTCCTCCACTCACTGCATATCCAGACATAGTGTAGACAGTTTCAAACTTTTCAAACTTTTATTTCCAGTGCTACTCACATATGTAGATAAAAAATGCGCATATCACAAATAACTCCACGAGGACGCCAATCCTCGCCCGACCCAGGGTTTCGCCTCTGTGCTTCTTCCGGGGCATGCCGGATAACTTTTATTTTTTTTATAATGCAATTCATTATGTATTCCTAAGTAACAATCATTTTTTCTGTAACATGCTTCAATAGCAGCCATATAACAATAATTATTTACTATTTAGGCGATTCAGAAGACAAGATGTACGTCACGGCAATGCAGCTCAGCAGTGCTCAGGACAACATTTTAATGGTAAGGCAAGCAAATCAATGTATCAAAAACAGATACACTTAGGCTGTATGTAAAAGCCTGGGCTTATTAACTTTATTGCTATAAATACACATAGATTTTAAGGGATATATATAGGGATGGTGCTTTATGATTACATGGAATAAGATGGGATCCATATACTCTTTTTTAGCACTAGGATATTTCTCTGTAAAACTATAAATTTGACATTTTATGCATATAAAAATGCTGTAACTATAAAGCCATACTAATTCCTATGCTGCAAACAGCACATGGCAGCACATGGTAACATTTCAGCTCATAACGAGTCTTCTTCTAGCAAGGATAAACACTGACATATTACTTGTATTTTTCTCGTATTATTGAATTCTGTAAAGACTGGAAGGCCTCATTTCATGACAGGGAAGAAAAAGTGTTAGCACTGAGCCTATTCAGGCTACACTCCCCAAACCCGCAGGTGACGACTAGACCAAGGTCCCTACTCTGGGTACAAAACAGTAAGGCTTCTTTTACACGTATGTGTGCTACCTTGGCCCAGGAACCAGGCGTAGCATGCTTTCTGATGGATAAGCGGAGGGATGAGCACTGCTCACTCCTCCCCTCTCCACAAGGACACCTGCTACCTTGCCCTACTTATGGGAAAATGTAGAGCATGCTCTATCTTTTTGCTGGTGATGGGCTGGGCTCCATTGGCGTCTTTGGGGATGGATATAAAATCATGCAACTGAATATATGTCCCCACAATGCTTGTGTGAAAGGGGCCTGAGAAAGAGTATTGTCAGTAGTCAAGCAAAAGGCAGAGTAATCAGATGTATCAAGCAGAGGACAACTGAGCCAGAAGATTATATATCAGGCACTGATCCCTCCATCAGTCCAAATAGCACCAACTCAGAGATAACATGTCAATCACAGCTTCAAACAGAGAACAGACCCACAATGCCTGACACCTTACATCTACATTGCAACTGCATCACATGTCTTCCTATGTGTTATCAATCTCTTTACATTCTTGATCTTAATGGAAAAGTACCGTCTGATTTATACCTTTTAAAGCTGCATCACTGACTGAATCCACTTTGCACCCTGATGCAGGCTTTGGCCTTGTTATAGCTGCAAGTGCTCTGGGGGTCATCACCACAGGCAATAACAACTATTTTTGTCTCTTCCAGAAGGTCTAGGAAAGACTGAAGAATATACAGTATATGGTATCGAACATAACAGCACTTTATTGGAATGTATGCCCCGCTCTTTAAAGTCTAAAGTCATCTGGTTTGTGCAAAAAGCACATGATGGAAAGAAAGATGAGGTATGCTGAAAATTTGTAGAGGTTTTCTTGTAAAAGACAATTGACCCTTATAGACCTCTTTGGCTTTCAGGATCCTTTTTTCTTTTTTTTCTGTCGAGTTCTAAATGCAGTAATTTTTTAAAAATTTTCCTCGTATGTCGCTGATTGGGAGCTTGTTTTTTGGGAAATTAGTTGTACTTCGTGGTGGTGGCCATTTTTGCTCTAATTAATTGATTGTAATTTAGGATTTAGGATTTTGGCAATACCTAACATATATATATATATATATATATATATATAGCATGATGGATAAGCGGAGGGATGAGCACTGCTCACTCCTCCCCTCTCCACAAGGACACCTGCTACCTGGCCCTACTTATGGGAAAATATAGAGCATGCTCTATCTTTTTGCTGGTGATGGGCTGGGCTCCATTGGCGTCTTTGGGGATGGATATAAAATCATGCAACTGAATATATGTCCCCACAATGCTTGTGTGAAAGGGGCCTGAGAAAGAGTATTGTCAGTAGTCAAGCAAAAGGCAGAGTAATCAGATGTATCAAGCAGAGGACAACTGAGCCAGAAGATTATATATCAGGCACTGATCCCTCCATCAGTCCAAATAGCACCAACTCAGAGATAACATGTCAATCACAGCTTCAAACAGAGAACAGACCCACAATGCCTGACACCTTACATCTACATTGCAACTGCATCACATGTCTTCCTATGTGTTATCAATCTCTTTACATTCTTGATCTTAATGGAAAAGTACCGTCTGATTTATACCTTTTAAAGCTGCATCACTGACTGAATCCACTTTGCACCCTGATGCAGGCTTTGGCCTTGTTATAGCTGCAAGTGCTCTGGGGGTCATCACCACAGGCAATAACAACTATTTTTGTCTCTTCCAGAAGGTCTAGGAAAGACTGAAGAATATACAGTATATGGTATCGAACATAACAGCACTTTATTGGAATGTATGCCCCGCTCTTTAAAGTCTAAAGTCATCTGGTTTGTGCAAAAAGCACATGATGGAAAGAAAGATGAGGTATGCTGAAAATTTGTAGAGGTTTTCTTGTAAAAGACAATTGACCCTTATAGACCTCTTTGGCTTTCAGGATCCTTTTTTCTTTTTTTTCTGTCGAGTTCTAAATGCAGTAATTTTTTAAAAATTTTCCTCGTATGTCGCTGATTGGGAGCTTGTTTTTTGGGAAATTAGTTGTACTTCGTGGTGGTGGCCATTTTTGCTCTAATTAATTGATTGTAATTTAGGATTTAGGATTTTGGCAATACCTAACATATATATATATATATATATATATATATAATAGATTATTTTTGTTAGTGATATACAATAATTTCATTGCATTTCTCTAAGGTCATAACTTGTTTTTCCACCAACAAAGCTAGTTAAGGCTTTTTGCATGATGAGCTGTAATTTTATTGGTACAATCTGGGGGTTTGTGTGAATTTTGCTCACTTTTTATAAAATTTTATTTTAAACTAGATTACACAAACACAGCATTTTTACGCAATTTGTTGGGATTTTTTTTCGCACAGGTTTTATAATAAATTGTATTTATAGATTAGACCAGTGATTTTCAACCAGTGTGCCGTGGCACACTGGTGTGCCGCGACACATGGTCGGGTGTGCCTCGGGGAAAGTTCCCCAAACTATGATGCCCCTGTGTTTTGTTTCCCGGCAATGCGCAGTCACGGCTTCTTACAATGTAGGAGACGTGTACAATAACACATGCGCAAGCTTTGAACCTCGCGCAACAGAATGACGTCACCGAGGCCGGCGCATCATCCTGAGAGCGGAAAGACTCTCCCATTTGCCCACTGCCAAGGTAATGCTCGCCAATAATGCTGACTATATGAGCTTTTGTCTGAGTATATGAACTGTTGGCAGAATACTCAGCATATGAGCTGGTACTTTTAGTACTCCAGCAGTATACTGCATATAACAATGAGAAATGTAAAATGAGAAATACTATAGTCATGAGGCTGGAGTTCTACAAGTACCATCTCATATGCTGAGTATATGAGCTGGCACTTGTACTCTGGCCTCATGGCCATAGTACTTCTCATTGTACCCCTTTATTTTGCAGTATATGAGCCACATAATAATCAGCACCATATACTAAAAACTGGGAGAAACTGAGAACTGTTGAAGAAGAGCTTCGTGTGTGTCTTTCCATGATTCCTGCCAGGATATCCCTTTTGTGTTTATCGAAACAGGCCCAGGTTTCACAGTAAAATAAATTTAGAATATATATTATTAACTATATGTATAATATGCTGGGTGGAGTGCAGAGTCTCCTGGCTTGTGATTGGCTCTGTTTCTGGCCGCCAAAAAGCAAAACGGCGGGAGATGCCATTTTCTCGAGCGGGCGAAATACTCGTCCGAGCAACGAGCATCAAGCTCGGACGAGTATGTTCGCTCATCTCTATTCACCATGCTTTGAAGCCGCATCCATTTCCTCTGCTGCCTACATTATGTTGGGAACCTTATTACTAATATAAGGAATTTTATTATTCTTTTCCCCTCCCCTTATCTCCACCCATAGAGACTCCACATTTGCATTTGCATCACCGATGTCATCTCGCAGGACGGGCTTGAGGCAAGAATTCACATATAAACAAACCCCTCCCCCTTTTTTATTTATACGATCCTTTCTAAAAAGACTATAACCATCTATAGCAACAGCCCAGTCATAGCTACTGTCCAGCCATGTCTCACTGATACCCACTATATCATATTTCCGCTCCAACATCAAGAGTTCCAGTTCCTCCATTTTGTTTGTGAGGCTTCTGGCATTTGTGTATATACACTTTTTATGGTTTTTCCTATCCCTATTCCTTTTGTTTTTATTCCCCAATCTCATTCCAGACCCTCTTCCTCCCCCATGGACTATGACTCTTCCCAGCTCTCTTTCTACACTGTCTATTTGCCCTGCACAAGTGTAGTTGCCCTCCCCCCAGGTCTCTAGTTTAAACACTCCTCCAACCTTCTAGCCATTTTCCCCCAAAATAGCTGCACCCTCCCCATTGAGGTGCAGCCCATCCCTACTGTAGAGCCGGTAGCCGACCTAAAAGTCAGCCCAGTTCTCCATGAACCCAAAGCCCTCCTTCTTACACCAACTTTTGAGCCACTTATTTACCTTCCTGATCTCCTGCTGCCTTTCTGGTGTGGCACGTGGTACAGGCAGTATTTAGGAGAAAACTACATTTGAGGTCCTTGCCCTGAGCTTATATCCTAAATCCCTGAAATCATTTTTAAGGACCTTCCACCAACCTCTTACTTTGTCCTTAGTACCAATGTGGACCACGACCACTGGTTTTTCACCAGCCCCTCCCAGGAATCTGTCAACCCGATCCGCAACATGCCGAACCCGAGCACCCGTCAAACAACACACTGTTCGGTATGCACGGTCATTGTGACAGATTGCCCTGTCTGTTCCCCTAATAATCAAATCTCCCACTACCAGCACCTGTCTGACCTTGCTTGTGCTCCCATTACCCTACTGGAGCGGACAGTCCCCTGGTTGCTAGAGGCCACATCTTGCTGCAGCATTGCTACCCCAGGGCTGATATCCCCCTCATCCGCCAGCCTGGTAAACTTATTGGGGTGCAGCAAGTCAGGACTAGACTCCCTACAACTCTTCCCTCTATCCCGCCTTCTACACCTTACCCAACTAGCTGCCCCCTCACTCTGCACCTCCATACTTCCCTCCCCACACCCATCTTCCTCAGATAGTTTTTGCTCCAGGAGCAGCAAACTTCGCTCCATATTGTCAATTTAGATCCAGAATCTGGGCTTCCAGATGAGCAATTTTCACACATCGAAATACTCGTCCGAGCAACGAGCAGTTACGAGTACGCTAATGCTCGATCGAGCATCAAGCTCGGACGAGTATGTTCGCTCATCTCTCATCTCTGAGAAATGTAAAATGAGAAACACTATAGTCATGAGGCTGGAGTTCTACAAGTACCAGCTCATATGCTGAGTATATGAGCTGGCACTTGTACTCTGGCCTCATGGCCATAGTACTTCTCATTGTACCCCTTTATTTTGCAGTATATGAGCCACATAATAATCAGCACCATATATTAAAAACAGGGAGAAACTGAGAACTGTTGAGGAAGAGCTTCGTGTGTGTCTTTCCACCATTCCTGCCAGGATATCCCTTTTGTGTTTATCGAAACAGGCCCAGGTTTCACAGTAAAATAAATTTAGAATATATATTATTAACTATATGTATAATGTGACTGTTTTAGTGTCATTTTGTGCTATTTTGGTTAGTGGAGTGCCCCAGGATTTTCTAAGTATAAAAAGTGTGCCGCGGCTCAAAAAAGGTTGAAAATCACTGGATTAGAGTAATACTACATGTGGGGCGATTATAGTCATTTTTTTTATTGTAATAAAATGGTTTGTCTGAAGGGGGATTTCTTGCTTTAATTTTTATACTTTTACACATATTTTTACTTTTGATACCCTGATCACACATTTAACATACTGCATTACAATGATATTGCAATGTGTTTTGGCTGTCAGCATAGAGCTGACAGTCAGTATATTAAGTCTTTAACTCAGGCAGAACTAACGAAAGGGTTAACTCTGGGTTAACTCTGGTGCCATGGCAATGCATTTGCAACTTCTGAGGCCAGATCATACATCTTTCAGATATGTATGCCATATTCTGAAAACATACCAGAAATGTATTTTATGAGAAAACAGCTTTAAGTTGCATTACCTGATGTGTGTCCATTGTATCTACTGAAGTCACTGAAGGATTTAATGACAAATAGCTTACAAATAGAAAAAAACATTTTCTAGATTTTCTTTTATGAAGGTTTTCTCAAAGTCAAATAAATACAACATTCTATTATAGTTCCACGTGCTTAGTTAACTAAGGTATCTCAGTATCATTAAGTTTGTTTCAGACAAATCATACTTTACACGGGCAGATAAGAACATCCAACTTAAAGATGGCCTCTGTGGCTACTGTGACATCTGGTAAAGCTGCCTGGATGCTTGTAATTTATTGAATTTCAGGGCACACAGGCCCCTTCTTCAGGCATGGAAATAATTGAAGCACTGAGAGAAAAACACAATATTTGAGGGATGTTATACTAAGATAATTAGTACATATGGTGAGACACAATTAAGATAAGCCAGGGTAATAAAACTGGAGGTTATGTTACTCAGAGAAGGGCCATGGGGTGGGGGTGGATTGTAGGGGTCTGAAGTTAAATATAGATATAGATACACGTATCCACAGAGCTACAAGGAATACCAACAGAAAGAGGACAAGTGCAGAGTTCCCCTAGTGGAGTTACCCCGGAGTGAAATTTTTAAAGAAAATTGCATCAAATCTCCAGGCCATTCTTCATAAGGACAACAGGGTATAGAAAATATATTGCTGGACTTACTCCTCCTTGCCTACAAACAACCACAAAATATGAGGAATCTCCTGGTAAGAATTGCCCTCTCACCACCAACACAGACAGGCACTTTTCCCTGCAACAACAAAAAATGCAAGACTTGTGCCCATGTTCTATCATCACAATCCACATCTCAACACACAACAGGACTATAAAATCCCAGGCACATTCTCCTGTACATCCGACAATGTTGTGTACATGATACTGTGCATGAGGTGTCACAAAAATAATATATACATTGGGGAGACTCAACAAAAACTACAGAGCAGGATGAATTCTCACTGGCACACCATAAGCGAAGGGATGCACACACCTGTGGGAAAACATTTGCAACAGCAAGAAGGAACAATAAAGGTCCTAATACTAAAAGGTGACTTTAAGGAGAGCAAAGAAATGAAAACCTAGGAGTTCAAGGTGATGACAACTTTCTAGTTACTGACCCAAGGCCTCAATATTGCACCTGGGTTTATGGCCCAGTACATAGACACACTTCAAACCCCACAAAAGACATAACCTCCAGTTTTATTGCCCCGGCTTTATCTTTGTCTCACATATGTACTAATTATATTAGTGTAACATCTCTCAAATGTTGTGTTTTTCTCTCAGTGCTTCATTTGTATTGACGCCGGAAGAAGGGGCCTGTGTGCCCTGAAAGCTTGCAACAAATATCATTTTTCTGATTAGCCAATAAAGGCATCATTTCTTAAGCACTTCTGTAGCTTTTACACAAAAGTATTTACATGAGATTTTAAAGATAACAGAGTAGAAAATAATGAAACTAATTTAAGCTGTAATACAGTCAGAGTACACTAGACTTGTGTTTGTTGTTACTATTATGTTGTTTTACTCATGTACTGTATTATTGTGTTAAGTTGATTCTATAACCTTAATATTACCACAGATGGAATTCATCATCCAAAGTCTTTATCCAAAAGACACTGACACATTGCTAATTTTATTAGACGTAAATTATCCTATCAGCATGTTTGTGGAATATGAAAGGAGACTTGAAACAAAACAAAGACACAAAGAATATACAGAATCCAGATGTAAACCATGTAGTCTATTTATATATAGCTACTGTACAGAACAATATATTAAGCCAAAAACAAAATCGAGCAACGGAAATTGCATCATTCAAAATAAAATGTGTTAATAATATGCAGTAAAGGTTCAAAGATTATATTTTATACCACGTGATGAGTCAATGTCTAACATAGCACTTAAGTAGTCACATTTTGCTTAAAAAAAAAGTAAGAAACAATGTGTGAAAGACAAGAGTTTAGACATTAGAAAAAATGTTTTTTTCTAGAAACACCACTCACTGTTCCTGAGTGTGGCATCTCAGATTTAAAGATTTTTCTATATATTTTCAGTCCCATTTGATTTTTAGAAAAGATTTCTGTTGTAATACATTTTTATATTTATTCCATAGGTGAAAACAAGTGAAAAAGTAATAATGACAGAGTTTGGACTTTTATTCCTAAAGCTTCATAAATCAGATGCTGGAATATATTATTGCCAAACTGTGGAAAATTCTTACATTCATACAATTAGAAAAATGACTTTGGACATTGTTGAAGAAGAACGTGTTGATGATATGTTTCACAAAGAAGAAGAGGAAGAAATTACACTACAAAAAATGCCTTGTCCTGGACAACCGAGCATCCCCCAGTCATCCAAGCAGTGGTATAAGGAGTTCTTGCAATTAATTGGATACAGTAATTTCCAAAAGGTTGAGGAATATTGTGAGAAAGTGTGGTGCACCGATAAAAGGAAAAGAAAACTGAAAATGTCTTCAAATAAATGGAAACATATAAATCCACAAGAGCGAAAGTCACGTGGGAAATCAGAACATCACCGCACACCAAGACATATAGTACAGCCATGAGCTTTCAATTCAGGACTGCTTGAGCAATAATCAGCAATAATTGACTGGAGTGACAAAGACAATTGAATATATTCAATCACCATTTTAAGTCAATCATATCTAATGAAAGATCCATAAAATATTGACTGGTTTGGCATTATGTAAATATTTTATACATATTTTATTAGAAATTTTGATTTTACATCCATTTATATCCATAATTTAACTTGGATTTACTGGATTTGTTAATTTTGCTTTGTATATTATAACCAAATTATGATTTTTTTATGTTTACAAAATGTATGCAAGAATAGTTCTCAAGAAGTGAGCAAATATGGACGGTTTGGAAACTAATGATTTACTGTATATAATTAAAATGGGTTAGGAAGGAAGTTCATTAGTTTTATAAGCTTATTTTAACTTCATATTTTCTTTTATCGCAAAATAATAACGTAGGGGCCATTCATCAATTTAGTTACAGATCCTTTTTTTAATAAAATCCCTTACCAAACTTTATAAAAGATAACTTGAATACTATTATTTCTAAAAATTATTTTATTACTCTTTAGTGAAAAATATTGTTCCGTTTTGTGGAAAAAGACAAAGCATGGCATGTGCTAATTAATTTACCATTTGATTTGATGCATTATGAACTAAACATACCTTGAGAATGCTATAGCTACACTGCTGCAGAATCATATCTTGTTAAATCCCTGAATTGAGTGGTTTTGCTGAAAAAACATTTATAAAATTCAGGACCTTGGGATAGCTGGATCCATATTACATACAATCTTTCTGAACAGCCAAGACAGGAATAATCAACCTGAGCTGGATGACTCATACACAGCACCTGGGAGATGGTGCAGCATTTGATTATTATGCCTGGCAAGGAGAACAATGGTTGCATCTGGTGCAGTGCATAACTTATGTGAAAGGAAAAGCTCTGAGCTCAGGTACAGAAGTGACAGAGCTTCATTATCATATTATTATAATTGTTTTTTTCAGCAAAACCACTCACAACAGGGATTAAACAATATATGATTCTGCATCAGTGTAGCTACAGCATTCTCATGGTATGTTAAGTTCATAATGCATCAAATCAAATGGTAGATTTCCTTTAAACAATTTTCAGCTGATCTGTAAGCTTAATATACTGCCCTATGTATTTTTAACATATATGAGGCATAAGGGCATACTTTTAAAACCCCAAAATGTCCCATAAAAGAATGCATACTTTTAACAATCCAAGTAGCCACACAAATAAATAATATACTGAATAGACAAGTTGAAAGAAAAAGTGGAAGAATTCAGCATTCTACCCATGATGTCACTGAATTTATAAATTTAGTGTAGCCCTGATAAATGCCCCCACCCTTGTTTCTGGAGCAGAAGCCCTGAAATAATTGCAATGGCTTGTTTATCCTGTTTCCCTGACATTTTCCTATGCAATGATCAGTATACATGAAAGCACTTATGAAATCAGTTCACAGGGAGTAGAAGCTTATTAAGACTTCAGTCCATTCAGACCTAGATAATACTTTTCAGTTCTGTAAGGTGTTAAGTTTTTAGAATCTTTCTTAACTTCTTATTATCAATCTGTTTTCTGAGTACAGAGAAAATGTTTTTTATAAAATATATAACATTGAATTATCACCCACATTTTTTATTTATAAAATGAAAAAATTAATAGTTTTTGAGGGAAATCTGTCATCACATTTTCACCTAATGACAGGTTCCCGTAACCTGTTTAGTATTCATTTAGGATTCCTGATCTACTTTTATAATTAACATTAGCAGTTTTAAAAATGAATCAAAGTATACCTGGCTCCCAGACAGCAAACTGCACACTGCTCTAACAACTGTACTTCCTCACTCCTTTACCTCCCCTCATGCAGACATGAACTGAGTAGAGTTGTAAGCGTAGTCTAAACATAACAGGTGGAACAGACTATGGTATCCTGTAATTACATAAAAATGTGAAATCCTGATGACAGGTTTCCTATAAAGTTTAAAAGTGACCTAAAAGTACAGTAGTTTTTAAATTAGACTTAAAATCATGGTATATTTTTGGATGGTAATAGACACATGCATATTATATTCCATTTTAAGAGTAGATAACCGTTTCACTGCATAGTAACAGTTTCAGAATTTTTTGCCTAGTGACCCTGTAATGCTAAATGCGCATGCATTGGCGTAACTACATGATGCTCATTCTCTAGGTTGAAAATGAATGATCACATGGTGTAAGTAAATTTTTTTTAATGTTTACTATTTCTACTTTTAGAATTGTTTATATCAATGTATAATATGAATAAACATGGATTATCAAAGCACAATAAGTATTTTAAGGAAGGAAAAAAGTACATCTAGAGAATGTAATACTTTGGGGTTATTAAATAAATATATATACAGGCGGTCCCCTACTTACGGACACCCGACTTACAGACAACCCATAGTTACAGACGGACCCCTCTGCCCACTGTGACCTCTGGTGAAGCTCTCTGGATGCTTTAAAATAGTCCCAGATTGCAATAATCAGCTTAAAATTGTCTGCAATGAAGCTTTATTGATAATTCTTGGTCCTATTACAGCAAAAAAATTTGAAACTCCAATTGTCACTGGGGCAAAAAAAAAAATTGTCGGGAACTACAATGATAAAATATACAGTTTCGACTTACATACAAATTCAACTTAAGAACAAACCTACAGTCCCTATCTTGTATGTAACCCGGGGACTGCCTGTATATTCATATATGCACATTTCTTCTAGGGATAACGGTGCCCTTTGTGTAAAAAATGCAATACATAAAAATTCCACCTCCTTCTCCATGTAGGTGTATTTTATTCTTGTTAATGTAAAAATCATTTTGTTTCACATGATGGAGTACTATAATTCTTTTAGGCTTAGAAATGGAATTAACTACAACTAAGATGGCAGGAGAGAATAACAGAAAACATGTTTTTATTACTCTAACCATAGCTTTTTTCATCATGTGTTAGTTGATTTTCTTGTTATTGTACAGCTGCGTATTATTATTATTATTATTATTATTATTATTGCATACAACTTAAGTAATGCAACAATGTTAAAAATAAAATGTTGGTAAATATTTGTTTGTTTATTTTGAGCTAATTATAAACAATTATGAGGAGTTTTACACCAGCCCCCCAATGTGTGAGAGGTGGAGACTCTCATTACACCAGCCTCCGATGTGTCACCATTTTTGGTGTGTGGACCTTTATGTCAGTCTTTGCTCGTGCTTATTAAACAGTATCCTTGAAATGTTGTGGCCAATAGTAAAAGCAGCATTAGTGAGAGGGAGGCCCCAGATCACCTCAAAAGGGCTTCTACAGCTTCTGTGGCAGCACAATCACCAGACTGTTTGTTGGATTGCGGAAACTCACTGCCCGCATGGACATAGAGGTATATCATTTTGCTGCATGGGGTTAAAGGGTTGGCTGGAAGCAGAGTTTTTTTTGTTTATGGGCATTATAAGGTATAAAAATAACAAAGAAACTAAGCTCCCCTCTCTCAAGTTCTCATGATCACCATGGCACCTTCCTGTTTCTATCAGTTCTTGTGTACACAATTTTGGTTGACCCTAGACCTGACCCTGTATCTTCTGACTGATGCATCATGAGCTTCTCTCTCCCACTGCTCCATGCAAGTTTCCCTCCCCCCTGTATTCCAGGACGTGCTCTCACAAACTGACACAAACACTGCCGGCATGTACAGAGCGTGAGGAGTGTAAAGCTACCAGCAGAAAAGTTCTTTATCCTGGGCAGAGAGAGGGAGGTAAATAATAGCTGATAGTATGTGTGTGTAGCTGAGATGTATCAGTGCAGAGAATGTTATATGCACGTCATGAATCTCATCATCTCTGATCTGGCTCATCTCTCTTTGTATGTGTCAGATACTAGTACAATATTCAGAAGGTAAATGAAAGTGTATATAAACCAGTACCCTGATAATCTAACCACATTGTCAGCTCACAGAACTAGATGGGTCATAACGTGTCTGCTTAGAAAGTCCTCACCCACAACCTGGAATCTTACACTGACCATTCCTAGGGCATTGAAAATTCAGAATTTTCTTTCATGGGCAGACCCCTTTAAACATAAATTGAACACAAAAATGCTCTAAAAAGAGCACAACAGCCAATAACAGCACTTTTATAAAAATTGTTCTAAATGTTTAGAAATTTTGTGCAAGCTGTATTCTATATGGTCAGACCTGATCTTGTGATCATAGGGGTCTTAGGTTTCAGATCCCTTTCTATATGGTTAACCAACAAAATCAATTCCTCATTGTTAGAACCTCCTTGAATCATTGGAAAAGTGGACTACATAACAATTCCAGGATTTATTGTTATTTTCAAATTATCTCTTTTACAATCATGTCTATTTTGGATGCCATGACTCACTATATGGCTAATGCTTATTTCATTAATACTGTATGTCATTGTAAACTGTAAATACCTCTCTAAATCAAACTATAATCGGCCAAGCAAAGTCTAAATGAACCCCTATGGTACAGAAAAACTAAATTTTCTTCTGTCACTAATCTCTTGGCCTTTGTAAGTAGTAATTGCTTAACATTTTCGTATTGGTCTAAAGCTACACCCCCTGCTTGCCCTACGGTTCTTGCACTGATTTTACATTATATACAAAACCTCTTAGGATACTGATACATCTGTTTTCTATTCTGCATGAATATACAATAAATTGCTGATTTGTGTATTCTTAGTAACATTAAATCATTTTTTTATTCCTTTCATTCATTTCTCAAGAGGCGGTCAACAGCACTGTGCAGCACATGTATTTCAGAAATGTCAGCAGTTTCTAACATCTCTCTCTCTATAACAGTTACACACAGTTGAATAGCACCTGTGACTAAGCCTTACTGCTTGTAAGTATTACGTATACATGTGACACATACAATCCAATCAGTTATATACCACTGAGCGGCCTTATTATAAATGCTTTTCTTAAACGACAGTTATTATCACTCTGCATGAAACAGTTGTGCCTTAATAACCTGCTCAGTGACAAGTAAAGAATGAGTCAAAAAGGTCAAATTAATTAAAAGAACAGCTCCTTTGTAAGAACATGCATACTATTCATTTAGCCTTCGACTACAAGATATCAGTCACCTGTGGCATAGGTAATATATGCATTTCTGTTATCTACACATGAGTGGAGCTCATAGTCCAATGACACACAGGCCAAAAAAGCAGACGTTTGTGTGTAGGTCACTGACCACTGAGGAAGTCGCACCAGGCAAAGCAACGTGTGGGGATTTCCTACCCTCACGACATGACTTTTTCCACTTCTGAGAGAAAAAAACACACACTGGAGGCTGCCATTAGGATGGATCTCTGGGGAGATGCAAAGTGCAGCATGGGGGGAACAGTAAAAAGCTGAATCTCTCATGGGAGGCAAATATATAGGTAGATATACAGGAGAGATATGTCTAATGGAAGAGATTTATTGAAAAGTGGCCAACCCTTTTAAAAGGACCTCTCACCTCTCCTGACACTTTTTTCTTCAGTTAATTCTTGCATTCTCAATACAGATACAAATGTGTAGTTTCCTTTCTTAGAACATGTCTGCAGCACTGTCAAAATGTTTCTTAGAATTATTTGAAGTGGAAACTTGCCATTCTTCTTTTTAATCCATTAACATTTCTGAAGAATATTACACAACTGTCCCTTTTTAAGTATTCCCAGCTCACTTATTATAGTTAATTCAATCCCTACACCCCCCCCCTAACCTATGTCCATAATATACTGTAAACGGGGGTTACCTTCCTTTTAGCAATGGTCATGTGCTGACACTAGATATGACCACCAGCACTGTTCAGCAGCGGTGGCCTCACAGGTGCATGCGAAGTGTCTTTGCACCTGCACAGTTCACATGTTCCTGGCCACCTGGCTTGCTTGATCAGGATGGCTCCCGTGCATGCACAGTAGCTTCACAGCTGTCCTGGTTATTCAATCCTTACCTCAGGACAGCTGTGTACTGCAGCAAGCTGGCACTACTAGAGGAGTGAGTGTGTGAGTGTATATAGCTAATGCATGCGTGTTTACATATTCCCGATGTGTTCAAGGACTCGGAAGGCTCTTTCCATGCGCATGCTCGGCCATCGCTGCTGACGAGAGGTGGTTACAGTATCACAGGGACATTGCTAGGGGGCAGGTAAGCCCCATTTACAGTATATTACAATGTTTTCTTAAAAAAAAAAAAAAAAAAGAAACATTCTGTAACAGTCCACAAGGTGGCACATCTGCTTTTAGTTACATTTTAGACTCTTAATGTTAAAATATTATTCAATTATTAATATTTCCATTATGTTGAATGTAATATTATACAATACAAGACTGTGTGAGTAGTTTATATACAATGCTTGGGACAAGCTATTTCTATTGTTCTTTGTGAAGTTTTACTTTGTGCTTGTTTTTGTTTATAACAAAACAGTCAGTTATGTTCAGTTCTATTTTTCTAAGCACAGGTTTCTCTGTGGTTAGGTTACGATTTTGGAACAATTGTAAAATGTGAAAATGTATTCAAGTAATTAAAATTAATTTAGCATTTGTGGGTAGGAGACACATCTGTTGTCTTGTCTGAGTCACAGGTCAGCAATTTGAAACTGCAATATTAATAATAACATGTGACGTTACTTCATTGACTGAAGTATTCAAGAAAATGCATAATTATTTACAAAATGGAAAGAAAAGTCAGCTCACCTGGACAAAGCAGGTAAGAATTTGAATTGGACCGATCAACCTCCGCCAAAGGGAATGCATATGAATTAAAATATTCTCAAAATAACTATTGCTAATTTTAAATTAAATAGTATAGCATGTTTATATTGGGAAACATTGATCCCATTAAGGCCAGAGGCAGACGACCGTGGTTAGGCCTTATGCACACACCCATAAATGGTGGCAGTGAGCTACCCACAATAACGTCAGCGAACTCACAGGTCTGTATGGTGGCTGTATCACAAAGGATAGAGCAGGTCCTATTCCTGCCTGCAGCTCCTCAGGCGGGGTGATTTGTTTTCCCCCTGCCATTTCCACCCGGCCATAAATGGGCCACAAACCAGGCAGTTTTTGCACATAGTCATCTACATGAGGCCTTAGTTTATAAATCCAGACATGCTATTTGTTACGAAGAAGGGACTCCTATTATCATATATAACTATGATGCTTATAGTCCCATCCTTAGCAAAGTTCTCGGTGTATGAAATTCGGCCAGCACATGGACCAACCACATTTATATGTCTCTGGCCTTAATCTCTGCTTGCAGTACAATACATTTTCAATATTTACCTGCTACTTACTACCCAATGTGTGATTCATAAGTATATAAATTGTCTTGTTGTCAACATCAAAACAATTTATCAAGACACTATTGGTGATCCAGTTAAAAATAGGAATAGGAACACATATATATGTCTGTCTGTAAAGTAAGGCTGAGGATGTGCTAATTCATTTTATTTTGTTTCACTCTGTCTTTGCTAGTCTGAATACTGGTTTATAACTTGCTAGCAGCCTTGATTGATTTTCAGAACAGCTGTGGTCTCCTGTGAACTGTGCTCTGTTTCACTTATAGTTAATCTGCTGTGATTGACAGAATCTCTCCCCACTCCATTGCTACCCTATCTAATGATAGAGATCCCATCCAATCAACTTCCGGACTAGGGCTGTGCTATCTCACATAAGGTTATGCAGACCAGTGCTCTTTGCCTGCTATTGTACGGCACGGTGGCTGAGTGGGTAGCACTTCTGCCTTGCAGCACTGGGGCACTGAGTGGGTTTACTACGGTTTTCTCCCACACTCCAAAACATACTGTTAGGTTGTTTAGATTGTGATCCCCATGGGGACAAGGACCAATTTGACATGCTTTGTACAGCGCTGCGTAATCTGTGTGCGCTATAAATAAAGAATTATTATTTATTTATTATAGTATTGTACTTAGTAAGCTTGTTGTGTTTATTCTGTCTTCTTTTTTTCTGCTATCTTGCCTGATTGTTTTACTGTAAGTGAGCCTGGAGTTTTGTTAAATACCCCGCATTGTTTTTATTTTTTTACTTAAATGGAATTTTATTGATGCAATTTGACTATGAAACTTAGTCAAATAGATCAAATCCCATATCATCATCAAATTCCTCAGACTCTTCTTTGTTCCTCCTGAGCAAGAACCCATGTATCCATTGATGATTGAGTGAGGAATGGTGGCAACAGTAGAATAGTCGATCTACAAGCAAACACTGGCCACATTGCTCACAACCTCCAAAAAGCAAGTTCTCAGGGTATCTTCAGTCATGTCCAAGACCTCTGGGCTGTAGATGCTTCCATTGTCATATACTTGCTGAATGATCAAACAGGTATGGAGAATGGAAAAATGTTCAACATGGTCAGCAAAGTGGCTTCACTGGAACCCAGGGCCGGCGCTATGGGTTGGCAAAGTGGGCAACTGCCCAATCCCCTGTGATATCCCCTGTGGATTTAACGTTCCCTTTGCTGCATATTTTGGTGAATATACATATGTAGGGTATGTATCATCTCCTCACATCTTACTGTTTTAGGAAAGTATGTTTTCTTTATATAAATATTCTGGATTTGTACATAGTTTGCAGGTTGTGACTTAAAATTTCTAGCTGAAAATCAGATATCTAGTTATTACAGTTTTAGTGATCTGATGATGATTTATTTATGTGAACATATCAATATGGGAGATTTGTGAACTCTACACTTGTCCATCTATTACATTTAGGAGATGTGAAGGTAAATATTTTCTGTTTGGAGCACATTTTTTGCCATCAAAGTCAAATTTTAAGTATTTAGTAGTTTTTTAAAATGTTTCGGTTTGAATCAAAATTTTGAAAATGGGGCAAGTGTGTGCTTTCAGAAAATATATGGTTTTTTTGGGGTGTAATTTCGATTTTATTGTTAAACGTCAAAATTCTAAAAAATTTCTCTGGTCAATAACGCAACAAAATATCCAGAAATGCCTGGCAGTGAAAAGGTTAATGTTAAAGTGTGGGAGGACCAGGAGGAAACCCACGCAAACACGGAGAGAACATACAAACTCTTTGCAGATGTTGACCAGCGCTGCAAGGCTGTAGTGCTAACCACTGAGCCACAGTGCTGCCCATTCATCTTCCTATCCTCTATCTCCTATAATATTCTCCCATATTACAGATTGCATTACCATACTAAAGGCAGCCTCTAGCTGACTGTGACTGGTCATAAAATAGTTTTATTTTGGGGCCCCACTTTTAGTTTTGCCCAGGGCCCCACTTTGTCTAGAACCGGCCCTGCTGGCACCTACTTTATCTCCAGTCTTAATTAGTTGGACATAACTCAAGATTTCAATAGTTCCTCTGGAGATTTTTGTGGTGATTCCAAAAGCCTGAAAGAAGGAAGCATTCTCAGGGTCTAGACCAGTATTCTGGGCAGACACTGTGACTTCACATGGTGCAACGGCTCCAGCACGAGCAGAAGCTGGCACCTTGTTGGCAAGCAACATATCTTGCACTTCTGTAAGATCTTCCTTGGTGAACAAGAATCCCACATTTCCCTTGATGTGAGGCAGAAGCTTCTCCAGAGCAGAGTTATTCTCCAAGTGGCCACGGATAACCTTGCGCACCATGGTGTTCTTTCCCATCAGCTTTCCCACGCAGGGACATACAGATCTGTTGCATGTGCTTGGAGCCAACATTATCCACCACCACAATACAGCATTATGCATAATCATCCAGCGATTGAATTATTTTCATAAAATAGTTGGACTTTCATGTAGCCCTGTCTTCCCTTGGTATCTTGTCAGTGCTTCCAAGGATTGCCACAAAAAGGGTTTAAAGACCTGGTGATCCTCACATGAGGGCTCCAGGAGGTAAAAGCCTTCTAACTGTTTTTATTATCTTGTTGCAATGTGTTTCAAAATGCAATGAAAACGCAACCAAAACGCACCACAAGGATGTGCCCACATCCTTAGGAAATCTTAAGGTGAGCTCTGCCGCTGGAATGAAATGTCTGCCAACTGGAGGAAATTTCAGCTGTAATCTATTATGGTTTTTTGAGGAAGGCTAGTAAATTTGGTGGGTCAGGGCTCCTCTCCCCTTCCCGTCAAGTCTACTTTCAGATAAACTAGTGTCTAGTGTCTACCATGCAGAAAAGTTGGCCAAGAATTGCTAATGTTTAAGGCATTGTAAAAAAGGAAACTGGAGGACAAATTATTAAAAAAAAAATTGTCCCAATATGTTCAATAGTATACATAAACATTGTTTATGCATCTTAGATTGACTAAATTCGTTTAGTTAGATTGACATTTTCTCTTATTGAAACAATTACTAATTGATGCAGAAATCCAAATAGATTCAAAGGGTTCACTTACTTATTTCTTTTTCAAATGAATACCCTATATTTAAATATCTTCCAGAGGGCTTTGCTTTATAGCTCAGTAAAATGTGTACACAGTGACTTTATAAAAAGTACATTAAAATCTATATAAGTGGTATGGCAAAGCAAAATAAAATGATGCCAAGTCAGGAAAGAAATGACTTATTTAGTTATATCCCTAGGATGTCCTGGTTTCCTTTTTAAAGCTCTAGCATAATACATTCTGTCATGTGTAAGCACAAAAACATCATTGAGGCAGGATAATTGACTCTTGGCTATAAATGCAAGATCTTCTTATCCTTGGTTTGCTAAGACCTGTTGTACGGTTGCTGCAGCCACAACCATCTTTGTATATATATTTTGTTGTACATCTTCTAAAGTCCTTTGATCAAAAGATGTTTGATTTGTTAGGTTTAGCAGAAACAATGACTAAGCTATAAATTGTGGAATTATAGCATTTTGAAAGTTTGTATCTTCAAATAAACCTGGTTTCAACTGTATACACACACAGAAAACTCTTTCCAAAATGACCAGATGAGTTGTTTTAGAAATTTGTATTCATTTTTACATATATGTAATACTCTTAAAATATCACTGAGCCTGACTGTTTTGTAGGGTGTTTAAGGGGGCTGCCTTTCAAGGAGGCATTGTTGTCCATTTAACACCTTGGAAAACGTATTTGCATACTTCCCAGAATTCCCTAGTGGAGCATCTATGGCTTTAGGTCACCACATGCCTTTAAAATGACCTTAATTGGCAATCTCTCCATAAGGAGACACCTACTGTCTGAACCTGTGTTTTGTAGTGTAAACAAAATGGATCCACATTAGGGTGATTGTGAATGAGATGCTACTAAAAAGGCAATGTCTGACAACTGTACAGTAAAAATGAAAGTGCACTAGGAGATAAATAATGTAAACTAAAGTACCATATATACTCAAGTATAAGCCTAGTTTTTCAGCACAAAATTTGTGCTCAAAAACCCTAACTCAGCTTATACTCGAGTCAGGTAAAATAATAAAGTCAAAACTCACTTTTCTGACATCACCCGTAAGTCCTCTTCTGTCTCCGATGCTCAAGTGCCACCTCGGGTCCTTCGGATCCTCTTTGGGTTCTTCCGCTCCTCTTCGGCTCCTCTTCAAGAAGTTCCACTCCTCTTTGGGTCCCCTCGCAATGCCAGCGGCTCCCAAACAATGATGTCGGCAAGCGCTGATGTCATTCTGTGTGCCGGCCGAGCACGGAGACCCGAAGAGGAACAGAAGATGAGCGGAAGAATCCGAAGAAGACCGAAGGACCCAAGATGGCACCGGAGCATCGGAGACAGAAGAGGACCTATGGGGGATGTCAGAAAGGTGAGTAAAATGTTTTTTTTTTTCCTACTACAGGGGCTGGGCAAGCTGTATACTACAGGGGCTGGGCAGGCTGTATACTACAGGGGCTAGGCAGGCTGTATACTACAGGGGCTCGGCAGTATATATCCTGACATTTCTTTCCAGGCATTAGTTATAAGTTGTTCATATTGATAGAGGTGGGGTATAGTGGAATAGCCCAACTGTGCACAAGAGATTCCAGTGAAGATGTGTAATCTCACTGTATCCCACTTAATCCCATAGAAATTACAGAAGGATCATAATTGCTGAGGTCAGATATTCTGATTTTAATCCACCAGAAGCCACAATATGCAGTGCAATTCAGGTGCATGATTAAAAGATATATATAGAGACTATATAATTTACAACATAAGAAGATGTGTTGAGCCAAGACTTACAACTGCCATCGTATTGAAGAAAAAGTGAAGGTGATTGAGACATACCACCAAAAAAAAGGCTATTGATATAATGCAGAGCTACCATTACAATCTTAATCTACCGCCAGGATGAAGGATTATCAACCAAAAAAATAGGCTTTAACAGCTCCAGGCTCAACTAACATATCATATTAATTTGCATAATTTATCAAAACCTTAAAAAAAAGTGTATAAGAGCATATCCCATCCGAGGGAACACACACCAGCAAGTAAGTGTGCTTCGTTTATAATCATCAGTCATGGTTGCAGCTTACCTTTAAATTTTGGTGGTGAGGTATTTTGAACCACTGTCTTGCCAGCTTCAGCAGACCCACCGAACCACCGTGAGCGATAATGTAAGTCAACACCTGGGAGCAGAGTCTAAGTGGCACCCAGTTTTCACCAGAGCCCGCCAGAGGATACTACCAGGTCGCTCCACAGGCGTGACAATGTTCGCGATAGGGGCAAAGGCGAGGTACATAGATCCAGAATCTGGGCTTCCAGATGAGCAATTTTCACACATCCCACACAACAGTATTCCCCCTCGAATGGCTGTTCAAGGAAAGCATACATGGCACAGGATGTACACTGTGTAGTAATGCCACTTATGGAGTCCATTGTTCTAATGGGGATTACAATAGAAATATGCACAGAAAGAAGAATTTACAGTCAAAGTAACACAAAATACTGCAGTTACCTGCTAAAGTCCCTCAAACTTAAGTCCCTTAAAAGTAAGTCACACTTAAGACACTGCACACACTTTGGATCACTGCACACTCGCCACCAAGCTCCCACACTCGCTTTTCTGATGCTGTTTTTAAAGGTTATCTTCCACAAAAATCTGCAGTGCTCACTGCAACAAGATCTGGCTGCAAACCACCAAACAAACTGACCACAGAAGTATATGAAGGCTGCTAATTAGATAGCCACACCCCACTATTAATTAGGCAGCACCCTTGACTATACTGTCTAGATAAGCAAGGTGAATGCCACCCTATACCCCCCACACAATATACAGATTATGCAAGTAAAATACCTTCAGATCTACTTGGTTGCAATAAAACTCACACAATGAAATTCAGGAAATAAAAATGTAGATGCACTTATCTATCTGTAACTGGATCCAAAAAGTACTCCTTCCCTTAAACGTAAGTCACACTTAAGACACTGCACACACTTCGGATCAATGCACACTCACCACCAAGCTCCCACACTCGCTTTTCTGATGCTGTTTATAAAGGTTATGTGCCACAAAAATCTGCTGTCTGCAAACCCAGAGGGATGAGATCCAAAATTTTTGGAAAGACAGCAGTGGGTCCACTAGTGTCGTAATGGTTTGGGACGCCCTTAAAATGCACATGAGGGCATGGTGGCAATATAAAATTAAATGTAAGAAGAGATCTTATCGTTTGAAAGAAGAGGCACTTAAAAAAAAATGGAGAAAGCACAGGAAGAATATAATAACTCCCCCTCAGAAAACAGAATGGAGGCTCTCAGGAATAGTAGAATTGATTATGATAAATATATAGGGGAAAAGGTACAGCAGAGGGTGTTTTTTCAAGGACAAAGGCATTACATTGAGGCAGGAAGACCAGGAAAGCTACTTGCCGAACTGGTACAAAACCAAGGCGAAAGCAAATGCATCCACCAGCTGCGAAATGAAAAGGGTCAGTTAGTAAACTCAAACGAGTCTATCAGTGAGGTTTTTGTGGAATTTTTTTCCAGCCTATACGCTTCTGAGTCAAAAATAGAACAAATCCAACTGGAGGAGTATGTAGCTAAAATACCTTTACCTCAAGTTACAACAATAGAAAAGGAAACATTAAATCACCCCTTTTCATTGGAGGAGATTGCTCTCACCGTAAAATCCATCTCAGGTAACACTAGTCCAGGGATTGAGGGTCTACCATTTGAGGTATATGGAACATATAGCGATACTCTACTCCCGTTATTTTTGGAAGTATTAAACACCAGTATTTCCCAGGGGAAACTACCTAAATCCATGATGGAGGCCTTGATTGTCCTTATCCCTAAAAAAAGGTAAAGAAAAAATAGAAAAGGAATCATACAGACCGATATCCCTATTAAACACGGACGTTAAAATTTTCGCTAAATTATTAGCAATAAGGCTAGGGAGAGTGATCAAGGATCTCATTCATCCGGACCAGTCGGGATTCATCCCCGGGAGGGTCATCCATGACAATTTGGATAGGTTGTTCTTGAATATACAGTTGGGCTCAGGGGAAGGGGGGCGCTCCATCCTGTCATTGGATGCAGCTAAGGCATTCGACAGGGTGGAGTGGCCCTTCCTATGGACGGTCATGCACAAAATGGGGCTAGGTGACCAATACATATCTTGGGTTAAATTATTATATAAAGAACCTGTCGCTAGGATCCTGACCAATGAACATGTCTCAGATAAATTTGACCTCTACAGGGGAACTAGTCAGGGCCGTCCCCTTTCGCCCTTTCTGTTTAATATCTTTGTAGAACCTCTGGCCTCCCTAATTAGATCTAACAACACAATAGTAGGTTTTGGGTGTAAAGGCAAGAGTGACAAAATTCTGCTCTTTGCCGATGATATACTATTGTGCCTAGGGAACTCAGACTCTTCTATCCCTATAGCTATGGAATTGATTCAAGAATTTGGAAGGCATTCTGGCTTACAAATTAACTGGCAAAAGACAGCGTTATTACCATTAGAAAAATTAAAAAACATTAACCACTGGGGTCTTCATGTAATAGAACCACAATCTTCTATGGAATATCTGGGGGTGCGGATTTCGGCTGATATCAACCTTTTGCCAACAATTTCAAAGATAAGATCTAAGATCTCGATATGGGAAAACTCCCCCTCACTCGAGCAGACAGAATTGGCTTACTAAAAATGGTAGTCCTGCCACAACTACTATGCATTCTAACGGCTGCCCCAGTATGGATTGAGTAAAAACTCTTTAGGTCCATAGAGAACTACGTAATGAGCTTATTTGGGGAAGAAAACGTGCCCGCATCAAAATAAAATACCCATATAAAAGCAATAGAGACGGTGGACAATCCCTAATTTTAGGTTATATTTTATTGCTGCTTAAGTATGTTTTATGTCAAAATGGCGGAGCTCGGAGGCCTTCGCAGTATTGTCAGGGAAAATGCAGGGTAAGATGCCCTTTTTTGAGCTTTGCGAAACAGGACAATTAGGGGGAAGAGCTACTAAAAATCTCCCCATCCACAGATTGGTAAGCGAAAGCTGGAAATATATTAAAAAAAATACTACAACACCGTTGTAGTATAACAAAAATTTAAAAGAGGTGTGGAAAATGACCAATGTGAATGCGTGAATCAAAATGGGCATCACTAAGATTTCCCAACTTTTTGATAATGGGGCACTATTAGCGTTTAGAGATATAGATACACTATTTGGGATAGGAAGGAATTTTTTTCATTTATGCACAACTGAGGGATGCTTATATAAAGACGGTGGATAAAACTTGCTTTATAGTTCACACAAACACGATAACTGATCAGATGTTTTTTAGATGGAAAGGGAAAACTACAGTGTCTAAAATAAATAAGTTCTTGTTGAAAGAGACCACAAAGGAATTATTGTTCAAAGACAATGCACAATGGGAAAGAGATGGTGTTCAGCTCACGCAAAAACAATGGAAGGGAGTCTATCAAAACACTCCCCTCTCCTCTTTGAACATGAATCATAGAATGATACAGTTCAATTTTATTCACAGATTGTACTTCACTCCACTTTTATTAAATAAATTTAAGAAAACTAGTATAAATGAGATACATGTCCACGATGTAAGAATCTAGAAGCAGATTTTGTTTGGCATGTCCCCACATACACACTGTTTGTCAGGAGGTACATCACAAGATTGAATATTAGTTGGGATGCCCAATTCCATGCTCCATTGAGTTAAAATCCATTATCTGTAGGTTGTCTGTGATAGCAAAGACATTGATTGCGAGAAAATGGAAAGAACAACGTGCCCTTACCTTTGCCAACTGGCTGGCCCTACACAAAAGAATTAAATCATTTGAAAAACCTTACTACGATAAACGTAATAAGTTGAAGGAATGGGAAGAAATTTGGAGAGAGTAAAAGGGAGGGGTTTTTTTCTTTCTTTTTTTTTTTTTTTTTCCTCGGGCAGAGAGGGAACTGGGATTTGGGGAGGGGTACCTGGGATAAATCAGGTACTCAAATACAGATAATCTAATGTCTGTATTAGATTCCAGTACACACAAAGAAAAACGTGAAAATATCTGACTATGCTCTAAAATAAGCTGTAATCATTGAACGCTACAGTGTGACACATGGAATCTGTTTTTTTAATGTATGTATCTATTTTTATATTTTTGCAATAAAAAATTGTAAAAAAAACAAAAAACCTAAAAAAACAATGGGCCACATTTATCACTCGTTTTTTCTGTTGTTTTTGCGCCTTTTCATTCAGGCGCACCGTTTTTGCGCCATTTTTGCGATTAAACGCCAAACTAGCCGCACAGCAAAAGTAAGCAGCTTTCCCTCATCTATCTTACCAATCCAGATGTTTTGCTGCGCCTAATGATATTCATCACTTGCAACTTTGTAATTTAGGCGCAAAAACAGGCGCAAAAACACTCCAGCCCGAAGGTGGCGTTATCTGAGAAGAAAGCACTGAGCCCCTTTGCAGAAGAGCTCATTTCTAGCAGCAAAGCTCAGCCAGACACTGGAACATATAATAGATACATTAGATACATTACAGACAGGAGCTGCAGACTCTATTTACAGTTCATCACCTTCTATTTACAAAATATTCTGCAAAACGCTGAGCTCACAGCAAGAGCAAGAGAAGTTTGCACAAGTTTGCAGAAGCTTGCAGATACTACAAACAAGTGTCCCCCATGTAATTCTGCACAGTGTCTGAGGGGGATACTGTGCAGAATTACAGGGGTGCAGCAGGAGACCAGCACTGGGGGATCCCCTCCAGGAGAAGCCCCTGCTGAGGTCACTGGGTGCAGGGTGTCACACACCTGGGTGCTGCTGTGAGTGTTATCTTCATTCTGGGCTGTGGGAGAAGCAGAGAGGAGCTTGTAGCAGGATGACATGTAAGTGCCCGAATCTAACATTGCGCCTAAACTGCGCCAAAATTGCGCCTAAACTGTTTTAAAGTAAAGTGATGAATAAGAGGCAGAAAATATACTTATCACAGATGGTTGTAGCTTGTGATAATTCTGGCAAAACAGTGCGCCAGAATTTAGGCGCAACTACTACACTTAGTGATAAATGTGGCCCAATATCCTAAAGCTCCTATAATTGAATTTGTAGTCGAACCTTTTCCTTTTGTGACTTCATTCCAAATTTCTTTTCTATTATTTATAATTGTGAAATTATATTATGAAGTTATAAGATGCTTCTGTTAAATTTAATTTTATATAACATACAGTGAAAGCTCTTTGTGTTATTATACACCTCCAAATGAGCTTGCAGAATGATAATTGAACAATTTTCTCATATTCTTAATAAAAACAACAAAATAAAACTCATTTTACATACATTATAGTGGTTGTCAGCCTGTTCAAGAAAAAATTGTTTAATCTATCACCAGCAAGGTACTGGCACGCTAGAGCTCAGAAAACATTGATGGATGGATTGATTTATTTATATGTAGCATTTTTTTCTTTTATCAGCTTAAGTATCATAAATATTTCTCTATTATGCCATACAATAAGTAAGCACAATAACAGTAGACAGGAAGAGGGGAGGAGCAGGATGAGTCATATCTCTACAGCTGCTGCCCCTCCAATTCAGCTATGCTCACATGTAAAGAAAGAATCAGAGTGTTTACAGACAGTACAAAAGTAAGTAGCAGGAATACTGAAGCACTTGATTCAGGGGTTATCTACAAGGCAAGGAGCACATGGGCAAATTATGTAAAAGAGTGGTTTAAATTATTATGGACTTTCTACAGTTATGTTATCAGTTCTGATCTTTCATTGCTCTGTGATAAGTATATTTGAAACCAGAATGGACAATTTTGTTCTCATTTTATCTTGCAGATTTCATATAATGGGGAGCCAATTACTGAAAAACAATTAAGTCTAATAAAAAGTTTAATTTTGTATTTTCATTTTGTGGTTTTGTGTTTTAATTCTCAGAAACCATTTTAAGTAGGCATACAAAATTATAATCCTGAATAAAATGTATTATTTCCTTAGATCATAACTATATAACAAGCTGTGCTCCTGAATAAATGTTTTTTTCACACTTTCCTCTTAATAAAAATAGCCCACACTGTACCTCTGAAAAAAATATATGCTGCAAAATGTGCCAATGCATTTATGAAAATGTACAACATGTCACAGCTCTGAAAATCACATCTCTGAAATACCCCTTAAGCATTGTTAATAACTACATATATTTTTGGTCTATGAGACCTAGGCATATCTGGTCAGAAAAACAAATTATTTGACAAAATCTATAGTTAGTAGGATTTAGTAATAATAGTTAATATAAGAACTGTGCAGTGTATAACTATACTGGCAGTGTATAACTACAATGGCAAAAATATTGATATAGAAGAGGCCATATTTGAGTTGTAATGCTTATGCTTGGAACAGTAATAGCTTTACCTTTAACTAGAAAAGCTCAACTGAACTCAAACCCAATGCCAAATCCTAAAACTTCTGTAGACTGGCACCTGACGAAAAACCACATGTCATTTGGTAGAGTTACTGTGAAAGCATTTAATAAAAGTTTTATAAAAGGTGGATAACATATTGTATAAAATTCAAGATTCAGCTACATATGAGAAAACATTCAGTTTCAAGTACTTAGAATAAGTGTATCCATCATAAAGCATTATTAGATTTGCATTTGAAGTTGCTGTGTTTACTACATATTTCAGTTTCCCTCTCAAACATTACCTTTCTCTGCAGATGGATTGAAGAAAACATTATGAGCTTGCCTCTAGTTAAAGGCAGAGGACTTTAGAATTGATATTGATTTTGGATAGGAATCAAATGGGTTTAACCTCAAGAGTTTACAGCTAATAAATGATATAAAAAGATGTGTACAATCTTATTAAACAAGAACACAGATGTTTCAAGCTGATACTACAGAATGCAATTATAAGTTAAAATACAAATAGATACTTTGCTTTATAAGTTAAACTAGAATTGGATACTTTACTACTAATTGAAAATGACATGCATTTTCTGTGATGTATAAATTATAAAAGGCACAGTGTATAATAATAGGGATTGCAGAGGTATCAGCCTCTACTGGTCCCTGAAGTGTGAGGGGCACAAAGTAGATGCAAGTTTTATACTAGTCACATGATGTGTGAGTAAGGTTTTTTGTGGTCAGAACCTGATGGCCAAACCTAGGCTACCTTTGGTGATTTGCTTTTGTATTCCTCTCTGTTCAGAATCTCTTGTTTAAAAAATAATACAAATTTAAACTTAGAGTTTAACAAGCAGTAAAAATGCAGTTACAGCCAAGATGGTTGTCTATAAAATGAAGGTAGTCTCTGTTCAAAGCTGTAGGACATGGTGAGATACGGAGCCTGAATGCCAAAAGTTCAAAACATTGTTACCATTTTGTACTCCAGTGTAATTCAGTTACAGAAAAGTTAAATTTGTAGCATTCAGACTATTTCATTTTGTAATTTTTAATACTTGGATGAAGACAATAACATAAGAGGTAAAGGGAACAGTATAAAATAATTTAATAAATAAAGATGCTGCTGCTTGAAACAGCCATCAACCGCCATTTTATATACAAAGACCAAGGTCAATGGGACTGCACACAAGCCTGGTGTTAGGAAGAATTACGTCTGGAATACTGTTCACACAAAGAGAACTACCACACAAGTCTAGGTGCAGGCTGACAGAAGGAATAAAAGGGCGAACTAACCCTGTGCTGATCTAATGACTAGACCCTACCAAGGCAGAAACTCCCGTGAATGTAGGGAGTCTCTGCCACAGGGACCTCCTATCTACCCTGCAAGGCCCAGGGAGGTGAGAGGAACCCAAATAGGTCTTTCAGCCCCAGTTAAGTGGTACATACAGAAAACTGCAGTGTGGGAGTTAGGGCAGTATTCAGACAGAGAGAAAAACAGGATGAACAATAATGAAACAAACCAGATTTAAGACAGAATAGGAAACTAAAGCAGATGCAAGATGTACAGACACAGAAAGTAGACGTTTGAGCAAAACCGCCGGGTCACACCAGAGAGTACGTCAAGGTCAAAACCGGTAGACAAGGAAAAGTAACCTAACTGGTGAATACAATACCAGGGAGAAGCAACAACGCTAAGGGAGCACAGGAGACCAGGAATCCAGCTAGGCTGTGCGTTGCAGAAGGACAAACACTGGCACAGGTGGAAGGTCCAGATCCAATCTATGCAGCCTGAGATCCGCCCCCAGAATCCCATAGGAGCAGGAACCCAGTTTGATTCAGAAGACAGACAGCATAAACTTCCCTACATCTTGGGTGCCAGCTGCCCCAAGCGTGCAACAAGGGTAACTCGCTGCGGACAGGGGGCGGAGTTACTGCAGAGAGACGTGCAGAAACTCGGGGAAGACCGCTAGCATTGTCAGCATGGAAGGTGGAAGGACCAGCAGACACGGTGTCCCTTCCAGCGGATCTGACACCTGGAGCCTGGTATCTGGTGTTTGTCAGATAACAGACAAGAGGAGGACACAGGATGGGTTTGCCAAGAGAGAGTTGAAATTTCATGCAGTGAGCGAGGGTGATCCTGGTATAATATATAAACATTAGTGCCACAAAAATATCGCACAATAATAGCTCCATAAAAGTAAGCAGAACAGCTTAAAAACAAATGACAACTTCAAATAACTGTCCAAATGTTACAAAACAACAAAATAAAGACTTTTCTTAAATTATTATTATTATTTATTTATTTATTCATTAACTCCATGGTGCTATACAGTCAGTTCCCATATATTACTTTAAGAAGAGTACAAAATACAAAAACTACAGAGATCTGGAACAATTTGAAGGTGAACCCTGACCGTGAGGAAAGTATTTCACTTATTCTTCCCTTCCTGATCTACAGCAAACGAAGCACTGGAAAGTTAATTTTCTATATCTGACAACCCTTTCTAGACTGTATAGTATATGCCCTTCTGACAAGACAGAAATATAATGCCCTTGAAAAACTAAGCCTGAAAATAAGATCATAAATCTCCATGAAAGATCTATAGAAATTATTATACCATGCATTATCCATCATTTATGTATGAATATGTTGAGACGTTTCACTTATACTAAGGATATTAAAACAAGACAATAAAAATAGAGTATTTTAATATTTTTATTTCATACATTTGAAGCCTCTGTTTTTCACAAACATGATATAGATCATTTAATTTTTAAGCATGATTTCTATTCCAATTTTTTATATCTTACATTAACCTGTTAACGTTCAGCGTCCTATATATCAGACGCTGAGCAAAGTGCCTTAACGCTCAGAGTTTGATATATCGGAAGCAAGCGCTCCATTTTCGAACGTCACCCTGTCACGAGACAGGGTGACACGTCGGTGGGAGGTGTCGGCATCGATTGCCGACGCCCCACCGATGACATCACAGGACCTATTTGATTGGTCCAGTGATGTCGATCGCCACCATTGGCCAATCGATTGCGACTGGCCGATGACAGCGAACGTGACGCTGGCCAGGTGACACGTCGGTAGGATTGGCTAATCGATTCAGATACTCTGACGCTGGGGGCCTGATCTAGCTAGCACAGCCCTCTCTAACAGCGCCATTTTTGTACTGTACCACAAAACACTCAATTACTTCCCCCACTGTACGTTTTCCCTATACCCCACAACTGTTAGGAGTTGGAGGAGTAGCGTTTAGGAGTAGCGTGTAGGAGTAGCATGTAGGAGTAGCGTGTAGGAGTAGCAAGTAGGCGTTGTGTGGAGGAGAAGGCGTTGTGTGGAGGAGAAGGCGTTGTGAGGAGGAGAAGGCGTGCATGGTGGAGCAGGAGTGTGTGGAGTAGAAAGCGTTGTGAGGAGGAGAAGGAGTGCGTGGTGGAGCAGGCATTGTGAGGAGGAGTAGGCGTTGTGAGGAGGAGAAGGCGTGCATGCTGGAGCAGGCGTTGTGAGGAGGAGCAGGCGTTGTGAGGAGGAGAAGGCGTGTGTGGAGGAGAAGGCTTTGTGAGGAGGAGAAGGCGTTGTAAGGAGGAGAAGGCGTTGTCTAGTGTAGTGGAGTAGGTGTAGTGTAGTGTAGTAGCTGTAGTGTAGTGTAGGTTCTATACTATCCCCCCATAATGTCCCAGAAGACATACACTGATTTGGAGGTCTATAATTATATGGCCTCCGATACGGAGTCAGCTAGTGGGGACAAGTGTCCGTTTTATTTGTCTACCTCAGCCTCACAAAGCGACTCTGAGGAACCCCCGAGAAGGCGCTTACGTAGCAGTGCAGAACTGCCCGGGACTTCTGCTGGAGTGCCCGGGACTTCTCCTGGAGTGCCCGGGACTTCTCTTGAAGTGCCCAGGACTTCTCCTGGAGTGCCTGGTCTTCTGACCCCACATGGATGACCCCCAGTAATTATGCCCCTCAGGTCCCTGATTTTACGGCCAGTCCTGGGATACGCAGAGACACGGCAGGGCTCAGGCCAGTGGACTTTTTAAAGTTCTTTTTTAGTGAGGACCTAGTTCTGATGGTGGTGAGGTCTGATGGTGTCCCATACCAATCTCTATGCTGCACAATACATTGCCCACTTCTTTTTATGCACAACCCTACAGGTGGACCCCTGTTAGTGCAGCAGAGATGGAGAAGTTTTGGGGCATAGTACTTCTTATGGGACTCGTCAAAAAGCCCTCTATCAGTGATTATTGGAGCACAGACATACTGTACCACACCCCGATGTTCTGCATGGTGATGAGTAGGATGCGCTTTGAAGCCATCCATAAGTTTCTGCATTTTGCAGACAATGCACAGTGCCCACCCAGAGATGACCCCATTTATGATAGGTTGTATAAGATCCAGCCCATAATAGATTATCTAAATGCCCAATTTATGGAAGTATATACTCCAGAGAGGCATTTATCAATAGACAAGTCCCTGGTACATTTCAAAGGGAGACTTCAGTTCCGCCAGTACCTGCCCAATTAGAGGGCAAGGTATGGCGTGAAAATGTATAAGCTGTGTGAGAGTGCATCAGGATATATGAATGGAAGGATTACAAAATAGTGCCCCCTGAATGCCCCCCTTCCTGGGAATCGCTGGGAAAGTAGTTTGGGATTTAGTGCATCCACTACTGGACCAGGGCTACCACCTTAAGTGCCTAGTACATCTGGAAGCAAGGCCACATCACGGATTGTAACAGGGCAGCACTTTCCAGGAGAAGTTCCCCAAACAGCCAGCAAGGGAACGATACAGAAGAGATGCAGGGTGTGCTCAAAAACGGGCATAAAAAAAGAAACCCACATCATGATTTTTGGGGTATTTGTCTCCCGTGGCAGGACTTGGGCACAAGATGACATAATGGATATTTTCTACTATACACTATCCATTATGCATCATCCTTGGGGTCTACCTGTGGGGTTAAAATGCTTACTACGCTCCTTGATTTATTCATGGAGAGGTGTAGTTTTCAAATAGGATCAGTTTTCAGGGGTTTCTACTGTTCTGATCCCTAAGGGCATCTACAATTGTTTTATGCTGTCAAAATAAAAAATTAAATGTCTGTGCTCAAATGCCATTCTTTTCCGAGCCCTGCCGTGCCTCCATCTTGTAGAATGATTTTTGCAGAATGATTTTTGGGGTGTTTATCCACAGTGGCATGAGTTGGGCTGATTTCATTTGTCACTACAATGACATATTTGAAAAAAGCAATGCAATTTTTACACTGACCCATTCACTTTGTATTACATTTGGGCCAGCATCTTAGGGGTTAAAATGCTCATACAACCCTAGAAAAATACTTTGAGGGGTGCCCTTTCCTTAAATGGGGTCACTACTCAGGGGCTTCTATTGCACTGGTACCTCAGGGGCACCCCAACATCAGTCTAGTGAAAAGGGTGCTCCAAAAGCTGAACTTTGCTTGTCCCTTCTCAGCCCTGCCGTTTTCCCAGCCTGTAGACTATTGCCACACATAGGGTATTTCCATACCCGTAATAACCTTCAGAATGATTATTGGGGTGTTTATCCACAGTGGCATGAGTTGGGCTGATCTCATTTGTCACTACAATGACGCATTTGAAAAAAGCAATGCAATTTTTACACTGACCCATTCACTTTGTATTACATTTGGACCAGCATCCTAGGGGTTAAAATGCTCATACAATCCTACAACAATACTTTGAGGGGTGCCCTTTCCTAAAATGGGGTCACTACTTGTGGCTTCCATTGCACTGGTACCTCAGGGGCACCCCGACATCAGTCTAGTGAAAAGGGTGCTCCAAAAGCTGAATTTTGCTTGTCCCTTCTCAGCCCTGCCGTGTGACCAGCCTGTCAATTATTGGCACAAGTGTGATATTGCCGTACTCAGGACAACCTGCAGAATGATTTTTGGGGTATTTGTCTAAATTTTCATGCGTTGGGCGCAATATATTAGGCACTAAAATGACATTTTTGCAATAAAAACACAATTTTTACTATGCACCATTTACTTTGCATTCAATTTTGACCTGCATGTTGGGGGTTAAAATTCTCACCTCAACCCCAGATGAATTCTTTGAGGGCTCTTGTTTCAAAAATGGTATGATTTCTCAGGGGTTTCTATTGCACTGGTACCTCACAGGCCCTGCAAACATGACATAACACTCCAAGTCCAATCGTGTGAAAACAGAGCAGAAAAATTAAAATTTCACTCCTTCCCTTCTCAGGCCTGCCGTGTGCCCAGCCTGTCAATTATTGGCACAAGTGTGATATTGCCATACTCGGAACAACCCGCAGAATGATTTTTGGGGTGTTTGTCTACATTTCCATGGGTTGGGCATAATATATTAGGCACTAAAAAGACATTTTTGCAATAAAAACGCAAATTTTACTATGCACCATTCACTTTGCAATCAATTTTGACCTGCATGTAGGGGGTTAAAATTCTAACCACAACCCCAGATGAATTCTTTGAGGGGTCTTGTTTCCAAAATGGTATAATTTCTTGGGGGTTTCTATTGCACTGCTACCTCACAGGCCCTGCAAACATGACATGGCACTCCAAATCCAATCATGTGAAAACAGAGCAGAAAAATTAAAATTTCACTCCTTCCCTTCTCAGGCCTGCCATGTGCCCAGCCTGTCAATTATTGGTACAAGTGTGATATTGCCATACTCGGAACAACCCGCAGAATGATTTTTGGGGTGTTTGTCTAAATTTTCATGCGTTGGGCGCAATATATTAGGCACTAAAATGACATTTTTGCAATAAAAACACAATTTTTACTATGCACCATTTACTTTGCACTCAATTTTGACCTGCATGTTGGGGGTTAAAATTCTCACCTCAACCCCAGATGAATTCTTTGAGGGCTCTTGTTTCAAAAATGGTATAATTTCTCAGGGGTTTCTATTGCACTGGTACCTCACAGGCCCTGCAAACATGACATGACACTCCAAGTCCAATCGTGTGAAAACAGAGCAGAAAAATTTAAATTTCACTCCTTCCCTTCTCAGGCCTGCCGTGTGCCCAGCCTGTCAATTATTGACACATGTGTGATATTGCCATACTCGGAACAACCCACAGAATGATTTTTTGGGGTGTTTGTCTAAATTTCCATGGGTTGGGCATAATATATTAGGCACTAAAAAGACATTTTTGCAATAAAAACACAATTTTTACTATGCAGCATTTACTTTGCATCAATTTTGACCTGCATGTTGGGGGCTAAAATTCTCACCACAACCCCAGATGAATTCTTTGAGGGGTCTAGTTTTCAAAATGGTGACATCTTTGGGGTTATTTTACTGTACTGTTTCTTCAGAGGCTCTTCAAGTACACTGTGGCACCACAAAACATTTCAAGCCAAATTGAGCTTCCAAAAACCCAATAGAACTAACTCTGTTCTGGACATCGCTGTGCAACGAAACAGCAATTAACATCCACACGTCTGGTATTGCCGTACTCGGAAGAAGCAGGGCAAAATTTTGGGATGTATATTTGCCATAACTTCCTTCTGAATGTGTCCACTTTAGGGCTAAATGTGAAAAATCATAATCAAAAATTGAAATTTAAAAATTTCCAATCCATTTTTATTTGCTTCCGAAAAAATATTTAAAGGGTTAATAGACTTCTAAAAAGCTGATTTGAATAGGTTGAGATGTTAGGTTCATAAAATCGTGTTACTTGTGGGGTTATATAGTACAAAAGCCTCTGTAGGGCACTTCCAAACTGAAATGGTCACCAAAAATTTAGCATTTTTCAAATTTCAAGAAAATCTGATAATTTGCTAGTAAAACTTCAAACCTTCTCACATCCGTGAAAAAATGGAAATGTAAAACAAATAATGGAGATAAAAAGAAGACCAATGGCAAAAGGTTTCTACCAAAAAAAATTGTGGTGTGACTTTTTGTCTAAAAAGTATAAAATTTGTGTCAGGCTTGCAGGTGTGGATCCTCTGGACCACTGCAGATGATGACATAAGCCACTACCTAGGACCGGAGTCTAAGTGGTAAACGATTTTCACCAGAGCCTGCCTCAAGGCAGGTTAGACAAGCTGCGACGTGGTACCACCAGGTCGTTCCTCAGGCGTGACTTGTCTGCAGTGGCGGCCAAGGTAGAAGTACAGAGACGGCAGACATTCTCGTGGTCAAAGTCCAGGCACAATGTCAGGGCAGGGGGCAGAGATGCAACGTCAGAGTCTGGTCCGGGGTCAGCAACAGGATGTCCAAGCAGAAGAGTACGGGAACACAGCACACAGGACAGCAACACGGAGGAACACTGGTACACGGGAAAGTGGAGGGTCTCAGGTAACACAGGAACACGCAGGGAGTCAGGAACACAGGAGACACTGAAACACAGGAGACACTGGAACGCAGGAGACACTGGAACGCAGGCAAATCGAAACAGAGCTTTCTCTAAGGCTGTGAGGCACAAAGATCCGGCAAGAGTGTAAGGATGGTGCAGGGTTTTTAAAGGGGAAGTAATCAGCCAGTGCACCAATTAGTGCGCCCTAGGAGGCATGGACGCGCGCGGCCAGAACCTGGCAGCGATTCCGGAGCGGGAAGAGGTGAGTCGCACCGGCACCGCGCCTGTGAGCCCCGGGGAATTTGTGAATTTTTACCCCCAAAAAAAGGAACGGATCACCAAAATGATACTACTAACAAACTACAATGTCTCGCGAGAAAACAGTCTCAAAAAAATCACAAGGCTATCTTAAAGCGTTGAAAAGTTATTACCACAGGAAGAGACACTGGTCAAATTTCTAAAAAAGGAGAGCGCATGTGCGCGGGCTTAATGGCGGACGCGTCTCCTTGAGCTCCGCTACCGCTGAAGGCCCCGCGGCGACTAGAAGCAAACAAAAGCGCCGAACGGAGCAGACATTGGCTGGAATAAGAGGTGGAGGGTCGCGGGTGAGGAAAAATGCCCGGGGGAAATAAGAAGAAGGAGACAGGAGCCGGCAACACACAGCCGACTCCGGCACGGGAGGAAGCGCAGCGCTCCCGCCAGAGTGTGAAGGCCGTGCGGCATCACTCCCAGCAGCGGGACACTCACAGCCCGGCCTCATCGCACCATGAGGAGGAGAGCTTAACAGGGTCTGGTGGAACCCCGGACCCCCAAGGTATAACAAATACCCCTGATTTATTTATAGCCTCCCCGGCCTCCACTATGTCCTCATTGGACCAAGCTATGGCGGCAGCCATTTTTAGTCAACAATCTCTGGAGCTACAGCAAGCCCCTACAGTGATGCAAGCCCCTCTGTACTCTGCAGATAATGTATTACTAGCCCGTTTCTCACATATGCTACAAAGTGAATTAGCGAAGGCATGTTCACAAATTACTTCTGATCTTAAAGGAGACTTTCAGGCAATAGGGTCCAGAATAGAGGCAATTGAGAATAAAGTGGATGAAACTGGAGCTAGGGTGAACCAGAATTGTGACCGCATTTCTGATATATATACGCAATTGGAGGAGGCGCAACTTAAGATAGAGGATCTAGAAAACAGATCCAGAAGGGGCAACTTCCGTATCAGAGGCATTCCTGAGACCTATACAGACGCAACTAAAGTGGTTAAAGATCTGCTTCAGATGCTTATCCCAGATTTGGCTGATCCTTTTAGTGAAATTGATCGAGCACATCGTGCGTTGACAGCGCCAAGGGCGGACGGCTTACCAAGGGACATTGTAGTGAAACCTCACTTTTTTTCTGTAAAGGAAAAGGTTATGCAAGCGTCCCGGGATTCGGAATCCTTACGACTGTATGACTCAGATATTCAAATCTTCTCAGATATAGCCCCGAGAACCATCCAAAGGCGTAGATCACTTAAACCATTACTACGTGTGCTACAGGAAAATGAAGTCAAATATCGATGGGCATTTCCTTTTCGGCTAATCTTTCAACACCAAAATAGGTCACATGGCTTTACCACCTTCACAGAAGGGGAATCTCTACTATTGAAGCTTGGCCTAATTACAAAGGAGCATCAAAAGTCTTCCACATCTTCTACAATTAACGCAATGGACTCGGATCCACCTCTTCAACCTCTATGGCGTACAGGGGCTAAGAAAAAGAAGTGATAAGAATCATGGGCGCACATTTCTTCTATTCAGTCAGAAGGAGTCACAGGGCAAAACCCCATGGTTAATTTGAGGAATGTAGTTTAGAAGATGTCTAATTGATTACATGACCATCAATTAGGTGGTAGTTAGTTTTCATAGGTATCTAATTGCACTGTTTTCTGCATAGGTAATGTTTTCCGTTTGGTATCAGAGGTTAAGTTCGGCCGCTGGGCCTCAGGGGGCCGCATGCCCTCTCTTGTGATGTCAGAAGGGATTAGCAGCCTTGAGCTGGCTCGGGGCTGGTTCTCCCCTGACCTCGAAGAGTTCCGGATTATTATCCGGATTGTTAATGTTTGTTTATTTGAAAATGTTTTGAAACTAAAAGTGAATCTTGTGTGTCTTTTCCCTTCCCTTTTTCCTTCCCTGTCTATCCCCACCCCTCCCCCTTCAGAAAGAGGGTCACTGAGAGGGATTAGTCAGCCTTACCCACACTGGACAGGTAATGGTTAATGATGCTTTTACTATTTTATCTCATAATGTCCAAGGATTTAATGCGCCAGCTAAGAGGAAAATGGCTTTCAAATCTTATAAAGCGTTGCAGGCTGATATTGTATTCTTGCAGGAACTGCATTTTTCCAGAACATCATGCCCAAAATATTTGGCAGCTAACTATCCCCTATTGTTCCTAGCATTGGCTAAAGAAAAGAAGAGAGGAGTGGGTATTTTTGTGTCAAAAAATGTACCATTCATACACCGTATCACCATAGCAGACTCGGAAGGTCGTTATATTCTGGTGGCAGGAACCATACATGAACAGGAGGTAACATTCCTAAATTACTATGCCCCGAATGTGGACCAGGTGCGGTTCTTCCAGGGAATGTTTCAAAAGCTGTCAGCACACTTACAAGGAGCCGTGTTTGTAGGAGGCGATTCCAATTTGGCTCTTGATGATGCCCTGGACAGGTCCGCACCTCGCTCTATTCTTCGTGGCCCATCTCAGTCTAGTACAGAGCTAGCCTCCATTCTTCACTCCCACAATTTAATAGATGCCTGGAGATCATGTCACCCTACTGATCGCGACTACACGTATTTTTCGGTGGCACATAAGACTTACTCACGTATAGATCACATGTTTTTAGGTCCTCACCTAATTCCTAAAATTAGAAAAGCTGCTATTGTTCCGACTGCATGGTCTGACCATGATCCGGTGTTGGTCTCCTTGGACCCTATGTGGTTCAGATCCCCCCACTTTATGTGGCGCTTGAATGAATATATCATGACTGACCCTAGCATGTTTTCAGAAGTGACAGAAGCAGTGAATACCTATTTTACTGAGAAAGAGCCAGTAGAGGAATCTTTAGTCTCATTCTGGGAATCGCACAAAATCGTAGTTAGAGGAAAACTTATGGAAATGGCCGCAAGATTTAAAAAAAAGAAAAATGCGCTACTAAGAGAAAAGGAGAAAGCTTATATTGAGATAATACAGAAACACAAAGTCAATCCTACTATAGACTTAAGCAAGGAAGTAGAGGTAGCTAGAACTGAGTTAAATCTCTGCCTTACCACCTCGGCAGAAAGGAGTTTGAGATGGTCACAATACCGGTTCTACTCTCAAGGGAATAAGCCAGGGACGTTATTGGCTAGAAACCTTAATCCCCTGCCTCGGTCCTATACTGTACCGAGATTACGCCTCCCTTCGGGTGCTCTATCACAACATCCTGGGGATGTGGTGGCAGAATTCGCCAGGTTCTACTCCAAATTATATAGCAATAGCAATGGATTTGACTCTGCAAAAGCCGAGGAAATGTTTGAGGGCCTCTCTTTACCTTCTTTATCACCTACCCATAGACAAATAGTAGATAATCCTATCACCCTACAGGAGGTTGAGGATGCAATTAAAAATCTTAAGCCCTCTAAAGCACCTGGCCCTGATGGCTTCACAGGATTGTACTTTAAAAAGCTCAGTGCAATTTTAGGACCCCATATGGTAAAATATTACAATCAAATTTTTAATGGACGTCTGCCGATACCTGACTCTTTGCAGGCTATAATCTCTGTTATACCTAAACCCGATAGAGACCACTCCACATGTAAAAATTTTAGACCAATATCTTTGATTAATGTAGATATTAAAATATTAACAAAAATTATGGCTACCAGAATTAATTCTTTTCTCTCACATTTAATTCACCTCGATCAGGTAGGATTCATACCAGGCCGCAAAGCGGGAGACCAAACCCGCAGATTAATTGATTTAATCTCCTTAGCAAGGAGTGGGTGGGGTAAACAACCGCTAGATAATATCATGTGTCTATCGCTCGACCTACATAAAGCCTTTGACTCTATAGATTGGAATTACCTGAGGTTTACTCTGGGTAAATGGGGCTTCGGAGATAAATTTATAGGTCTTCTTCAGGTTTTATATTCCTCTCCATCGGCAAGAGTTAATATAGCGGGTCACATATCTACACCCTTCCCAATACTCAGGGGCACGCGTCAGGGATGCCCCCTGTCTCCTATACTTTTTATATTAGCAATAGAACCCCTGGCCTACCTGATCAGGGCAAACAGGAATGTGAGGGGCTTAGAGGTTGGAGGGGTGATGCATAAGTGTGCATTTTTTGCTGATGATATCTTATTGACGCTATCGTCTTCACTCACTTCTATTCCCAACTTGTTCCAAATATTGAAGGAATTTTCAGCTATATCGGGATTGAAAGTTAACCACGATAAATCTCTAGCCTTGAATATATCTGTACCCCCGGATATGGCCAAACTCTTGCAGCTAAACTTTAACTTTCAGTGGAAGGAGGATAGGATTCCTTACTTGGGCATGTCTTTAACCCCTTCTCTTGACACCTTATTAGCGGCTAATTATAACCCGCTCTTCGGAGGACTGCGAAGGGACATGAATAGGTGGGCAAACTTAAGCCTCTCATGGCTGGGGCGAATTGCCGCGGTAAAAATGACTTTATTACCCAAACTATTATATTGTTTTCAAACGGTCCCAATTGACGTACCTCTTTCTAGTTTAAAATCCCTTCAAAGAGACATAAATAAATTTATTTGGGGACCCAAAAGAAGTAGGATTTCTGCAAGAACAATGTACTCATCCAAGATTCAAGGTGGCTTAGGGGCGGTAAATATATTAAAATATTATTATGCCCCCAGATTAGTACCTTTGGTTACCTCTCACAAAAAAGAAGCTTTACCACTTTGGGCGCAAATTGAACAATCTGCATGCCCACAGATACCGATTGATGCCCTACCCTGGTTGAAACCCAGAGAAAGGCCGCTGATTATGTGCCCACTCCTCTCTTCTATGCTTTCGATTTGGGATAGAATTAAACGTAGCTATAGATTACAGTCGCCACATACTCCTGTTGCAAGAATACTAAACAATCCTAGCTTCTCCCCAGGCCTCCAGCATGGCCAATTTAAGTGGTGGACAGACAAGGGGATGTATCGTATAGGGGACTTTTATGATAGACAAGGTCTTAGATCAAGGTAGTACTTTAAAACAAAATACGATATGCCAGAGACAGAATCATACAGATTTCAACAAATATATCATTTCCTCCAAAAACTGAAAAATTCTTGTCAAGATATAACAGTGCATACCTTGTTCGAAGACCTTTGTCTAAAAACAGCGGGCCTACCCCACACTCTATCGAATATTTATCAAATTTTAAATGACCAACCTGGGAAACTGGGCTATATGCTGGCATGGGAAAGTGACTTAAATAAATCCTTTTCTTTACGGGAATGGCAGGATATGGCAGAAAATACGGCGAAAATTTCTATTAATATGGCACTTGTTGAAGCGAATTATAAAGTACTACTTAGGTGGTATTTAGTCCCAGTACGTATTGCGCAAGCTGCCCCTGCTTACTCTCCCCTGTGTTTCAGAGGCTGTGGTGCTAGGGGCACTCACTTCCATGTGTGGTGGGAGTGTCCAAAAATTCGTAGATATTGGAGGCGTATTTATAACATGTTATACTCGATAACCTTGATAAACCTGACACTATCCCCCAGTCAAGCTTTACTCAACGAAAGGATCCCAGATGTATCTGCTCCCATGAGGAGATTTCTATCCTTTTTCTTTCTAGCAGCTAAGATAGCGATTGCAGCCTCTTGGAAAAAGGCCATGGTTCCCCTGGAACTGATAAAAAACAAACTAATGTGGATAATGGTTAATGATAAGCTTTATTGTACAGTACATGATAAAATGACACTGTTTAATGAAACATGGCAGATGTGGATTACATATCAATCAAGAGTTTAATATAGATAGACAATTTCTCATCCCAACAGGACCCCCTTCCCTACCCGGTATTCCGTTCCTAATTGTGTTTCCCCTTCCCTCCTGTCATATTTTGGAGATAATTTGCTTTGAAGAACTTATAGCGGACCCAGAGGGTCTATAATTTGTAACATGTGGAATTACCAGACCAAGTAGGGTCTGAGAGATATCCCCTTTTTTATTTCTGTACCCCTTCAAAATTCAAAAACTAATAAAAACATTGTGAAACAAATTTCTAAAAAAAAGGACTGAGCCTTAACCTACAAACAGGCTGCGTCCTTAAGGAGGTAAAAAAGTCGATTTAGTATGTGCCAGATTTTTGGCTCTCCAATAAATTATTAGCTAAAATATTATGCAATGGCCCGATATAGTAACAATGGACAATTGAAATCAATTATGTATTGCCAAAGTGTTATTGGTGAGTGTTACGTGTTCTATCAGTTATACTGTAGCATTAGCAATATATCCAATAGCTCTGAAACAAGGCACTAAGGAATAGACAGAAGAAATAGTCAGAGAGTAAAACTGAAATTAGGGAACACAGAGTGTGTACATATTCAAAATCCATGAATTAGGTCAAAGAAAATTCTCAAATTTCAATGCCCTTGTAATGTTTACACTATAAAGATCCATTTTAACCCCTTACTTTGCAATTTTACTCAGTTTTATTGCTGTTTTAGGTCCTATGCTCAGTGTAAAAATCCAGAGTCTGGGCGGGGACTCTATAAGCAGACACTTCATAATTTCTCTAGTTCTGTGAGCTGACAATGTGGTTAGATTATCAGGGTACAAAGTTTATATACACTTTCATTTGGCTACTAAACATTGTACTACTATCTGGCACTTGGAAAGAAAGATGAGACAGATAAGAGAGGATGAGATGCATATTACACAGGACATTCTCCCCTCTATAACAGATATCACATACTGTGAGATCTATAATATTCCTCCCTCCTTCCCCCTGGATAAAGATCTTATCTGCCTTTAGCTTGTAGCTTTACTCTCCTCATGATATGATATGCTGTTTGCCGGCAGGAAATTAGTGTGTGTCTATGTGAGCTCATCCTGGAATGCAAGCATGGGAGCTAGAGGCAGAGAGATGCTCAACTCAGTGCCGTGTCAGACAGGAGAGCAATATGTCTGCCGACCATAAAGTCAGAAGATTAATGGTCAGAACCAGGGGCAACCTGGCGCTCCGCTGCCAGGCGAGCTTTCGCCAATCCAAGCCCCTGTCTATAGGCTACTCCCCAAACAGCACTTCTAAGAACCTTTTGTATAAGATCAAGTGTAGTAGCGTTCTTATAAGTTTAGGATATGGCGGGTGAGGGGAATGTAAACAGATGCGCAAGAAGCGCTGAAATAATATCCGTAAATGGTAAAAGTTTGCCAGTGTATTTTGTGGATAACACAGCAGGGTGGCGACAAAGTTAAAAACTTTGATGTGGAATCCATGAAAAACAACCAAATTTCGGCGGACACACCTCGTTTGATAAGGGGACGATGTATGGAGGCAGACTATATGGAGTGTGGAGGCTGCTATGGAGACAATTCAATTTGGATAGTGCCTGTATGTGGCAGTCCAAAAAAGTTTTCAAACCAGAGGAGCAGGTAGGTGGCCCTCCAGAAAAATGGAATAGATTGAGTGCCTGTATGTGGCAGTCCAAAAAAGTTTTCAAACCAGAGGAGCAGGTAGGTGGCCCTCCAGAAAAATTGAATAGATTGAGTGCCTGTATGTGGCACTCCCAAAAATTGTTTAAAACAGAGGACCGGGTAGGTGGCCCTCCAGAAAAATTAAATGCATAAAGTACTATAGCTAGAGCCAGTGGGCCCTGTCAAAAAATAGCCAGTTTCCTCTGCTTTAGTGTACAAAGAGGAGGAGAAGGAGGAAAATGAGGAGGAGGAGTGCATAAATTATTCAGGTTGAGCTTCCTTCACCTGGTGGAGATTGGAAATTATGAGAAATCCAGGCTTTATTCATCTTAATAAGCGTCAGCCTGTCAGCGCTGTCAGTCGACAGGCGTGTACGCTTATCGGTGATGATGCCACCAGCTGCACTGAAAACCCGCTCGGACAAGACGCTAGCGGCAGGGCAGGCAAGAACCTCCAAGGCGTACAGCGCCAGTTCGTGCCACATGTCCAGCTGTGAAATCCAGTAGTTGTAGGGAGCTGTGTGATTATTTAGGACGATGGTATGGTCAGCTACGTACTCCCTCACCATCTTTCACCAGCAGCAGCTCTCTCCCTAGCGGCATCCAGACACAGAATGATCCGAGCAGCGCGGGCAGCGGCTAGTCTATCCCAGGGTCACCTGATCTGGCCAGCCAACCACTGCTATCGACGTGTAAGGGTACCACGTCATGCTGGGTGGAGTGCAGAGTCTCCTGGCTTGTGATTGGCTCTGTTTCTGGCCGCCAAAAAGCAAAACGGCGGGAGATGCCATTTTCTCGAGCGGGCGAAATACTCGTCCGAGCAACGAGCAGTTACGAGTACGCTAATGCTCGATCGAGCTGCCGACCATAAAGTCAGAAGATTAATGGTCAGAACCAGGGGCAACCAAAATTGTGGACTGACAGGCTGGAATTATATCTGTGAAATGCAGTATTTTTGTTAATAACAGTGAATTGGAGAATGCATTATTTTTTTTATCCTGAGTACATTTAAGAATCTTGTCTTCATGGCAATACCCCTTTAAATGAATAGAGAGACTGATTACAATGACAAAATTACACATTTTGGGGTTGTTCAGATAAGGAACAAAATGTACTACAACGTACAAATATTTGAATTGTCTGTACAGGGATCTTTACAAAGATCTTTTTAATACCTAGGCCTGTGGTCACAACAAGGGGGCATCCTCAAACACGTAGAGAAGAAAACTAATAATTTTATTGGTTGGACCTTTTCCAACTTATCTTATGTACTTTTTAGGAATATAAACACATTTTTTGGACTAGAATCTAGTCTTGGACTAGCAGACCTATCATCCCCTGAGGCGTGCTTGACTGAGGCGTGCTTTTTTTTTTTTTTTTTTTTTTTTTTTTTTTTTTTTTTTTGAATGTTAGTGCTGGTGCATGTGCTGCCAAAATTTATGCACTCCCCGTGTAGCGATAGTGGTGCAGCACAGTCCCCCCTTCTCCCGAGAAAATAGAGTATGGGGGCGGACGGGACCATTAGCGCTTTGGGGAGAGTGCATAAATTAAAATACAAGGCTATGAGTATATAAATTACAATACCACACAAGTAGATGAAAAATACACACATCCAAAAATGTAAAAATATTAGTGAACACAAAGTACTATACAGTTCTTCAGACATAAAATACAGGTATAGTGATAATTTACATGTGGGATCTTTGCATTAATACCTCACTTACCCCTGAGGAAGTCACATCATTGTGCTGAAACGTGTGCAGTCTCTTTGCCTCCCCTCCCCTCCTCACAGCCTCTGCCTCACCTCCCATCTGGTCATCCTTTATACACATTCAATTTTTGACATGATTTGCTTAGATTTAGTTGCAGGCTTCATCTGGTGACCACGTTCATTGCATATTCATCCACCAATTTTTTTTTTTTGGTATGTACCGTATATTCCGGCGTATAAGACGACCTGGTGTATAAGACGACCCCCCTACTTTCCTGTTTAAAATATAGAGTTTAAGATATATTCGCCGTATAAGACTACCCCTTTTCCAATGCATACAAAACACCGGTAAAAATTTAAAAAAAAAAAGATTTGAATTTAACATGGTCCTTTTTTTAATTTAAATTCTTATGACATGCAGGTATATAGCAGGAAAACTGTCGCTCATAAACATAAGGCATACAACATTACCATCGTCCATTTTACTGTAAATGTTACCATACTGTACCTTAAATTTTTATTTTATTAAATATTCCATGCCATGTACTCAGAAGCGGGAAAAAAATTCTAAATGCAATGAAAATGGTGAAAAAACGCATTTGTGCCATTTTCTTGTGGGCTTGGATATTACGTCTTTCACTGAGCGCCCCAAATGACATGTCTACTTTATTCTTTGGGTCGGTACGATTAAGGGGATACCAAATTTGTATAGGTTTTATAATGTTTTCATACATTTACAAAAATGAAAACCTCCTGTACAAAAATTATTTTTTTGATTTTGCCAACTTCTGGCGCTAATAACTTTTTTTTCTTTGAACGCGAGGGTCACGGGATAGGCAGCCTAGCATGAAATGTTCCATATGCGCCAGAGTACCAACGCGCAAGAATTCACTCCCCTCACTGGTCTGACTTTCCATTTCCTCCTCTTCCAACTCCTTCAACTCCTCTTCTTCTGCCCATACACGCTGAACAGTGAAGGACTGAACAATGGTCCCCTCTTCTGTCTCGCCAACATTCTCCTCCTCTTCCTCCTCATCCTCCTCCACTTCCTCCGATATGCGCTGAGAAACAGACCTGAGGGTGCTTTCGCTATCAACAAGGGAATCTTCTTCCCCCGTCTCTCGTGACGAGTGCAAAGCTTCCGACTTCATGCTGACCAGAGAGTTTTTCAACAGGCCAAGCAGCGGGATGGTGAGGCTGATGATGGTGGCATCGCCAATGACCATCTGTGTTGACTCCTCAAAGTTACTCAGCACCTGACAGATATCAGACATCCACGTCCACTCCTCATTGTAGACTTGAGGAAGATGACTGACCTCACTACCAGTTCTGGTGGAAGTTGACATCTGGCAGTGCTGGACTTCCTGAAATGCGCACAGATGCGGCGCACCTTCTTGAGCAAATCAGACAGATTGGGGTATGTCTTGAGGAACCGCTGAACTATGAGATTTAACACATGGGCCAGGCATGTCAGTCTGTCGAGTTGCAGAGCCGCCACCAGGTTACGGCCGTTGTCACACACAACCATGCCTGTTTTCAGGTTCAGCGGTGCCAGCCACAGATCAGTCTGCGCCGTGATGCCCTGTAATAGCTCTTGGGCGGTGTGCCTTTTATCGCCTAGGCTCAGCAGTTTGAGCACCGCCTGCTGTCGCTTAGTGATGGCACTGCTGCTGTGCCTAGAGCTACCGACTGATGGCACCATGCCCACGGATGGTAATTCGGAGGAGGAGGTGGAGGGCTAATATAACACCCTAACGCTATCCCTGCAGCAGCAGCAGCTCTTTCCCTAACGGCATCTAGACAGAGAATGATGCGAGCAGCGCGTGTAGGGGCTAGTCTATTCCAGGGTCACCTGATCAGGCCAGCCAACCACTGCTATCGACGTGTAAGGGTACCACGTCATGCTGGGTGGAGTGCAGAGTCTGCTGGCTTGTGATTGGCTCTGTTTCTGGCCGCCAAAAATCACAACGGCGGGAGATGCCATTTTCTCGAGCTGGCGAAGTATTCGTCCGAGCAACGAGCAGAGTACGCTAATGCTCGAACGAGCATCAAGCTCGGACGAGTGTGTTCGCTCATCTTATCGACGTGTAAGGGTACCACGTCATGCTGGGTGGAGTGCAGAGTCTGCTGGCTTGTGATTGGCTCTGTTTCTGGCCGCCAAAAATCACAACGGCGGGAGATGCCATTTTCTCGAGCTGGCGAAATACTCGTCCGAGCAACCAGCAGTTTCGAGTATGCTAATGCTCGAACGAGCATCAAGCTCGGACAAGTGTGTTCGCTCATCTCTACTATAGACGCAAGGCTATACATAGAAATTGTGGGGCGCTATAGCAATAAAATATACAAATTGCACCCTTTAATGAGTATATATATATATATATATATATATATATCTACCTCATGAATTTATATACAGTGCCCCCTTACTAATTTATATAGTATCCCCCTTATAAATTCAAATACTGCATCCCCATACAGTACCTTCTTAAATGTGATCAATAGCAAATTAATATGTTATTTACCTCTCAATGATCCCACAAAGTTATGACTGCCTCTTGGTGAGAAATCTTTAAGACTAGTGTTTCATACACCACCTAGTGATTCATGCACCAAATCTATAAAGACATAAGATATGTACAGTACAACTTTGCACCAAATCTATAAAGACATAAGATATGTACAGTACAACTTTTGGCAGTGGGTACTCAGAAAAACAAAGCTTCATTTGATGAGAGCTGGTGTTTCAATTTCTACCATATCTAGAATAAATCTCATTAGAATGGCACATAATTAACCATATCCCGTTAATGTAGTGTGTGGCTTTTTATTGCTTTTTTAAAGAAGTCATTGTAGGGAAACACTGTCTCTTCTGAAACATACTCTACTGTGTTTCTTTTTTTTCCCTTGAGGATTTCCCTACTGTAGTTTTTCCCTGCTGAGGTCAAAGGAGTAAATGATGTGAAATTGCTCAATTTAGTATTTTTGACAGTGTGAAAGTAGACAAAGTGTAAAGCAACCCACTCATACTGAGGTGATGTCTACTGTAACTACATGTTTTAAGTTAGATTTTAACACATGATATATAGTGCAGGATATACCACTGGCCCATGATGTTAAGAATCCTTAGTAGTTTATGCAGAAATTGAGTATAATTTATGATTCTGACACTTATCTCTAAAGGTGTGCCTTCAAGGTTCAGCATCAGCGTGAAAGCTTGTTTCCAGAGCAACAATTTCTCTAGAGATTCCTTTATTTTCATCCTCAGATATGGCACAGAACTGTGATAATTTTGCTGATACACTGTGCCTCAATCCACTTGTCAGGGAGATGATTGTGCAGAGAAGCAGATTACTGCAGTTGACTCCTCTTATATAAGATAACGATCAATGTTTATAAATATATATATATATATAGTTATCGGAAAAAACGGCAGCACTCCAAAGGCTTGTGAATAAAAAAGTGTAGTTTATTCCAGCTTGGCACATGTTGGAATAAAGTACACTTTTTTTTCACAGCCGTTGGAAGTGACTGCCGTTTTTTCCGATAACTAAGTATTTTGGGACCTCTCGTCCTGGCCCCTGGATGTGCACCCATACCTGAATTTCTTTGAGTGCTGCGACTATATTTTATATATATATATATATATAGAAGTGAGAAACTCTAAGGCAGCACTGTGTAACCAATGAGGCTGGGTGCAGGTCCGCAGGCTTTCAGACATAAACCTGCTTCATATAAAAATAGGAAAAACATGTAGCACTATCAAATTTCAGTGAAAATTCAGGTGAAAAATGTATTTCAAGATCGCGACGTTTCGGTGTAGCACACCTTCCTCAGGCTTGCAAGTGATTCCACACACATATATATCCAAAGCACCATGGGTAAACTAGCATCCCATTACATATTCAAATTATATCCAAGTACATGATATAAACATTTTATACAAAATTTCAAGTTAAAAACTGTTGTGTGTTCCTCTTCTCCATTTTTTTGTTTGCCTGGGGAAGGTGTATTACACCATAACGTCATCATCTTGAAATACATTTTTTGCCTGAATTTTCACTTAAATCTGGGAGTGCTGTCTGTTTTTCCTATATTTAAATATACATATACAGGCACTTCTTAAGTTGTTCTTAAGTTCTTAAGTTGTTCTTAAGTATGTAACTTGTATGTAAGTCAGAACTGTATACTTTATAATTGTAACTCAAATTGTAACTCAAAACCAAAGTTTTTTTGTCCCAGGGACAATTGGATTAAAATGTTGGATTGTCATAAGAATCAGAATTAACAATACATCTTAATTGCAGACACCTGTGATAACTGTTATAGTTGTTTATTGTAGCCTAGGGCTGAAGAACAGTAAATTACCAATTACCAGAGGCCGTTTGTAACTAGGTGTCGTCTGTAAGTCGGGTGTTCTTAAGAAGGGGACCACCTGTAGATATATAAAAATTAAAGGGTTGTTATGACAATTTGTATATTCAAAAACTGCACCAAGACTGTATTTGAGACAAAAACATATTTGGAGAATAGGCTCTATAAAAGCATTGGGAACTGAAGAAAAATCAGAAGAATCAAGTATACCAAGCTTTGAATATTTATTTCAGAAGATTTCTTATCTTTATTACATTTTTATCTACTTTTCAGTATTTTGCTGCTGTGTGAAACTGGCATAATGGAAATGTATCGTAACCCATTCAGCTAACAGTCGCTGGGGATCGTAAGTGGAAAATCAAAGGAAAACAAAAGGAACTTCTCTTTTTATTGTGATGTAGATATAGATATTAATGACATTTAAAAGGTTAACTACTTTGAATTAAAGTTTTTGCCGAATGTAACTATAGCTATAGGAAATGCTTATAACATTACAATGAGTTGCAAATATATTCATACCTCTTGGACTTTTCTCAATTTGTTAACATTACAGCCACAAAGTGACAGTAAATGTAGTGTGTTGATGTTTGATGTGATTAATGCAAACTATCGAGTATTTAACAATTTTTAACAAAGAAAACGATGCATGGTTTTACAATTTTGTCACATTCAAGAACTTTAAAATGTGGGGTCAATATGTTTTCAGCCATATACTCTAATACCCCTTAATAATATCCAGTCAGGCTTGTATGATGGCAGTTACATCAGTAATTTTGTCTTCACAATTTTCTTACAATTGTTGCATCTGCCAATAGGTTTTTCAACCTATTCCACGTTCCATTTAAGACAACTTAACTGATTTAGCTAACCAAGTCCATGTTCTCTCCCAACATTAGGCCATAGTTTGTGCAGCACCTCTTGCTCTGCAAAAGGTGAACAAATGTTTTCGATCCTTTGAATCCATTTATGCTGAGCCAGATCATGTTGCTCATGTCCAACTCATTTTGTGGAATCTCTACTCCTTTCTCTGGAGCAAGGCAAACGCCCTGCTGGGGAGTATGTCTTAGGCCCCTTCTACACTAGCATTTTACACGCGTGTGTTCTGAACGTGCTTTTGATGTGCAGAACTTGAATTGCACTCTGACCCATTGTAATCAATGGGCTTTTTCAGACTTGCATTTGTTTTTCACGCACGTTTAAATCTCAGTATGCTCTACTTTTGCAAGTCACGAGCGTGAAAAACGCACCATACAAGTCTATGGAGATGCATCAAAAACGCATTGTACTCTGAGGCACATGTAAATGCAATGCAAGTGCAATGCGTTTTTCACGCATAAATTGCCATTGAAAATATAGAGCTCGAGTCCTTTTCACGCGCATTATCTGAAATTTACGTGAAAAACGCATTGAAATTGCATTGAAAACGCACATGATAAACTGAGACACTGAACAAACTCTGACTGGAAACTGATTGTACTCTGATACAAAATGTCAGTTTTTCACTAACCAAACCCTGATCGCACCCTGATCAAACATTGACGTGATCTGCAACGCAAGTGTGGCAGGGGCATTATTCTTTTACACCTTACACTCTTATTTTGACAAAAGTAGAGTCATATGAACCCATGTAAGTGGCAGTGGGAGTTATCTCACCTCAGCAATGCAGAGAGCTTCGAAAGACAGATGCATTGTGCTTCTACTGTGGTAACTCTGGTCATTTCATCCAGTCCTGTCCTTCTCGACCTCAGTTGAAGAAGCATCAGGACCTGGGTGATAATTGTGGAGGTTGACTAGGTGCCCGGGTATTTCTAGAACCTCAAATAAAGGCCCCATCTTGTCTGTTCTTTGGTTGAAAATATTGGTGACTGACAAAGTCATTATTGAGTCAAATACACCAAGTCCCACAGTGTCGGGGGCCTTGGTTTTCCAGACTCTGAACTTGTGTCTATACTGCCTCCCAGAGTTGATGTGTATGTTAGTGATCCAGATTTGCTTACTGTCATTTGTGGAAATCAACATCTGGCTCCTGATAACACCCCTAGAAATAAGTGGTTTGTACCTTCTTAACATCGGGTTAAGGTTATAGAGGAATGTCATGGTACTATACTTAATGAACATTCTGGACTCACTGCTACTAGACAGTTGATTTATGAATCAATGATGTGGAGAACTATGTTGCAGCATGTCATGTTTGTGCTAAAGCCACTGATTCCTTGCCTTCCTCATGGGAGGCCTATATTTTGGGTGATTGCTGATTGTTATTCTAAGATGTGTCATTTCATCCCGCTAGAAAAACTGCCAAATGCCAAGGAATTTGCCATGTTGTTTGTTGACAATATCTTTAAACTGCATGGACTTTCTGAATCTGTTATTTGTGATCAATGGGGTTCAAATTAGGAATACAATTGCCATTGTCACCATCCTGTCACATTGAACAGTATATCAGGAACTTTGTGTTTGTCTGCCAGGGAGAATGGGGGAGACATTTAGGTATTAGAGAGTTTGTGCATAACGATCACATTTTTCCATCCAGTGCATTTTCCTGCAGTTATTTTGATCCCCATGTTTCTTGTATATCTTTTTACCCACCCAGTTACTGGATGTCCATTCTATGCACAGTTTAAAGGCCTAAGAAATTTTTATCTTTAAAGGAGGGAAAACATCTTAAGTGGAGGGTCCATTGACTCTTCCTTAAGCCCTTAAGGACCAAGCCCTTTATTTTTCACTCCTCATCTTCAAAAATCTATAACTTTTTAATTTTTTTATGTAAAGAGCTGTGTATGGGCTTGCTTTCTGCGTAACATATATTGCGTAATCGCTGCCGGATCTCCGTGATGCCGCCACACTGTCAGTGGCTGTGGCCGCGGGGTCCTCATTCACAGTGCCGGACGAACGTTGTATATATTCGGCCGGCGCTGTGTATGAGGACCCCACGGCCGCAGGCACTTTCAGTGCAGCATGGTTTTGCTGTGTAAAAAGAGTTCCATGACCACAGACTCTGACAGTGTGGCACGGTTGCACTGTGTATAAAGAGTCCCACGTCCGCAGTCGCTGACAGTGCGGCATGGCGGCATCACGGAGAATCGGCAGCGATTACGCAATATGTTCTATGCTGCCGGCTTCTCCTATAGGTCCTAGCTGACAGGGGCGTGCTGGGGGTGGCCCCTTCATGTATAAGGTCGACTTCAATTGCAGAGGATACAAGGATCCGACCTGTTATTTGGTAAGAGATCGGATCGGTTAAAACCACCTTTCCAAACATAAATTTAAAAAAAAATTGGTAGATATAGTAAGGGCTGGGGAGAGGATTATAAGGAGCATATTTGGTAAGTGTCTTTTTGGGGGCTGACAGGTCCTCTTTAAGAGAAAATCCCCCCAGTTCCTCAGTGGTGTAGGACAAACTTAGGAACTACCGTAGCTAAAAAGCTACTGACTGTGACAAGCAGTGGGTTTTGAACCTACTATGCTTTCCAACTGGTTTAGCTTTGGGCCACACACTATGGATGTTATCCCTGGACCTCTCTGGTATTCACCCTTTTACCCTTATATAGGGATCTGGAATTCACTGCAGAGAGATTGCAAGACTGTTACCTCTTGTGGTGGTCTCATAGTGGATAGCAGCTGGCCCAGTGGGCACAGAGACATCGGTATGTAGTACCAAGGGATCAGGGATCAGAGCAGGATGTTACAGTCAGCCAGAGTCAAGGAAGGTTGCATACAAGCAGAAATGTAGACAAGCAGAGGGTCATGGCAGGCAGCACATGTTCAGAATACAAAACTGTGTCAGATACCAGTGAACACGGAGCAGAAGCAGAGTCAGGGAACGAGCAGGGGTCACACATGGGAAGTCAAGCAGATACAAACACCATACAGCAAGTTTAGACCTAACTAACAGCCTTGCTCTGGCGCGTAGAGTAGGGCATGCTGGATTATGTGACGGAGGTGCATGTTGATAGGCTTGGACAGCCTAGTTGGGAAACACCATGTTCCTTTAAACAGGAGTGAGAGGCACCGTCCCGCTGCCTCATGGAGCTGAAGCATGGCCAGACACGGCGGCTGAAGGTAAGCCTACCATGAGGAATGCAACAAGTGGGGGAACCCATCGCCAGCGGTACACTGACGTGGAGGTGGCATAAGTGGGGAAATAGTCTCAGCTTGTCTCCTGGCCTTTTCCAAGGAATTGTGAGATTTTCACAGCATCATGAAAAGAACAGAATACACCAGACAGCTTAGGCATATAGTTGTGACCAACAGTATTGTTGGGTTAGGTTTTAAAAAAATAAGCCCAAGCTCTAAGCATCTGTAGCAGCACTGTTCAATCCATCATATGTACATGAAAAGGGTATAGGACAGTGATGGCGAACCTTTTAGAGACCGAGTGCCCAAACAACAACCAAAATCCACTTATTTACCCTGAAGTGCCAACATGGCATTTTAAGCAGTAACCTGTTCTTCCACATCTTTTAATTGTATTGGCTGCCTGAGGCCACCAATACAGTTGAAAGATGTAGGGCAAATTCAGACCATCATTGTAGCTTCTCTTCAGGGTCTCTCTGTACAGGAAAAATGGTTGGTCCAACAGGATGACCTCCATAGATCTTCAGTCAAAACCTTTTAATTTTTCCTGCAGTTCCAAACAGTCAATGAAGTGTCACTTTAAACAGTTGCCTGGGACTGCAGGAAGATTCGGTGGATTTGGTCTTGTTTGGTGCACTCTGTCCTGGGGAGATTGCCTGAGTGCCCACAGAAAGGGCTCTGAGTGCCACCTCTGGCACCAGTGCCATAGGTTCGCCACCACTGCTATAGGATATGGCTGTCCACTGTCCACTGACAGCCCTGACAAGGAGATACACTCAAGGAAAAAGCAGCAACACTCACTTGTAATCCACTGAATTAATTATTCTCTTCATTCCTCTGAAATATATGAAACTTTGCAACACTTGCTTTTTCCTCAATTGTATCTTCCTGAACCCGTGCAAGTGGGATCTTTCTGCTGCACACATCCATCAGCCCAGGCTGGGCAAATTTGGATGCTGTCCCACACCTTTTGTAGCCCAGGTAAGGAGAGCATTGATTAGAGAAGTGGCCAAGGGACCCAGGGTCACTCTGGAGGAGCTGTAGCTGAGGTGGGAGAATCTGTCCGCGGGTCAGCTATTAGTCATATACTCTAGAAATCTGGAGTTTATGGAAGAGTGGTAAAAAGTAAGTTCAAACTTTGCAGTTTGAAAAAAACCTATGAAGGGGACTAAGCAAACATGTGGCAGAAAGCATTTATACTAACTAATTGATAACTTCTTAACAATCAATAGCAAGTGGCTGTGAAAAATGCTGTACTGTTTGCAACTATGGGTCTCTCTTCTTCTGCAGTCTAAATTACTTCTTAGCGAGTTGTAAACATAAAGCTAACCCTATGTTTTAGACTAAATCTTGATCCAGTGTTTTGGTATAGATATTTGTTCAGCATAGTATCACAGATTTTTATAGTGTGTGGTCCTATGATATGATACTTTTGATATATCAACCCTGCCAAACTATGCTGCGTTTAGTGAACAAGCAACAAACAATACATAGAAAGTATGCATGGTCTGGTCACACGTGGCTGCTTAGCCATAGTGGTGTAGTCCTATGATATGATACTTCTGGTATACCAAACCTGCCAAACTATGTTGCCTTTAGTGAACAAACAATAAAAAATCATGAAAGTATGCATGGCCAAACCATAGGTTGGTGCTCTTCCATAGCTGACACGTGGCTTTGCCCTTGTAATGAAGGAATATCTTTAATAATGTCATTGTATTGCTGATATGGTAAGTGATAAGAATATCTATGTGTAACTGTATATATAAATATCTTAAAACCGAGAAAGTGAGCTCTTTCATAATAACTTTCAACACTCCCAGCGGCCTGTCAACGTCTCATTCGCACATGTGTTTATAGACTGGTTGCCTAGGTATCTTGTGGGTATAATATTCTAAAACTAGCACTCTTTATTAGGCGTATTCAGCATGTTCTTGAACTAGGCTGAACATCCCATTGCTGTGTGCAGGGCTAGCTAAAGGTTGGTGCAGGTTGCATAGAGACATTTAGGATGGGGCTGCACCCAACATAGTGCCCCAATGTATGGCTAAATAAAGCTTTCTACACACAGAAGATTTGGGGAAATCCTGCCAATTATAGCAGAATACCCCAATAAACTATTCATGTAGTTGAATTGTTCGGTTATGGTTTTTGATGGAAATATTAATTGTATGCCTTATTCTTTGTTACTAGGAGGCAAATGGAGACATTGATGTCTTTTTTATAACGTACATATTGCAAAAATGGGACTTTACATATATTTAATAAAAGGTATTATATTAATTCTGATAACTGCAAAAATGAAATCTCAAACAAAAAATAGTCCTGAATTGAGGACACAGTAAAAGTTTGTGATGAAGGCTACAGAAAAATGGCACACTCTGATTCCAACCAGTCTATAAGTGGTGATAAAGGAAGGCCTGGTTCAGTACAAAGCTTTTCAGCACAATGTAGTGTGACCTACAAATGTGTCCTAATTCAACAGAACAAATAAAAAGAAAAGCATCCAGCAGAAAATTGCTTGTATTGTTACTACTATGGAGGTTCATTATGTGATTTTAATGCGACAAAAAGAAAACTGGTGACACATTCCCTGCATTGTCAAGATTAGCTCTTTGATAGACATTGGGGAGATTTTTCAAAAGGCAGTTTTTTGGTTTTCTGAACCAGTCATAGTCTGCATTCAAACCACCGTTGGAGGACGTATATACAGCATCAAGATACTGTACTAGACCTAGGACCACTTTATAGCTATAGTACAAGAACCAAGCCACATAGAAGCAGAACAAAGCTGACAGCGTAGGTTCAGAACCAAGCAGTATCTGTCGCAGCTTGGTTTGGAAATTGTGTCTATTAAGTATGTTTATTTATGGTATTGTATCTATTTTTGAAAATTTGTTCAAAAAGACTGAAGGACACATTTACAAAGGGCTGTTCACCAGTATATCAGAGTTCTTTTCAGTGCAAACTGCTTGCACTAGTATTCAAGAAGTGTCTGAGACACATCTGTTTTGTGGTGCAGGAGCACTATTCTTTATGGGACACAAATCTCTGCAATGAAGGGGGTTCCTGTGCTCAGTCAAAACATGCATCAGATTTAACATGCAAAGTCCAACAGAAATGTGTCTCACTGTGCACTATACACAGGAAAACTGCACATAGTACAGACTGCACTGTTCTTGTAAATGTGCCCCTGTATCTGTAAAAAGCTTGGTTCTGGTAACATATCTCTGCAATAAGCTTGGTAGAGGTTCTGATTAGCTTGGTGATTTTATATTATTTACAAGCTCAGGGCAAAACTGGTGGACACTGACTGTAAACAGAGAGACTGGAATACTTCAGGAAGTGATACTGCAATGATTGGCCTCCGACATTCATTTTTATAACCAGGGTTTACTAGACCTCCTAGCATCACCTACTCCAGTCCTTCCTTGACTTCAGTCAGATCCAAGAAAATTGTGTAATTTGCACATAAATATGGTAATTGCTACATACTGTAAAGCACATTTCTATTAATCTGAATATTACAGGGTATACTGATTATCTGACACATGTCTGACATATGTTGTGGACATGTGTGAGGGTAAATTCACACGGAAGTTGGAAATGTACACTAATGGAAGACATTGAAATCAATGGATGTTTAAACTGTTCAGATATTCCATCATTGTACTGAAGAAAATAACAGAAGTCGGAACGCAGGTGTGAACTGGTACTTAAGTATATGTACAATGTGGATTTCCTGTACTATATGTGACATTTAAGGTCTAGGTAGGGACAGTAGTAGTAAGGCTACACCTTAAGTAAATGTACAATGTGGATTTTCTGTACTATATGTGACATTTAAGGTCTAGGTAGGGACGTATAGTAAGGCACCCTTAAGTAAAATGTACAATGTGGATTTTCTGTACTATATGTAACATTTAAGGTCTAGGTAGGGACAGTAGTAGTAAGGCTACACCTTAAGTAAATGTACAATGTGGATTTTCTGTACTATATGTAACATTTAAGGTCTGGGTATGGACATTAGTAATAAGGCTACACCTTAAGTATATGTACAATGTGGATTTTCTGTACTATATGTGACATTTAAGGTCTAGGTAGGGACTGTAGTAGTAAGGCTACACCTTAAGTAAATGTACAATGTGGATTTTCTGTACTATATGTAACATTTAAGGTTTAGGTAGGGACTGTAGTAGTAAGGCTACACCTTAAGTAAATGTACAATGTGGATTTTCTGTACTATATGTAACATTTAAGGTCTAGGTAGGGACTGTAGTAGTAAGGCTACACCTTAAGTATATGTACAATGTGGATTTTCTGTACTATATGTGACATTTAAGGTCTGGGTAGGGACAGTAGTAGTAAGGCTACACCTTAAGTATATGTACAATGTGGATTTTCTGTACTATATGTGACATTTAAGGTCTAGGTAGGGACAGTAGTAGTAAGGCTACACCTTAAGTAAATGTACAATGTGGATTTTCTGTACTATATGTAACATTTAAGGTTTAGGTAGGGACTGTAGTAGTAAGGCTACACCTTAAGTAAATGTACAATGTGGATTTTCTGTACTATATGTAACATTTAAGGTCTAGGTAGGGACTGTAGAAGTAAGGCTACACCTTAAGTATATGTACAATGTGAATTTTCTGTACTATATGTGACATTTAAGGTCTGGGTAGGGACAGTAGTAGTAAGGCTACACCTTAAGTAAATGTACAAACTTGATTTTCTGTACTATATGTAACATTTGAGGTCTGGGTATGGACATTAGTAATAAGGCTACACCTTAAGTATATGGTACAATGTGAATTTTCTGTACTATATGTGTCATTTAAGGTCTGGCTTTGGGCTTTAGTAGTAAGGCTACATCCCTGTTATGTCACATTGCTATATCATTGATGAGATAGCACCATCATTAGAAGTAGAAGATCTCCATGATAGGGGAGACGGATCCCGGCTGCACAGGGGAAGCAGTGCAGGTCCCCAGGTGTCCTGCGGCGGTGCTGGAGGTCAGCCATCATTCACACTGCTCCTTTAAGCGTGGATGGCAGCGGGGATGATGATGATGCGGCTGATCAGCTGCCGGAGCCGAGCATGCTCCCTGCCCAGGAGAGGAGGAGACTCCCAGCCGTAGCCTCTCCAGCCCGGATCACTATCGCCGGAGCCGTCACTATGGAGGATTAGACGAGCAGGACACAGGGCACGGCAGGCGGCTCATCATGGGGAACGAGGGCAGCATAGAAGGAGGCGAGGGCGGCGGGATCCCGGCCGGGATGGAGGCTGATCTGAGCCGGCTCAGCGAGGAGGAGAGGAAGCAGATCGCCGCCGTCATGTCAAGGGCGCAGGAGCTGCCGACGGATCGGCCACCGCTCAGGCACGTCCCCATGTCTCCCCGTGTGTGTGCTGTGCAATATGTCTGATCCCCTTCCTCCCCCTTCCTGAAGGACGTGACAGGCGGTGTGTGGAATCGCCCCCATTGCTTCCCTTCCCTACAAGAGCCTGGCACTGTGTGCTGATGGGACGTGCCCATGTTCTGCATGAATGAGTGTACACAGGGAGGGCACCTGCCCCTTTAAATAGCCCCAGCACATCGATCACCCCCTCCCCGCATCAGTTCTCAGAAGAGGAATCAGGATTAATAATGGATTAGATTTATGATTGACGATTTATGGCGGCAGGGGATGACATCTTGTAATGCAATCTCCAGCTTTCCTTGGTCAGGGATGCCAGGGCAGTGACCAGGCTATGTGATCCCTGGCTGGGGATCCATTACTGCTTCTCCAGCCATCTATCAGCCCTGTCCATGGTGCTGAAGTGCTGCCTGTCTCCTAGGATGCTTCATTATATACAGCTTCAGTACTGTATGATCTGGAACCTATATGTTACAAATACATACATATAGGTGTAATTTATATCTGTAGATGTTTCACCTTATTGGAAACATTACTAGGGAATTAGGATTGGACATGTAACAGATCTACTTTAGAAAAATCAGCTATTTATCAGCATGTACTATTATATAGACATCTATACTTCAAATCAGGTTCTATAATGACTATTTAGTGAGCTGAACCTCTGATTTCCTCATTCATTAAGGATTAGCACAACCATTCTATATACTGTGGGACATATATATCATTTTGCTATCAATGGGATACTGTCCACCATCACTGGCAGAATGCTTATTGATTTCAATTCTTGTCTATGCTTGATGTTAAGGCCTTTCTTTTATGCCTCTCTCATTTCTTAGTCTGACAGTCACTGTATATGGCAATCTGCATGTAAGGCTGAGGTAAAGGAAAAGCCATTACTGTATAAGCTGATATGGATATTGGCTGTTCCAAGCATTGTTGTGGTAATATATGAGACATGAATTTTTACTTGGAGGCCTTAAAGTATTACACTCATCAAGTGCTGTAATAGATGCTTTGCAGCAATGTTTTGCCTTCTTGCTTCAGGTTATACTCCATTACTTGAGATTCAAATCAGTTTCTTTAATCCTGAATGGAGATGACAGTGTTAAAACTTAAACTTGCTGAAGAAAAGCATAGAGTGTAGGACTGCACAAAACAGCAGATTCCGCAGCAGCCCCATAGAGTCAATTTCTCATTAGCCTGAGCTGGGGACTATTTTATTATCACTTTGATAAATACACCAGGAATGTTTACAATGTTTTATTTACAAAGATTTTTGAGTGTATTAAAAACACACATATGTACATACGGGTTTAAAAATATTTGTCCAGAGTTTTACATTTATTTGCAGAAAGCACTAGAATGCTGTAAACTAAGAAATGGCTTCATATTCACCTTTCAGATCTTTGTCACTCCTGTGTCACTGATACATAGCCCACCCCCCACCTATCCTCCAATTGTGTAATTTTGACCCGATCAAATGACCCCTGAAGTCAGTCAAAGTCTCCATGCTATGTTGACTATTTGAGAAGTGGGAGAGGTACCAGTAATGTTGGGGCTCTGGAAAGGGGAGTAGTCTAGAGCTTTTTCCACATAATTCTAATGTATCAATGACCCCCTTCAGACTTCTTTGCTTAAAAGGTATTCACCCCCAGTCTCTCTGCTTGTTCTTGCTCAGTATTTTTGTGAATTGTGAAAGGAAAACTTCTGATTAGCAGAGGAAAACATGTTTTTTTTTACCACAGTTCCCCCTAAAAATCCAGGATTACTAGTTATAACTTTACCAAATTCTTATACTACTACTACATTCACAAAGATGGTTAGTTATGATGCTCAAGAATTCAAACTTCCTCTTTATTATTAGATGGACAAAATGATAAAGGATTGCAGTACAAACCCTAAAGGCAATGTGAGGTTATATAAAGGGATGTAGCATTTCCAGTAATCTTGTAATGTGGTATCATCAATTTTGATCTAACTATTTTCTGTTTCCTAATGGAATCCAGTAAATTGACTTGGAAATTCAATGATTCTGTGTGTCAATAGGAATAATATTTATTCTATAACAAAAGACCATGTCCTATCACATTAAAAGCTTTTATTCTTATGTCCATGAGAAAATCTACATTGGACTTTGGTAATGGTATATACATAGTTAGACAGTCTAAACTGATTTGAGATGTAAAAGATGTTACGGTGAAATTGTATTTGCAACAGGTTTTGAAGGGTTGGGAAGGGAATTAGGTCTCACACAGGGTTGGTCAGTTATTCAGCCTTCTTTTCAGACAAGCAACTCTCTTAGAATCTCATCTCATTGTAATTCTTACTAGTCTTGTCCCTTTATACTCCCATCTGAAAATAGCATGACTGGGTTGTGAGTGGAATGGTTAACAAGGTTAATATGGTTCAAATTTACTTCTTCAGTGGTCAGCATTACCTTGACTACTGAAGGAAAGGAAGTCATATTGTCACATTTGGCTATTCTGACATAGGAGTGTAGTGATTCCAGTCAATAATAGTCTCAGTGGTATTAGAAAGTGAGTGTAATGTGCTTAAGGCCATTTTTGTTGCCCTTGGGAAATGGAGTTGCCAGTTGGCTGATTTTTTAAATAATTGGGTGAAAGTGGTTGATATATTAGAGGTATTCCCCTTTTAAAACATGGCCTTCAGGGCAATCCAGTGATCATCCAGGTTCCTGCTGCCAGCACTCACACAAACAACTGATCCATGGTCTGCTGGACATTTCCAAACATTGCAGGGGAAATTTAGTCATATGGAAGACTTTCCATATAGCTGAACTTGTGCAAAAATGTAAACTCATGATCCAAAGTCAACTATCATTACTTCATGAAGGTAAATTGTTGACTGTAACTTAGCCAGTTTTGGCCTTGAGTTAAGTATTTGGCCACTGAAAAAATGGACAAGTCAGAGCTACATACTCTGTTGCTACTATACTATGACCACCATGACAGCAGGACACAAGGAGATGTAAGCACTATAGCCAATCACTGACTGTAATATGGTTGAGAAAAAATATATTTGCATACATAAAAGATTGAGCAACTTTTGAAAAATCTTACAAAGTACAATACTGAGAATGGCATCAGAAAATATGGTATATACTAGAGATGAGCGAGCACTAAAATGCTCGGGTGCTCGTTATTCGAGACAAACTTTTCCAGATTTTCCAGATCGGAAGACACGCGCACACACCTGCAATGTGAAGAATAGAATTAAAACATTAAAAACTGTGAATACAGGACCATTTAAGTGCAGAACACATTGAAAGAACAATATTCTTCACATTCCAGATGTTCCGAACATCTCCGAACTTAGCGGGAGACACGCTCGCAGACCTGGAAAGTGAAGAATAGTGTTATTTCCATGTGTTCTTACAAGCAAAACATCAGGAAACATCTGCAATATTTTATTAAACAATAAAAACACTGTTCTTCACTTAATTTAATGCTCGATCGTGAGCAGGGGAAATACTTGTCCGAGTAACGAGCCGGTCCGAGTATGCTAATACTCGACCGAGCAGTATACTCGGACGAGTGTACTCGCTCATCTCTAGTATATACCAAAAAGAACCTGGACACTACCCTCATAGATGACCAGTAAACAGGTCAGCAGCGTGTTACCATGAACATTCATCGTTTATTTAAAACACATCAAACATTTAAGGGTAAGAAAAAAAAACTTTTTTAGATCAATCATACATCTGCATAATCCACAAGTGACTTTCCAGAGATTTCAGGACTCCACAAATTTCTTATGTCTAGAAATTCTATAGAAGAGAGTATGTGCTTTGTTTTATTGCTTCCAAAATTTCAATAGAAAACTGCTGGCTACAACATTTTCCTGACAAACAAGGAGGTTGTTAAAGAATCCTACGATGCTCCTGTCCAAGTAGTTTCTGGACAATTTTGGTGGTTAGCCTTATCGTGTGGAAACCTGAATTATAGTTAAGCCAGCCTCTGTGCACAGTTCACAGTAAACATCATCCACCGTATCGCCACCGGAAGCCTATTGCTGTCTAGGGGGACATATATGGCCACAAGCTTGCGGACGTATATACGACCCCATGACGGTTGTGTGAATGAAGCCTTAGGTAGATATTTTTGTGCAATTTATGTACATAAAGTAAATGGCAATCATCATTTTGTTATCCTGATCAGATCCACATTATACACCATGTTCTAGTGTTCTGTTGTCACATCAGTAAAATTGTATAATATTGTATCCCTTTGGTAAAGAATACAGTGTTGATCTGAACGTAATGTTCAAGCTATCAGGTTCCTGGGAAAGTAGTCATGGGTCTTCTGAGTACATTGCTGCCAGAGATAATGACAACATACAGTAGGCCCAACAATTAAACATTATTTATACAGATTTATAAGAAGCGTCTGAGAGCAGAACGGTTCTAGTTGCCCAGGGCAACCAATCAAAGCTCAGCTTTCATTTTCCCACAGCTGTTTATAAAATTAGAGATGAGCTCTGATTGGTTTCCATGGGCAACTGGAACAGTTTTACCTCAGACACTTCTAATAAATCTCCCCCTGTGTATGTATCCAAAGTTTAAATGACCTCTACCATCAGATTTCCTGAGGGAAGACTGCCATAATTTACCTGCCCATTATGTTTTCTAAGGGATGGTACCATTTTTGATTAGTTTTGGAACGGCAGGATTCCTGTAAAATGATGTGAATGAACCTAAAGCGCTCTAAATGACATCACCAGAGCACCTCCTGGGTCTTGCGTCTCATAATTTGTGCTCACCCCCACTCTCAATAATCTTATAGCATTGCATATACAGTAGTTGGAGAATGATTAGCCTCCAGTACACTGATGAAATGCATTGTGTTAAAAGCAAAGTGACTAATGTCCTAGTGACTTGGTGACAAGCTTAATATTTCTTGACTGAAAGAGCTCCCACTGATCATGTCATCACAAGGAACACAGATTTCAGAAAATACAATATCTCAGGCTGCAGTGATTTCCATTTACTGTAGTTCACTCCAAAACAGCAGAGCAAATTGTACTTTCTATAAGTAATAATCCAATGTAATGCACTTATAAAGCGGGGTTGAACAAATGACTGTACTATTTGGGAAGCCACGCATGACAATTATTTTTTTTCAGTAGCCAGACAATAAAAACTTACATAAGCAGCAATGTAAAACATTATGTAAGCTCAGGTATTAGCAGCAATTTTTAGGTACATTAGGTACATGGATTTAAATGGTTATTTGCATCTCAGCCTTTCATGACTGAGAGAGTAAAAACCATATCTCTGCTTGCCTGAAGTGGACCTGATTCGTGGAAACAGCTGAACATGGCTGTGCTATGCTGTTTCTGTAGCTACTGAGGAGGTAAAAGGAGTCACAAACAGAAAAGACACTGTACACAGTTTCCTTAACTCTTGAAGTTGGGAATTACTCTTAGCTCCCTGTGCTGTTTTCAATACAGGCGGTCCCCTACTTAAGAACACCTGACTTACAGATGACTCATAGTTACAGACGGACCCTCTGCCCCCTGTGACCTCTGGTGAAACTCTCTGGATGCTTTACTATAGTCCCAGGCTGCAATAATCAGCTGTAAGGTGTCTGTAGTGAAGCTTTATTAATAATTCTTGGTCCAATAACAGCAAAACAATTTTAAACTCCGATTGTCACTGGGGCAAAAAAAAAACTAATTGTCTGGATCTACGATGATAAAATATACAGTTTTGACTTACATACAAATTCAACTTAAGAACAAACCTATGGACCCTATCTTGTACATAACCCGGGGACTGCCTGTACTCTGATATACTCATTAGGAAATGGGAAATAGATTGAAACAGTTGTGTTCAGCTGCCTCTGTACCTCCTAATATGAGCGTTGGGAGCTTTTTAACATCTTGGATGTGATTGGCCGAGGAGTAGGGAATACAACTTTAAGGATGTGTAAAAACAACAACTTCATTGATGATGCTACATTTGTAGCTTGCTTAATGCATTTGGGCTGCAGAAATACCTAGACATAAGGATATAATTGAGTCTGTATCCTCAAACTATACTTAAATCAAGGTTAAAGGGAGCCTGTCACCGTGCAAATGAAGTTAGAAAGGGTTCATTGTAACTGGTATTTTATTTTCCTGCTCTTTCTAAGCTTGGAAGCAGTCCTCGGTCATGGAGCCACTTTTAGAAGTTGTTTTAGAATGAGGGAGACCATGGATAACAAATATAAGAAGATTACCACCGACTGGGTGCCTGGATCTATGAGTAATTGTCCCTGGTTTATCATTTGTCACAATTTGCTTTTATGCGTTCTTCTTGCCGTTGCTTCTTATCTGCACTGCAGATGCTTATCAGGAACTGAACCACTCACGTCCTGCGGAGGGCACCGCTTGGGCACTACAGAACTACTGGAATTGGTGACTGCATTTCAACTGCTGAAGAGTGCAGAGATCTAGCGGCAATAAATCTCCACAGGCTTTCTTTTTGGGGCCTGAAACAATCAGATCCTGATGATTGCACTAAAACGCAAGATTGGTAAAGTTATTGTCCACATAATAAATAACACTGCTTGCTGCTGAAGTTGGTATTCTCTGAGCTCTTTGTTGTGCTTTGTGAGCAGCAGCAGTTTGTGAGCTGGCCATTTTAACCCCTTCCGAAATGTAATATTCCATGTTGTGTACTGGGAAGCGAGAAAAAAATTCCAAATAGTGAAATTGGTGAAAAAACGCATTTGCATTTTTGTTTTCTTGTGGGCTTGGATTTTACGGATCAACTTTATTCTTTGGGTCAGTACGATTACGGTGATACCACATTTGTATAGGTTTTATAATGTTTTCATACATTTATACTTCCTGTACAATTTTTATTTTTATTTTGCCATATTCTGGTGCTAATAACTTTTTCATACTTTGGTGTACGGAGCTGTGGGGGGTGCCATTTTTTTGGGACTTTTGATGACGTTTTCAATGCTACCATTTTAAGGACTGTACAACTTTTTATTGTATTTTTTTATATTTTTCAAAATGGCAAAAAAGTGCCATTTTTGACTTTGGGCGCTATTTTCCATTACGGGGTTAAACACAGTGAAACCATTATTATATTTATTTATATCAGTTTATATTATTTATTTATATTTATATCAGTTCTAGGGAAAAGGAGGTGATTAGAATATTTTGGTTTTTTTATTATATTTTTTTTTATTTTACTTATTTTTATTTTTACTATTTTACAGACTCCCTAGTGTACTTTAACCCTAGGTTGCCTGATTGATCCTACCATATACTGCCATACTACAGTGGGGATTTTCCTCCTCATTCATGGGTTAAAACGAGACTGCATTACAATGTGCTAATCGACAATACCCGTGCCTGTCATGGCGGCTAATTGCCGCTCCCCGATGACATCACGGGGAGCGACGATCTCCACTAAGATGACAGCCGCCTTTTTTTGCAGCCTCTGGCAGCTTTGCCGGTGGCAATCGGCGGGTATTACTGGAAAGCCTTTGCTGCAATATGTAGCAAAAACTTATCAGCTATGGAAAGGGCTCAGCCCGTGAGCCCTCTCCATGCACCCACACCTGATGTGTGATGTACTATTACGTCACATGTTGGTAAGGGATTAAGGAGATCTACCATCAAAATCAAGCATGATAAACCACGACACTTAATTATATATCTAGGCACTTTATGGCCTCCTTCCTTCTACAAGTGTTATGTGATGTCTTGCTGCTTGGAAATCATGGGTCTGCCCCTTACAGGTTAAACATTTTAGTTCACATATTGTGATATTAGTCTTATAGCAAACAGTTAAAGCTTACCGAAAGTTTCCAAACTGAGTCCAGGTTGTAAGATGGTATTCAAATTGACCTCGGATTTCTATACTTAGGTAAGATCAAAGGCCATACTACTGACAAAAGCCAAGCAAATAATTGTGTTAAAATGTGTTATTTTAGATAGCAATTAATTTGCTTTCACACTTGTTACTTGTTTTAGTATGTTTCTGGATCTTTGGGACCACTTTCAGTATTAAGTGCCTTCAGTGCAATGTCCTAATCAGTTGCTACCAGCACCCGGACTACTTGATGAGAAATGTAGTCTACACCAAGGTTCAGATAGTCTTCTGCCAAGAACTAGATAACTAATGGACAAAGTTGTGTCAAACCAGTGGCACAGTAGGTTCACACCAAACTTTAAAGTCCTCCAGATCTGTACTCGTTGTTCCATTGATAACACGTCTACATATTGATATTACTGCAGTCACTGAATAAAATTATGATTTGCTATAATCTGTGATTGCAGCAGTGATGAAACCTGTGTTTCAGTACATCATTACTAGAGATCCATAGGGAAAAAGAAGTGAGGGCAACCATGAAGTGAGTAAGGATTGTTATATTTCTATTCTATATCTTTCATACACATAGTAAAATGTAAATAAATAAAATAATAAATATTGAAAGTAATAAACACAAAATATAAATAAAAAAACAAGCAAGCCAATTATCTCCATACTTACATGCACACTATTAATCACCCTGACACAAATGTATTTTGCATGGGCAGGTGCTCAAGCATTCACACAATACATTCTTGTCACACAGAATGTATGTTACCCCAAGCATTAAACAATTAACCCTGACTTGCCTGTTCTACCTTGAGACTACCAGTTTTTGCACCTTAACTAAAAAGATGTGTGTACCCACAGAATTATCAATTTATAAAGGACATGTCAGGTTAAGGACAGAAACACAATTAAGATTGAAAAATGTTGATAGCGGAAATCACCTTGACTAGTTAAGCTTTTAGGATAAGTTTGTTATAATTAGGGGACATTTTTATGAGTTTTCTTGAAACGATGTTTGATAACATCCCCATACCTTAGCCGAGCAGTAAGTTAAACCCATTTCTTTAAATAAAATTATTGACCTGTCCCTATGATCCCTTCATACATTGTTTAATTTTCGAGTGTTTGTGTACATGCTGAGACTAAAAATTCTCATGAAGCCTTACACAGCAGGCTGTGTATAGTATACATCCAGCTGCCCCTCTCAAGTCTGCCTCTCGCATTCTGCCAACTGTAAAAACTAATGATATTGTAAGTGATCACGTTTAAGTCCTACCGTGTTTCCCCGGAAGTAAGACAGTGTCTTACATTCTTTTTACCCTCAAAAGTCCCACTATGTCTTACTTTCGGGGTATGTCTTATATTGGAAAAAAATTTCGATATCCCACACATCTCCCTTAGGGTTACAGCCCCATACAGTATCCCACACAGTCTGCCATAGGGTTACAGCCCCATACAGTATCCCACACAGTCTCCCATAGGGTTACAGCCCCATACAGTATCCCACACAGTGTCTCCCATAGGGTTACAGTACCTGGTACCGTAATGGCGATGGGATCAATTCCTCTGTAGTGCTGGGTAGAGGTGTAGCTTCTTCTTCCTCGTGAAGGAGCCGCTGGTCTAATCAGAGGCTGCACATGAGGGCACGGAGGCTGCGTGTTTCTGTATGCCCCGGTCCCGCGATCTCCAGCTTCCGCCGGCATCAAGCTCCCACCCACCCTTTGGCCGGCTCCAACCTGACCCCCACATACAGTACCTCCGCTTTCTTTCTCATTAGCCTGAGCTGGGGACTATTTTATCACTTTGATAAATACACCAGGCATGTTTACACTGGTTTATTTTACAAAGATTTCTGCGTGTATTAAAAAAACACACATATGTACATACGGGTTTAAAAAATTTGTCCAGAGTTTACATTTATTTGAGAAGCACTAGAATGCTTGTAAACTAAGAAATGGCTATATTCACCTTTCAGATCTTTGTCACTCCTGTGTCACTGATAAATAGCCCACCCCCCACCTATCCTCCATTGTGTAATTTTGACCCGATCAAAGACCCCTGAAGCCAGTCAAAGTCTCCAGCTATGTTGATATTTGAGAAGTGGGAGAGGTACCGTAATGTTGGGGCTCTGGAAAGGGGAGTAGTCTAGAGCTTTTTCCACATAATTCTAATGTATCCATGACCCCCTTTAGACTTCTTTGCTTAAAAGGTATTCACCCCCATTCTCTCTGTCTGTTCGTGCTCAGTATTTTTGGGAATTGTGAAGGAAAACTTCTGATTAGCAGAGGAAAACATGTTTTTTTTACCACAGTTCCCCCTAAAAATCCCAGGATATAGTTATAACTTTACCAAATTTTTATACTACTACTACATTCACAAAGATGGGTAGTTATGTGCTCAAGAATTCAAACTTCCTCTTTATTATTAGATTATTAGACAAAATGATAAAGGATTGCACAGTACAAACCCTAAAGGCAATGTGAGTTATATAAAGGGATTGTAGCATTTCCAGTAATATTGTAATGTGGTATCATCAATTTTGATCTAACTATTTTCTGTTTCCTAATGGAATCCAGTAAATTGACTTGGAAATTCAATGATTCTGGTGTCAATAGGAATAATATTTATTCTATAACAAAAAGACCATGTCCTATCACATTAAAAGCTTTTATTTTATGTCCATGAGAAATCTACATTGGATTTGGTAATGGTATATACATAGTTAGACAGTCTAAACTGATTTGAGATGTAAAAGATGTAAAAGTTACGTGGAAATTTGTATTTGCAACAGGTTTTGAAGGGTTGGGAAGGGAATTAGGTCTCACACAGGGTTGGTCAGTATTCAGCCTTTTTCAGACAAGCAACTCTCTTAGAATCTCATCTCATTGTAATTCTTACTAGTCTTGTCCCTTTATACTCCCATCTGAAAATAGCATGACTGGGTTGTGAGTGGAATGGTTAACAGGTTAATATGGTTCAAATTTACTTCTTCAGTGGTCACTCAGCATTACCTTGACTACTGAAGGAAAGGAAGTCATATTGTCACATTGGCTATTTGGACATAGGAGTGTAGTGATTCCTGGCAATACTAGTCTCAGTGGTATTAGAAAGTGAGTGTTAATGTGCGTAAGGCCATTTTGTTGGCCTTGGGAAATGCCAGTGGCTGATTTTTTAAATAATTGGGTGAATGTGGTGATATTAGAGGTATTCCCCTTTTAAAACATGGCCTTAGGGCAATCCAGTGATCATCCAGGTTCCTGCTGCCGCACATCACACAAACAACTGATCCATGGTGTTGCTGGACATTTCCAAACATTGCAGGGGAAATTAGTTCATATGGAAGACTTTCATATAGCTGAACTGTGCAAAATGTAAAATCATGATCCAAGTCAACTATCATACTCATGAAGGTAAATTGTTGACTGTAACATTAGCCAGTTTTGGACTTGAGTTAAGTATTTGGCCACTGAAAAAATGGACAGTCGAGGCTACCTACTCGTGGCTACTATACTATGACCACCATGACAGCAGGACACAGGAGATGTAAGCACTATAAACCAATCACTGACGTAATATGGTTGAGGAAAAAATATATTTGCATATATAAAAGATTGAGCAACTTTTGAAAAATCTTACAAGTACAATAGTGAGATGGCATTAGAAAAATATGTATATACTAGGATAAGCGAGCACTAAAATGCTCGGGTGCTCGTATTCGAGACAAACTTTTCCAGATTTTCCAGATCGGAAGACACGCGCACACACCTGCAATGTGAAGAATAGAATTTAAACATAAAAAAACGTGAATACAGGACCATTTAAGTGCAGAACACATGAAGAACAATATTCTTCACATTCCAGATGTTCCGAACAGATCTCCGAACTTAGCGGGAGACACGCTCGCAGACCTGAAAGTGAAGAAGAATAGTGTTATTTCCATGTGTCTTACAGCAAAACATCAGGAAAACATCTGCAATATTTTATTAAACATAAAAACACTGTTCTTCACTTAATTTAAGATCTCGATCGTGAGCAGGGGAAATACTTGTCCGAGTAACGAGCGCGTCCGAGTATGTGCTAATACTCGACCGAGCAGTATAACTGGACGAGTTGTACACGCCTCACTCTAGTTATTACCAAAAAGAACCTGGACACTACCCTCATAGATGACCAGTAAACAGGTCAGAGCGTGTACCATGAACATTATCGTTTATTTAAAACACATCAAACATTTAAGGGTAAGAAAAAAAAACTTTTTTAGATCAATCATACATCTGCATAATCCACAAGTGATTCCAGAGATTCAGGACTCCACAAATTTCTTATGTCTAGAAATTTCTATAGAAGAGAGTATGTGCTTTGTTATTGCTTCCAAAATTTCAATAGAAAACTGCTGGCTACAAAATTTTCCTGACAAAACAAGGAGGTGTGAAATGAATCCTACGATGCTCCTGTCCAAGTAGTTTCTGGACAATTTTGTGGTTTAGCCTTATCGTGTGGAAACTGAATTATAGTTAAGCCAGCCTCTGTGCACAGTTCACAGTAAACATCATCCACCGTATCGCCACCGGAAGCCTATTGCTGTCTATGGGGACATATATGGCCACAAGTTGCGGACGTATTACGACCCCATGATGGTTGTGTGAATGAAGCGTTAGGTAGATATTTTTGTGCAATTTATGTACATAAAGTAAATGGCAATCATCATTAGTCATCCTGACAGATCCACATTATACACCCATGTTCTAGGTGTCTGTTGTCACATCAGTACATGTATAAATAATGTATCCCTTTGGTAAAGAATACAGTTGTTGTTTTGAACGTAATGTTCAGTGATCTGGTTCCTGGAAAGTTAGTCATGGGTCTTCTGAGTACTTGGTGCCAGAGATAATGACAACATACAGTAGCCCAACAATTAAACATTATTTATACAGATTTATAAGAAGCGTCTGAGAGCAGAAAAGTTCTAGTTGCCCAGGGCAACCAATCAAAGCTCAGCTTTCATTTTCCCACAGCTGGTTATAAAATTAGAGCTGAGCTCTGATTGGTTTCCATGGGCAACTGGAACAGTTTTACCTCAGACACTTCTAATAATCTCCCCTGTGTATGTATCCAAAGTTTAAGGGACCTTACTAGAGATGACGAACATGGCTCGTCGAGCTTGATGCTCGTTCGAGCATTAGGTACTCGAGACGGCTCGTTGCTCGACGGAGATTCCCCTGCTCGAGATCGAGCATTAACTTAAAAACACAGTGAAGAACAATGAAGAATAGAATAAAAACAGTGAACACAGGATCATTAAGTGAAAAACACAGAAAGAACACAGTGAAGAATAGATTACAGATGTTCGGCACATCTGCTTACTTGTCGGAAGATACGCGCGGAACGGTGCGCACAATGTATATGAAGAACAATATATAGTGTGAAGAACACATGCAGAACACGGTGAGCAGACAGAGACACGAGAGGAGAGACGAGGCACGAGCAGCACAGAGACACCGGGGGAGAGAGCAGCACGAAGACATGGGGCAGCAGCACGGAGACATCAGGCAGCGGCACGGAGTGGCACGGAGACATCAGGCAGCGGCACGGAGACATCGGGGCACGAGGACAGCGGGGCACGGAGACATCGGGCACGGAGAGAGGCGGGCACGGGACGAGAGCGGGGCACGGAGAAGCGGGGCACGGAGAGAGCGGGGCACGGAGAGAGCAGGGCACGGCAGATGGGCACGGAGGACAGGCGGGGCACAGAGACAGCGGGGCAGGAGAATCGGGGCACGGAGACAGCGGGGCACGGAGACAGGGGGCACGGAGACAGCGGGGCACGGAGACAGCGGGCACGGAGGACATCGGGGCACGGAGAGAGCGGGGCACGGAGAGAGCGGGGCACGGGGAGACAGCGGGCACGGAGACAGCGGGGCACGGAGACGAGGGCACGGGAGACATCGGGGCACGGAGACAGCGGGGCACGGAGACAGCGGGCACGGAGGACAGCCGGGGCACGGAGACAGCGGGGCACGGAGACAGCGGGGCACGGAGACAGCGTATTCCGACAAGTAGCAGAGTTGCCGAACATCTGCAATCTTTCTTCACTGGTTTTTCACTTAAATGATCCTATTCTTCACTGTTCTTCACATCTTCTAACTTGTCGGGAGATAATATACGCGCGGAACAGTGAAGATAGATTGCAGATGTTTGCATACATCTGCTAACTTATCAGAAAGACATTCTTTTTCAATTAAAAACACATTTTATTCCGAACCATGGTCCCTTTGAACAAAATGCTCGAGTCTCATTGACTCAATGGGGCCGTTATTCGAGACGAGCACTGAGCATCTGGGAAAAGTTCGTCTCGAATAACGAGGCACTGAGCATTTTAGTGTGCTCGCTCATCTCTAACCTTTACCATCAGATTTCCTGAGGGAAGACTGCCATAATTTACCTGCCCGTTATGTTTTCTAAGGGATGGTACCATTTTTGATTAGTTTTGGAAGGTCAGGATTCCTGTAAAATGACTTTATAAAAATATGTGACTGAATCTAAAGCGCTCTAAATGACATCACCAGAGCACCTCCTGGGTCTTGCGTCTCATAATTTGTGCACACCCCCACTCTCAATATCTTATAGCATTGCATATTACAGTAGTTGGAAGAATGATTAGCCTCCAGTACACTGATGAAATGCATTGTGTTAAAAGCAAAGTGACTAATGTCCTAGTGACTTGGTGACAAGCTTAATATTTCTGAACTGAAAGAGCTCCCACTGATCATGTCATCACAAGGAAACACAGATTTCAGAAAAATACAATATCTCAGGCTGCAGTGATTTCCATTTACTGTAGTTCACTCAAAAGCAAGAGCAAATTGTACTTTCTATAAGTAATAATCCAATGTAATGCACTTATAAAGCGGGGGTTGAACAAATGACTGTACTATTGGGAAGCCACGCATGACAATTATTTTTTTTCAGTAGCCAGACAATAAAAACTTACATAAGCAGCAATGTAAAACATTATGTAAGCTCAGGTATTAGCAGCAATTTTTAGGTACATTAGGTACATGGATTTAAATGGTTATTTGCATCTCAGCCTTCATGACTGAGAGAGTAAAAACCATATCTCTGCTTGCCTGAAGTGGACCTGATTCGTGGAAACAGCTGAACATGGCTGTGCTATGCTGTTTCTGTAGCTACTGAGGAGGTAAAAGGAGTCACAAACAGAAAAGACACTGTACACAGTTTCCTAACTCTTGAAGTTGGGAATTACTCTTAGCTCCCTGTGCTGTTTTCAATACAGGCGGTCCCCTACTTAAGAACACCTGACTTACAGTGACTCATAGTTACAGATGGACCCCTCTGACCTGTGACCTCTGGTGAAACCTCTGGATGCTTTACATAGTCCCAGGCTGCAATGATCAGCTGTAGGTGTCTGTAGTGAAGCTTTATTAATAATCCTTGGTCAATACAGCAAAAAAATTTGAAACTCGATTGTCACTGGGGCAAAAAAAAAAAAATTGTCTGGATCTACGATGATAAAATATACAGTTTTCACTTACATACAAATTCAACTAAGAACAAACCTATGGACCCTATCTTGTACATAACCTGGGGACTGCCTGTACTCTGATTACTCAATAGGAAATGGGAAAATAGATTGAAACAAGTTGTTATGCTGCCTCTGGACCTCCTAATAGAGCGTTGGGGCTTTTTAACATCTTGGATTGTGATTGGCCGAGGAGTAGGGAATACAACTTAAGGATGTGTAAAAACAACAACTTCATTGATGATGCTACATTTGTAGCTTGCTTAAATGCATTGGGCTGCAGAAATACCTAGACATAGGATATAATTGAGTCTGCATCCTCAAACTATACTAAATCAAGGTTAAAGGAGCCTGTCACGTGCAAATGAGTTAGAAAGGGTTCATTGTAACTGGTATTTCATTTTCCTGCTTTCTAAGCTTGGAAGCAGTCCTCGGTCATGGAGCCACTTTTAGAAGTTGATTTTAGAAGGAGGAGACCATGGATAACAAATATAAGAAGATTACCACCGACGGGTGCCTGGATCTATGGTAATTGTCCCTGGTTTATCATTTGTCACAATTTGCTTTTATGCGTTCTTCTTGCCATGCTTCTTATCTGCAATGAGATGCTTATCAGGACCTGAACCACTCACGTCCTGCGGAGGGCACCGCTTGGGCACTACAGAACTACTGGAATTGGTGACTGCATTTCAACTGCTGAAGAGTGCAGAGATCTAGCGGCAATAATCTCCACAGGCTTCTTTTTGGGGCCTGAAAACAATCAGATCCTGATGATTGCACTAAAACCCCAAGATTGGTAAAGTTATGTCCACATAATAAATAACACTGTGATGCTGAAGTTGGTATTCTCTGAGCTCTTGTTGTGCTTGTGAGCAGCAGCAGTTTGTGAGCTGGCCATTTTAACCCCTTCCGAAATTTAATATTCCATGTCGTGTACGGGAAGCGAGAAAAAAAATTCCAATAGTGAAATTGGTGAAAAAATGCATTTGCATTTTTGTTTTTTTGTGGGCTTGGATTTTACGGATCAACTTTATTCTTTGGTCAGTACGATTACGGTGATACCACATTGTATAGGTTTTATAATGTTTTCATACATTATACTTCCTGTACAATTTTTATTTTTATTTTGCCATATTTGGTGCTAATAACTTTTTCATACTTTGGTGTACAGGAGCTGTGGGTGGTGCCATTTTTTGGGACTTTGATGACGTTTCAATGCTACCATTTTAAGGACTGTACAACTTTTGATCACTTTTTATTGTATTTTTTTTTATATTTTCAAAATGGCAAAAAAGTGCCATTTTTGACTTTGGGTGCTATTTTCCACTACGGGGTTAAAACACAGTGAAACCATTATTAATTTATTATATTTATATATTATCAGTTTATTATTTATTTATATTTATATCAGTTCTAGGGAAAAGGGGTGATTAGAATATTTTGGGTTTTTTTATTATAATTTTTTTTATTTTACTTATTTTATTTTACTATTTACAGACTCCCTAGCGTACTTAACCCTAGGTGCCTGATTGATCCTACCATATACTGCCATACTACAGTGGGGATTTTCCTCCTCATTTGGTTAAAACGAGGACTGCATTACAATGTGCTAATCAACAAACCTGTGCCTGTCATGGCGGACTAATTGCCGTCCCCGATGACATCACGGGGAGCGACGATCTCCGCTAAGATGACAGCCGCCTTTTTTTGAAGCCTCTGGCAGCTTTGCCGGTGGCAATCGGCGGGTATTACTGGAAAGCCTTTGCTGCAATAGTAGCAAAAACTTATCAGCTATGGAAAGGGCTCAGCCCGTGAGCCCTCCATGCACCTGCACTGATGTGTGAGTACTGTTACGTCACATGTTGGTTAGGGATTAAGGAGATCTACCATCAAAATCAAGCATGATAAACCACGACACTTAATTATATATCTAGGCACTTTATGGCCTCTTCCTTACAAAGTGTTACGTGATGTCTTGCTGCTTGGAAATCATGGGTCTGCCCCTTACAGGTTAAACATTTTAGTTCACATATTGTGATATTAGTCTTATAGCAAACAGTTAAAGCTTACCGAAAGTTTCAATTCAAAGAGTCCAGGTTGTAAGAGGTATTCAAACTGACCTCGGATTTCTATACTTAGGTAAGATCAAAGGCCATACTACTGACAAAAGCAAAGCCAATAATGTGTTTAAAATGTGTTTATTTAATAGCAATTAATTTGCTTTCCACTTTTACTTGTTTTAGTATGGTTCTGGATCTTTGGGACCACTTCAGTATTAAGTGCCTTCAATGCAATGTCCTAATCAGCTGCTACCAGCACCCGGACTACTTGATGAGAAATGTAGTCTACACCAAGGTTCAGATAGTCTTCTGCCAAGAATTATACATCCTCATGGAACTAGATAACTAATGGACAAAGTTGTGTCAGACCAGTGGCACAGTAGGTTCACACCAAACTTTAAAGTCCTCCAGATCTGTACTCGTTGTTCCATTGATAACAGTCTACACATGATATTACTGCAGTCACTGAATAAAATTATGATTTGCTATAATCTGTGATTGGCAGCAGTGATGAAACCTGTGTTTCAGTACATCATTACTAGAGATCCATAGGGAAAAGGAGTGAGGGCAACCATGAAGTGAGGAGGGATTGTTTTATTCTATGCTATACCTTTATACACATAGATAAATGTAAATAAATAAAAAATAAATATTAAAAGTAAAAATTAAATAAAAAAACAAGCAAGCCAATATCTCCATACTTACATGCACATATTAATCACCTGACACAAATGTATTTTGCATGGGCAGGTGCTCAAGCATTCACACAATACATCTTGTCACACAGGATGTATGTTACCCCAAGCATTAAACAATTAACCCTGACTTGTGTTCTACCTGAGAACTACCAGTTTTTGCACCTTAACTAAAAAGATGTGTGTACCCACAGAAATATCAATTTATAAAGGACATGTCAGGTTAAGGACAGAAACACAATTAGGATTGAAAAATGTTGATAGCGGAAATCACCTTGACTAGTTAAGCTTTTAGGATAAGTTTGTTTGTCATAATTAGGGGACATTTTTATGAGTTTTCTTGAAACGATGTTTGATAACATCCCCATACCTAGCCGAGCACTAAGTTAAACCCATTTCTTTAAATAAAATTATTGACCTGTCCCTATGATCCCTTCATACATTGTTTTATTTTCGAGTGTTTGTGTAATGCTGAGACTAAAAATTCCTTAGAAGCCTTACACAGCAGGCTGTGTATAGTTATATCCAGCTGTCCCTCTCAAGTCTGCTCTCGCATTCTGCGAGAGTAAAAACTAATGATATTGTAAGTGATCACGTTTAAGTCCTATGTAGAGGCAACATTAAAAATAATTGAATAAAGTTTTCTAAAATACTTAATTAAAATACTCCATAAACATCACCTGTCTCCTTATTTAATTACACATACTGTATACACAAAAAGATTATTACAATGTTCGTACGGTTGAAAGGCTACCTGTATAGTGAAAGGCTTAAAAATAATAAATAAAATACCAAAATTTACATTTTTGTATCTAATCTAATGACACAAAAGGAGCTCTAATAATGAATATGTGATGGAAAAACAAAAAAAGTTATTGCACTAAAAATAAAAAGCTAAAAAATACTAATACCGGTTAATTGAAATAAAAAAATAGCATTTTTATTACATCTTCCCAAGAAAGAATTAAAGGGGCTGTCTTCTTTAACCACATTACAACAGTTAATTGATATTGTTTGTGTAATCAAAAGTTATTACATTTTCAGTATATACTTTCTGTATTAATTCCTCATGGTTTCCTACATCTCTACTTGCTCTCATGCTATAAGAAGCTTCTATGTTTACTGTGCATGGCTTGTTAGCATCACACAACTTTGATTACACTTTGGACCACATTTATTACAGTGTTTGCCCCAGTTTTCTTTCTGACTTTGCACTAGAAAGAAAATTCAAACTGCTTGCACATGTATTTACTGTATAAAGTGCCTGCGCCAGTTTTGTGTCATGGCTGCAGACAGACAATGGGGAGATTTACTTACCCGGCCATTCGCGATCCAGCGGCGCGTTCTCTGTCTCGGATTCGGGTCCGGACCGGATTATGAAGGCAGTTCCTCTGCCGTCCACCAGGTGGCGCTGCTGCGCTGAAAATCATCTCAACGCGCCGGAATGCACCACCTCGGACCAGGTGAAGGTAAGCGCTCCCCAAGCGACACTTTTTCTGTTTTAATGCGGGGTTTTTCCGAATACGTCGGGTTTTCGTTCGGCCAGCCCCGATTTCCGCCGCGGCAGCCGGCGCAGATGCGCCACAATCCGATCGAGTGCGACACAATCGGGGCAATTCAGGTACAATCGGCGCACAATCAAATTCGTGTAACACGTCGGGAAAACGCGATTCGGGCCCTTAGTAAATGACCCCCAATGTGTACCAAAAGAGTGATGTTAGGCCCCTTCCACACTTGCGTTTTTCACACGCGTTTTCTGCACGTGATTTTGACGTGCAGAACTTGCATTGCACTTTGGCCCATTGTAATCAATGGGCTTTTTCAGACTTGCATTTTTTTTCACGCACACACGCACATTTTTTTAATGCATGTTTACATCTCAGCATGCTCTGCTTTTGCAAGTCACATGCATGAAAAACGCACCATACAAGTCTATGGAGACGCATCAAAAACGCATCACACTCTGAGACACATGCAAGTCCAATGCAAGTGCAGTGCGTTTTTCAACCATCAATTGCCATAGAAAAGATAGAGCTCAGTCCTGAGTCCTTTTCACGCACGTTACCTCCGCATGAAAACGCATTAAAATTGCATTGAAATGCATTAAAAATTAGATGAACAAACACTGAACAAACTCTGACTGAAAACTGATTGCACTCTGATGAAAAATGTCAGTTTTTCACTGACCAAACCCTGATCGCACCCCTGTTCTGACGTGATCTGTAAAGCAAGTGTCCTTAGTGCTTAGTCAGACCGTATGCCACAATTCTGTCCAACGTGCACCACGATTCTGTCTGTGGCACTATTCTGCAGCATGAACAAAGTGCACCAAAATATGGTACCCACTTCCAGAGCAGTGCAGGGGGCACCAGTTTAATGTAGAATGTTCACAACAATTCATGAAGCCGGCGCACCCTGCACACTCCAGAGGCAAACTGTGCATAGTGCAGACTGCACTGTTTTTGATAAATGCGGACCTGTGCATTGTTATGAGCCATTCAACTTTGTGACATCAAATGACCATGGACCAGTGTTAATCTACAGGAAATAAACGATGAAGCTTCCTGTTGCATGAAAGCAAGCAGACAAGAAACAGTGAGGAATTGATACAGAAAGTGTATTGTGAAAAATGTGTAACTTTTCATTACACAATATCAATTATTTCTTGGAATGTGCTGAAATTGGACAACTCCTTTAAAACATTTTAATCATTAGATTATCTTACCCTAAATATGACACAAAAAAATTCACATTTTTTAAAAAGCAAGCCTTCATATTTATATATGCACAACAAAAAGTTATCAATTGTGAAGGGTGGAGGTTATTCTAGGAATAGATGAACAAAAAAATATTTTCTTAAAGTACAAACAGTCCTTAAAGGTGATGTGCGGGTTATTTATATTTTAAATAGAAGCTGTTGCTGCTCTTAAAAGAAAAAAAAGAAGAACCCATACCTACGATCCTCATCTTTGTGGCATATTACATTTGTTAGAGCCGCTCCTGCTACTAATCAAACATGTCTTCCCTTTTTCAATATTTTTCCCTAAATAAGAACTACACAATGAAATTCTCCTCGTAGGTTTAGGACATATCGATTTTGTTTGATTAGGCAGTTTGAACTGGGCTCTAGTGGCTGACTGGTCTGAGATCTGCCACACCCTTTACTTTGCACTCTGCAATTGTCTTGAAAGAGTTAACTCTTTGTGATTACTTGCTCTTTCCACCTGGACCAGGGCGCTTACTTCTGCCAAGCTGGTTCACATTGCGCTGTCCGTGTTTTTATTATCATTCTTGTATCTGATCTTGGGCTGTTTTTATCTTCTCTTTTGGAATCTGATTCTGTCTTAGTTTTCCCACTCTGTTGCTGACCCGGTTTGTCCACTATCCTTATTGCGTTTTTGTTTTGTTGGTCTTGTCATGTTTTCATGCTTTGCAGAGGAAGGGAACGCCGCCCAGTTATTGGCAACCATTTAGTGTGGACCCAACATGTAGCTAGGTGACAGATTGGGGAGCTCAGCATTAAGGCTGCCTGTCTTTGTCTTCTACCATTACAAAAATGTTATTAGCTTCAATCTTACCAATGTAAAATCTCAGTAAACTAGGAAATGTTACAAATATATCACCTTCAGAATACATTATCAAGGTCAAATACACTGAAAGGATTCATGTGGAACCTTTTGCCCTATTCATATAGATCTGTAGCATGTAGTGCCGTGTGTTGATGAAATATATAAGGCATTGCATGGCATGCCAGGTGTTATTTCTTATGATTACATCAGACCTAATGATAAGTAGTTATTTAGCTATTAGACATATATCTTGCAAGCAAGAGCTGAAATTGGTTTGGGCTGCTGCCTTTTACTTTGGGTAATGAGTGGTACCTCCAGATGTTCATACCTCATTGGACTTATTTTTTGTTAATGGTTTGCCATTTACTGCCTAAATTCGGTGTTAGAACCATACTTTTAGGGAAAGGAGATGGTGTTTCGTCTGCTCAGTTCTGCTGGTTGAGGACCTTTGGAGGAACTTCAGAGGTCCAGTTAGGGCTTTTTGTATACATGTTTTGGAAGCCAGCAAACATGTATAAGAATTTCAAGGCTAGAGGTTCCTTACTATTATCTCTTCAGGGAAGTATCAAACTTGGTGGGGAGCCTTGAACCCTTGTTTCTGCCTAAATGGCCTATATAGTATAATCCACTGCTGCTTACACATGAGATCCTAGCTCCTAGAGAAAGCAACATGGTAATTGAGATCTACTGTAATCCTATATTGTGGATCTTCTGTATAAAAGTAGATCATTTCCTGTCAATATAACACAGCATTTTTCATTTCCTTTTTTTATCTCCTCTTCCCATATTCCAGAAATGTATGAGGGCTTGCTTGCATCAGAACAAATTGTACTACCTAGCATAGCCCCACTTAAAGAAAATCTTCCATCAAAATCTAGCATTGATAAACCAGGGATACTTACTCATAGATCCAGGCACTGCAGTTATATTCCTATATTTGTTATCCATTGCCTCTGTCCTTCTAAAATCAACTTTTAAAATTATGCTGATGAGCCTTACTCACAGCCTTACTCTTTTTAGTTGCTTAGAATAATACTGTATCTCATGCTGAATTAATTGCAGAATGCAAGGTAAAAATTTGCCCTACCAAAGGAAGCAAATTGTTACCTAAAGCTGTCACGGTTTGCATCATGGTCAGAATCAATGCAGAAGATATTCTGCAGCGATTCTGCAACATTTTCCCCCAACAATCAACCTCTTACACATAATTTTTTTCCTCTGTCTGGAGTTGAGTTTTACCATTTTGTTTTTCACCCATTTTTTGCCTTATTTCTCAACCATCTTCTGTAAAAATAGCTGGTGGAAACTGATAACTTGAGAGAAATCTGGCAAAATTAAAGATTCAATATGAAGCAAAAGATGCAAAACAGCTAAGAACAGATCCGGACCTGAAATTACAGTTAATGTGAAACAATGCAAACACTGCACTAGAAAAAGAACATCAATGGCAATCAGTCCATTTAACAAAATGCAATATCAATGCAATTGTATTGGGCATTATAAGTTAAGACTCAAAGTATAGCATATGGTTTTAATGGCTGCATACAATGTGTTAAAATGATTGTAATGTAAGTATTAACTGCTTTACATTTCTGTAGTTTCAGGCCACTCCACTTAACCTAGCTAAGCTTTATCCTGTCCAATCCTTTGGTTTGACAGAAACATTTCTCTACAGGAATTATGTCCTCATTCAGAAGCTGTAGCAATTTTTATTACATTTACAAATATTCTAGCAATAATAACACTGGAAAATATTTCCAAGCCTTACGTCGAATAAATTTTATTTAGTAAGATATTGACATTGGTAGAGCAATGGAAATATCTTATTTGAAGTGACTTTCCCCTTTGAAGTGGAGCGTATTGTAATAGTTTCTGGAAAGTCAACTATTCAACACTGAAGTCAATATTTATTGTCTAAAGGATGGTGTCTTTCACAAAGGACTGTCTTCAAGGACCTGGGAATAATCTGTCTTCACAAAGCAGTCATTATTCAGTCATCAAATGTAGAATGAACAATGGGATCCAGCTTTCGAGTATAGTGGAAAGAGTTGTAGATTAAAAATCCATTTTATTGGAAAAAAAATTAAAAACTAGGAAGTCATGAAATGAAAATGTCTGACCCTTTTCCAATCGGAGGGTTCTTAGTCATAGCCTGAGGCTACAAACTAAATGTGACTTTTTCATTTAGTGACATCCTAGTTTTTAATTTTTTCTAATAAAATGGATTATACTTGGAAGCTGGATCCCATTGTTCATTCTACATTTGATGACTGCTGGTTTCCCAATCCTGACATCTGTGCTTTTCCTGTGTAGATGACAACAGATCCAGGAGGTGAGCTGAACTCGCAAATGTTTTTTTGTCTATATTCCTCAGTTAGGTTGTTTTTATACATGCCACTACCTTCCATTAGGATTCAGCAGGGGCATAACTACAGCTGTAGCAGCCATAGCAGTTGCTATGGGGCCCACAGTGTCAGGGGGCCCCGGCATCAGACCTGACACACTAAAGACACACCATTCTATACATATTATACTGCACATTGTCCAGCATAATATGTATATAACAGTGCACATATTCACATTACACAGTATGAATAGGCAGCTTAGATAAGAAAATTTCAGGAGAGAGGGAGGGAACAGCAGAATGACATGACTAGCAATCTCTCATTTCTAATCCCTGACGTGTACTTTCTCCACATGGTCAGCAGGTACTGACAAACATAAGAAAGTGAGCACACAGCAGGGATGTAAGGTAGTCCTCTAATTTAGACACATAAACAACAAGAACAAGGAAACAATAGCCTTCTGCACACCCAATAAACTAAAATCACTTTTATTAGTTCATAGCCACACAAAAAACACATTAAAACACATATATGCAATTAAAAAGGTTCTGGCCATAGTCCATGAAAAGACTCATCTACCATACAGTATTCATTTTCACATAGTTATAGCTCAAGGATACATACAGAATACATACAGCAACAGGTGAAATGCGCGTTGGGGCGCGGGTGTGACGGCAGCCAAATAACTAAGGTATTCATACCTTGTGCTAGCGGCTCATGGTAAAGCATAGCGATCCATAGATAAAGGCAAAAAAACCCCAGCACTTTACTGTTTTTTTTGGCTGCCTGATCCCCCGATTATTTGGGACCATTTTTATTATATGTTATTATGTAATTTATGTAAGGTTTTGAAAAGATTATGAAATAAAAAATATAAAGATTTTTTATTATAATAGTTGTAAAATTCTTAATTTATAAGTTGTATAAGTTTGTTAGTTGTTGTTGTTGTTGTTGTTGTGTAGTTGTTAGTTTGGTGGGAATTTTCCTAAGACCAAAAAAGGACGAAATTGAATTGGTGAAAGAGTTTGATCAGTGTCTCAGTTTTTCATGCACGTTGTTTTTTTGCAAATTCAATGTGTTTTTCATGTGCAGAAAACGCGCTTGAAAAAGACTGAGGTCTATCTTTCCTATGGCAATTGATGTGTGAAAAACAAATTGTACCTGCATTAGACTTGCATGTGTCTCAGAGTGCAATGCGTCTCCATAGACTTGTATGGTGCGTTTTTCATGTGCGTGACTTGCAAAAGTAGAGAATGATGAGATTTAAACGTGCGTTAAAAAAAATTGCACGTGTGTGCATGAAAAAGAAAGCAAGTCTGAAAAAAACCATTGATTACAATGGGTCAGAGTGCAATGCAAGATCTGCACGTCAAAAGCACGCGCATAACACCCGCTTCAAAAACGCAAGTGTGAAAAGGGCCTAAGTACATCAGATATAGCAGTACATTGCATAGACAACAAAATGCAGTTGTTAATCACAAAACATGGGCTACCAGTATCATAGAAAAGTTGTTTAGGAGCAAAGAGCCAACAATTATACCAATATACAAGATCTAAAAAATAAGGGGAGACCCCCACAAACAACACCTAGTTCCTCTCCTAGTTACGCCCCTGGGATTCAGATGTGAGTTGTGTTTGACCATGAAGCAGCTTATATAAAGATTTTCTTGGTCACATCATTGTTTCTCAAGGTTGGCAATTTTATTGGATATCACCAAAAACTGGCAGTAGGTTTATATTGAAATAGTGTAATACCAAGTAAAAGTAACTCAATGGATTGGATTTACCTTTGTAACATCCCTATAAGGCACTAACACTGGGGAATCGCCCTCCCCTGCTTTTAAGTGGACCTGTCACCTCTTCTGAACTGAAACAAAATATAAAAAAGATTATGCCAACTCACCTAGAGCTGTATAGAAGCGTGAAGTCAATCGTGTAGTATGCACAGGAGAGGGAGAGAGGAAAAGAAATCCTTGTGTGGTTCCTCGTTACCGCGTCGGTAATGGAAGACTTAATTCAGGAAAAAAGTTGTCCAGTGCTCCATACATTTAAAATCCAATCCTTTATTACTACATTAAAAAGATGAATGGGTATATGTTGTTTAGGTGAGACTTACGTGTTTAGGAGTATAGAAAATGTATTACAAGCCCTTGGTTGAACAAAGGACTGCTAAAATTTTTCTATAGATCGAAACGCACCTACAGAACATATATCCATTGCACCTTTTTAATGTAGTAATGAAGTACAGGCGGTCCCCTACTTAAGAACCCCTAGTTACAAACAGACCTCTCGATGTTGGTAATTTAATGTACTTTTGCCCTAGGCTACAATAATCAGTAGAATCATTAATTTTATGTCAAGATATGTAAACCTGAACTTGTCATTTTAGCCATTGTTCATTCATACTCTGCACTGTGATGGAACATTACCCATACTTTATACTCTGAGGTACTGGCCTGTATTTTTTGTGCATGCTATATAAAGGGGATTGGCCTATTATTTTAGTTGTGGTAAGTTCCTTCTATAGCATAGGTTCATATATTGACATGGCACATCAAATTCTAACAAAAAACATTGGTTTAAATTATCTAGAAAGACACATGTAATATAGCAAGAACTAAATGCCCATTACAGATGTAGTAAACTGTAATGGAAACACATTGATTTTACTGTCAAAACAGAGTGCTACCTGATAGTTCCCGGCTGGCTCTGTGCCAGCAATCCTAGCAGGTGACAGCTGGGAGGTGACGTCTGATACTTCTGTATGTGCCTAAATGCTCAGTAGGGGTTATTAGGGTAAAGAAAGGTAAGATGCAAACTCTGATCCAGTGAATAGACTTCTGTCCTTTGAGAGGAATCCACAAAGTCTCAAAGTCTCACTGGTGGATTCAGAATCTAAAAGTGAACATATTATTGGCATCACTAGGTTGCTAGGCTGCAAAGGAAATTCCACTTCCCTGTGGTTTTCCTTGCCTTTACATCAGCAAGCTATGGTTTCTGAGCATCTACAACAACTGTAATGAATTGCAAAGATGCTCTGTTTTATAAGGAACCAAAAATTATACAGTATGTATAGCAACTCTATGACTAAGACCTCTCCTAAAGCTTCCCCCTCCTGACACTAAATAATGGGTTGCTATGTACCATACGCATAAATGAAGCAGGAGAATAACACGGTCAGACAAGCCAAAATGATAGACAAGCAGGAACCACAATTTCCAAGAACAACAGTTAGGAAATTTGTAGGGGGAAGACATATACTTTCCTTGATCCGGTTATTTCTATATATAATACTAAAATAATATAATATAATACAATAATACTAAATAATAACATATTTGGGGTGGAGAAATTAGTGGTTTTACGCTACACTCTTTTGGTGGGTAAAAAAACTTAAAGGAGTTTGCCCATTAAAGATTTTAAATTTAAATCCTCTAGTGATATTTACACAATAACGATCAATTTAAACCCCTTTACTTAACAATTTTACCCAGTTTTATTGCTGTTTTTGGTCCTATCACTCAGTGATGGTGAGTTTGTGAGTGTGGGTGGGCACTAGCTGAGCAAACACCTTATGATCGGTCTGTGCTATGAGATGCTGTGTGGTGACAATGCGCTTGGATTATCAGGGTACAGGTTTATCTACACTTTCATTAAGCTTCTAAACATTGTACTAGTATCTGACACATAGAAAAAGAGGGTGGCCAGTGGTTGGTCGCGCTGCTCTTTTTGTGTATCAATAGATCATTATATATGTAACAACAAATGTTCACTATTTGAGAGACATTTATTATACATAAAAACAGTATAGTTTAAGAATTCATCAGTATAAAATTGGACGACGCGTTTCGGGGTGGAATGACCCCTTCCTCAGGTCCACAAGGTTCTGTAAGTTATAATAATGTATCGTCAGGTTGTGGATATCCACAGGAGTATATACAGCAGTACAATTTATAATCTCATAAAAAATGACATTATTGTCTATAGTAGATAAAATATTAACATTTTGACACATAAAACAGAGTAAGATTTGTTCAAAATATACAAAGTTTAAAAATATAGTAATAGGTTAGAACAATAGTTGTTGTGAGGCCAGTGTTTAAAGGTATAAAGAGAGTTTGGATTCATTAATAAAATTCATCAGATGTAAGATCAGAAGTGAGTGTACTGACCTTTCTGTGTATCAGAAATCAAATATGGAACTCTTTTTTTGAAAAAAGTTACTGTTTAGTAGTCACTACAAAGAGAAGTAGGATGTAATATTAGACGAGGGGATAAGTATCCAGTGGCTATGGAGCAGGGGAAATTGTGCATTATCTGACCTTTCTTGCGCCGAGCTGAGATGTGGGCCAGTTGTCAGGTATCGAATTGGTATATAAACCTGCGGTGCTGTGAGGATAATAGTGAAGTCGGCATTAGAATGCATCTTATCTTTAGTTACCTCGGGTAATGAGCAGGATAAAGGGCTCACATAGATGGTTTGTCCGGTCCGGTCAGCAGCAGCGAGCCAAGTGATCACCGCTGCTGTTGGCCGGGAGTTTAAATAGGGCCGGGGCGGAGTGAGCGCCTGCGCTCTGCGGATGAATAGAAGGTGTGCTGTGCGCATGCGCAGCCACCGTTATCGGAGGTATCGGAGATGTCAGTGGAGTAAAGGCTGTAGGGGTCTGGTATGTATATATGCTATCATTGGAGGTGGATGGCGTTAAGTCTTTGTGGTAATTGGTGACCAGGAGATTAATCTAGAGATGGGTTTTAGTAGGAGAATTGGTTCATTAGTCCATTATTGGTAGTATTGATCTGGGGATTTGATTCTTTGATAAGGAGAAGAACATTATAATAAACAGTAAATAGGCACCGTATAGTGATGGGTCAGAACTGTGTAAATGGCTGGGAGCTTATAAGAGCTTATTGGAGTAAGGGTATGTGAGGTTGAATTAATAAAATTTTTCAATGCATTCATTGAGACCGTAAGGGTTCATAGTGTTTAGCTTATCCAATAATTCTCTCTCTTGATGAGTTGCTGGAATCTGTTGGGATGATGTTTAGGGATCTGTTCAATTATGGTGGCTTTGACTAGGGAGAGATCCTTGTTATGATGTGATTTGAAGTGTCTGGATATGCTGTGTAGTTGGTAGCCTGCTTTTGTTTTGGTGTGCGTTGATTCTTTCTCTGAAACATTTGATAGTGCGACCCACATACTGTAATGAGCAGGGACACTCCAGAAGATAGACTACATGGTCCGAAGAGCAATTCACAAAGGTTTGGATTTTGAAGGATTCCATTGTGGTGTTCGATGTGAAAGTTTGGGTCCGATGTTGTAGGACATCGCACGTCAAACATCTAGGATTGTTGCATTTGTAGCATCCTGTCAGGGATGGGACCATGGTTGTTTTTTGGGGGTGTGGGGTTCCTCCTTTCTTTATGGGACGAAGCTTTGTTGGTGCTAGTAATGTTTTGAGAGTAGGAGCTCTCTTGTATGTGAGTTTGGGATTTTTTGGGATCATCTTTGCCAGATAAGGGTCTTTCTGTAGGATGGACCAGTGTTTCTTTAGAACCGATTTTATGATGGTATGATCAGATGAGTAGGTGGTAACAAAATTAAGATTCCAATGGTTATCCGGTAAGGGGATTTTGTCAGATGGTGCGAGACACTCTTCCTGTGTGAGAGTATTTGCTCTTTGGAAGGCATCCTCAATCATAGCCCTTCTGTAAGAATCGTTCCTTTAATGTTCCAGACTGTTTCATGAAGGTTTCATTTTTTGTACAATTTTTTCTTACCCGTTTGAATTGGCTATATGGTACATTGTTTAGCCATTTCCTGTAGTGAGAACTTGAGAAATCCAGGAAACTGTTTACATCGACCGACTTAAAGTAGGTTTCCGTCAACAGTTTGGTTCCAGTGTGATCTGAGGAAATCAGAAGGTCCAGATATTCAATATGGGTGGAAGAGATGTTCAAAGTAAGAGTAATGCCCCATGGGTTTGCATTGATAGTTTCAAGGAATTCATGGGCTTCCTTCTCTGTGCCAGCCCAGATCAGGAATAGGTCATCAATGTACCGTTTAAACCATAGTATTCGTTCGTTGTATTTTGGGTTGTCTGTGATGAAATTCTTCTCGAACTCTCCCATAAAGAGGTTTGCGTAACTTGGGGCAAACCACGTCCCCATCGCCGTCCCTCTTTTTTGGGAGTAGATGGAGTTTTGGAAGGAGAAACTGGATGGCTTCTAAGATAAACTCCGCTTGTATACTGATGAATTAAAAACATGACTGTTTATGATAATAAATGTCTCTCAAATAGTGAAACTTTGTTGTTAGTATTATAATGATCTATTGATACACAAAAAGAGCAGCGCAACCAACACCACTGGCCACCCACTTCCTAAATCTTTGCACATCAGGACTTGAGATGAGCGAGCACTAAAATGCTCGAGTGCTCGTTATTCGAGACGAACTTTTCCAGATGCTCAGTGCTCGTCTCGAATAACGAGCCCCATTGAAGTCAATGGAGACTCGAGCATTTTCAAAGGACCATGGTTCGGGAATAAAATGTGTATTAATTGAAAAAAGAAAGAAGTCTTGATAAGTTAGCAGATGTATGCAAACATCTGCAATCTATTCTTCCACTGTTCCGGCGTAGTATTATCTACAGACACGAAACAGATGTGAAGAACAGTGAGGAATAGAATAAACAGTGAACAAACATCATTTAAGTGAAAATAAAACAGTGAGAAAGATGACAGTGTCTCACATCTGCTTACTTGTCGGAGATACGCTGTCCCGTGCCCCGCTGCTCTCCGTGCCCCGCTGCTCTCGTGCCCATGTCTCCGTGCCACGTCTCCGTGGCCCGCAGTCTCCGTGCCCCGCTGCCTCCGTGCCCGCGCTCCTCCGTGCCCCGCTGCTCTCCGTTGCCCGTGCTTCCGTCCCGATGCTCTCCGTGCGTCTCTGCCATGTGGCTTCCGTGCCCCGCTGCTCTCCGTGCCCATGTCTCCGTGCCCGCTGTCTCCGTTGCCCATGTCTCCGTGCCCTGTTCGTGCCCCGCGCTCTCCGTGCCCATGTCTCCGTGCCCCAGTCTCCGTGCCCCAGCTCCGTGCCCATGTCTCGTTTGCCCATCTCTCCGTGCCCGCTGCTCTCCGTGCCCATGTCTCCGTGCCCCATGTCTCCGTTCGCCCATGTCTCCGTGCCACCCCTAGCCGTGCCTGTCTCCGTGCCCCTGGCTCCGTGCCCATGTCTCCGTGCTGCCGCTGCCCGTGTCTCGTTGCTGCGCTGCCGGTTGCCGTGCTGTCCCGGTGTTCTGTGCTGCTCCACGTTGTCCTTGTAACTGCTCTACGGTGTTCTTGTCAGTGTTCTGCCATTAGATATTGTTCTTCACACTACTATTTGTTCGCATCACGTTCCGCGCGTATCTTCCGACAAGTAAGCAGAGTGTGCCGAACATCTGTAATCTATTCTTCACGTGTCTCACTGTGTTTTTCACTTAATGATCCTGTGTTCACTGTGTTACGTTTTTTCTATTCTTCATTTGTCTTCAACTGTTTTTTAATTAATGCTCGACTCGAGCAGGGGAAAATCTCGTCGAGCAACGAGCCGCCTCGAGTACCTAATACTCGAACGAGCATCAAGCTCGACGAGCATGTTCGATATTCTGCATGCTGCTCATCACAGGACCTGTTCCGTAAAACTCAGAGGGGACGCAGCAGCTCAGACAGACAATATCATATTCTAAAAGAACATGTTCTCTCTAATATCTTTTACACTCCCCTCTACTTCCTAGGAGCGCGGTGAAACCCCTTTAATTACTATTACATAGAAAAAGAGAGAAGAGACAGATCAAAGTCATGAGGGCACAATGACACGCTCTACTACCTCACCTATAAAACACACAGTCAACATCTACTACCTCACTTATAAAACACACAGTCAACACTGCTAAACACCCATCCCCTTGGATCAAGAACTTATCTGGAGCTGCTGCTGTCTCCTCTGCTGCTTGATGGGAAGTGCCTCTGTCTGTTGGGCTCTCTGTCTCCTCCCCCTCCCCCTGCAGTACAAGAAAAGTTATTCATGCCAGATGAATCTGCCCAACCATGGTCATATCTAGGGACAACCAAAATGTAAACACCAGGACTGATAAAGACAGGTTGGAATTATATCTGTGTAATGCAGTATTTATGTTAATAACATTGAATTAGAGAATATGTTATTTTGTTATATTTAAGAATTTTGTCTTCATGGAAATACCCCTTTACGAAACATTCACACAGCAGCAATAGATAATTGTAGGATATGTTGTGAGGTCTATGTCTTAATCTACAGTTGGGTTCAATATATATATGTGACACTGTTGATAATATCCATCATAGTATTTACAGTCTGGAAATTGCTGCAGCATTTAATTGTAATACATTAGAGCATAAGCAATTTTCACATGGAGGAAATGAAAATGGATTCAGCAAGAACAGCATGAAGCTGTCCTCCCAGAGTAATTATTTGAGCATTGAGGCAGATCCTAGTCACCATAAAACGTGCCATAAAATAACAACTAAAGCTACAAAAAAATAATACTTGTATGTTAATGTAAGAGAAAATAATCCATGTTATGGGATAGAATAGTAGACACCAGTAGATTGGGATATCATCTCATCAGATATAAGAAGTTTTACCTCAATAAAAGATGATATAAACATTTTCTCTACAATCCTTATGTCACTTTATTATGTTTCAATTAAAATTACATAAGTTACTATATTACTCCATAACAGAAGGTCACACGTGTTTCAAACATATCCTTACCTTTTGTAAAAGCAGATTTTTTAAATAGGCTTCTGTTACATCAAAATTCATCTTTTCTCTCTCAGGGTTCCCTGTTATATCCCCTCATGTCTTCTTCTTAAAGGGGTATTCCCAGGAAGACAAGATTCTTTAATATACTCAGGATAACAAAATAACACATTCTCTATTTCAATATTATTAACAAAAATACAGCATTTCAAATATATAATTCCAACGTATCTCTATCAGTCCTGGTGTACACAATTTCGGTTGCCCCTGGACCCAACTCTGAATCTTCAGACCTTAGGGTCGGGTAGACATACTGTTCTCCTGTCTGATGCTGCACTAAGCTGCTCTCTGCCTCCAGTCTTTCATTCCAGGAGGAGCTCACACAGAGACATCCTGCTGGCAAACAACACATGTGAGGTGAGTAAATCTTCAAGTTACAGACAAATAAGGTCAGTGTATATAAACTTGGACCCTAATAATCTAACCACATGTTAAGCACACAGAATCTCACAGCACTAGAGGGGATCAGAATAGAGATGAGTGAGAACGAAAATGCTCGGGTGCTCGTATTATTCGGGTACAAAACAGGTGAGCTGGTGCCGGGAGCTTACCTAGCTAGTGTTTAAACAGCTATATCGCGGTTTAAAAACATTTTGATTTACAGCCGAGGGTAGCTTCGGCGCTGCGCGCGGCCGTGCGCGCGTTGAACCTCTGGCACTTCTATGGGGCTGTAAATCAAAATGTGTTTAAACAGCGAATAGCGGTTTAAAACACTAGCTAAGGTAAGCTCCGGCTTCTAATACCTACCATCGGAATGGTACGGTTCCTTTAAAAGAACAGTGCATAATAAAATATTCCACATGTTTCCAGATTGTGTTATGTTTAGAAGTACATTGAAAAACACTATTATTCACTTAAGGTGTTCGCGGGGCGGGTGTCTTCGCTAAGGTAGGAGATGTGCGCCACGAACCGAAACATCTGGATTGAAGAATAGTGTCTTTCATGGTTCTGCATTAAATGGTCTGTGTTCACGGGTTTGGGTGTAACTGTTTTCTTCTATTCTCACTTTGCAGCTGGCGAGTGTCTTCGGATAATGGTCAGAAGATGTGCGCGCACATCAGCAATGTGAAAAATTCGTGTTATTTGAAGTGTGCTGCCACTTAAAGTTTGGTGTTTTCACTGTTGTTATTATATTCTTCACATTGCTTGGATGTGCGCGCACATCACTGACATTATCCGAGAAGACACGTCGCGAACACCGCAATGTGAAGAATAGAATAAAAAACAGTGGAAAACGTGGAAACACAGGAGCATAATTGCAGAGAACCACATTGAAAGAAACAATATTCTCACATTCAGAAATGTTCCGAACATTCCGAATAGGGGAAGAAAAGCACGAACACCATGGAAAGTGAAGAAAGTGGTTTTTTCAATGTATGTTTAACAATTTTAAAACATCTGGGAAAACAATGTGGAATATTTTATTTTGCAATAAAAATACTTTTCTTCACTTTATTTTATTAATTTAATGCTCGAAGTTCGAGCAGCCGGCTACTCGTCAAGTAACGAGCCGGTCCGAGTATGCTAATACGGACCCCGCCCCCCCTCCCCCCCCTCCTCCCTTCTCCCCCCTTTCATCTCTTTTTTCTTCTCCCCCCCCCCCCCCTCCCCTTCCCTTCTCCTCCCCCCCCCCCCCTTTCCCTTCCCTCCCCCCTCTCTCCCCCCCCCCCTCCTTTTCCTCTTCCCTCTTTTCTTCCTTCCCCCCCCTCCTTCCCTTCCTCTTTTCCCCCCCTTTCCTTCCTCCCCCCTCCCCCCCCCTTCCCTTTCTCTTAACGAGCAGTATACTCGGACGAGCTATACTCGCCCATCCACGTATCATGAACGCTCGTCTGCTCCCCCCCCCCTTTTTTTCTCTAGTTTCCACCCCGACGTCACCACACACCCACCTTTATACTCTGTAGTCCCCTCCAAAGACCACCTCCGAGTGATCGGGCTTCCCAAAACATCATATAACACTGCCCCCCCCCCGCTCCCCGTAAATTAGTAAAAAATAAACAGCATAACAAATGACTCTGTATTGTGTAACATCACTAGTATTCTAACAATTAACACATCTGGAAACATGTGGAATATTTTATTTTGCAATAAAAATACTTTTCTTCACTTTATTTTATTAATTTAATGCTCGAGTTCGAGCAGCCGAGATACTCGTCCAAGTAACGAGCCGGTCCGAGTATGCTAATACTCGACCGAGCAGTATACTCGGACGAGTATACTCGCTCATCTCTAATCATGAAGTGTCTTCTTAGAGAGTCACCACCCACTCTCTGTACTCCCCTCCACTGACCATCACTGAGTGATAGGAGCTTAAACATCAATAAAAATGAGTAAATTAGTAAAATAAACAGATAAAAATTATCTGTATTGTGTAAACATCACTAGGGGGATGAAATTTGAGAATTTATTATGAGTGGTAGTTTTAGTTCATAGTACA